>CM053582.1:338634304-338708888 GCA_028627135.1 Pseudochirops cupreus | reverse complement strand
AAACAACATCAAAACAGACAGACAAAACACTGGCATCACAGCCATGCCTCCTCAGTTCTTGGCAGCTATGGGTGGCAATTCTCAAAAGTCCTGAACAGCTCCAATGGGCTCTCTGCAGTCTTTCTCTCAGCAACTCAGGCTCCACGATACGGGACACTGCTCTCCAAAAGTCCTTCTGGCCTTCTCTAGGCTTGGGCCTCTCTCCCAATTCACAGCTCCTCCCAGTTCAGCTGTCTCTCTTCATGTCAACAAGTCCATCCCACAAGTGGGATTCACAAGCTCTGGGTTTTAACACTCAACCCAAAAACCAGGCCAATACAGGGGCATCTCCAAACTCCATTATCATTACAAAGACTTCTAAATAAAATATTAGCAAGGAGATTACAACAATATATCACAAAGATAATACACTATGACCACATATAAGTCATACTAGGAATTCACAGCTGGTTCAATAGTAGGAAAACTATTGGCATAATTGACCACATCAACAACAAAACCACCAGAAATCATATGATTATATCAAGAGATATAGAAAAAGCTTTTGACAAAATACAACACCCATTCCCATTAAAAACACTAGAGAGCATAGTAATGAATGGAGCTTTCCTTAAAATGATAAATAGTGTCTATCTAAAACCATCAGCAAGCATTATTTGTAATGGGGATAAGCTAGAAGCTTTCCCAATATAATCAGGGGTGAAGCAAGGAAGACCATTATCACCTCTATTATTCAATATTGTACTAGAAGTGCTAGCTATAACAATAAGGGGGGGGGGGAATTGAAGAAATTAGAACAGGCAATGTGAAAACAAAATTGTCACTGTTGACAGATGATATGATGTTATACTTAGACGATCCTAGAATATCATCTAAAACCTTACTTGAAATAACTAACAACTTTAGCAAAGCTGCAGGATATAAAATAAACCTGCATAAATCATTAGCATTTCTATATATTACAACAAAATCTAATAGTAAGAGATAGAAAGAGAAGTTCCATTGAAAATACTATAGACAATATAAAATACTTGGAAGTATACCTGCCAAAACAAACCTAGGAACTATACGAAAACAATTACAAAACACTTTTCACACAAATAGTCAGATTTGATTAACTGGAAAAATATTAATTGTTCATGGATAAATTAAACCAACAAAATAAAAATGATGATTCTACGTAAATTAATTTATTTATTCAGTGTCATCCCAATCAAATTACTGAAAAATTATTTTATAGAACTAGAAAAAATCATAACAAAATTCTTCTGGAAGAACAAAAGATCAAGACTATCAAGAGAATAAATAAGTTTTTTAAAAAGTGAAAGAAGTTGGCCTAACAATACCAGATCTTAAACTGTATTATAAAGCAGGAATCATCAAATCAAATCATAATTAGTACCAACTAAGAAATACAGTGGTGGATCAGGGGAATCACTCAAGTATACAATACACAATAGTAAATGACTGTAGTAATGCGTTGTTTGATAATTCCCCAAAATCAAGCTTTGGGGCAAGAACTCACTACATGACAAAGACTGCTGGGAAAACTGGAAAACAGCATGGCAGAAACTAGGTGTAGACCAGCATCTCACACTATATATCAAGATGAGATCAAAATGGGTACATGATTTAGACATAAAGGGTGATACCATAAGCAAATTAGGAGAGAAAAAATAGTTTACCTGTCAGATCCATGGAGAAGGAGAGAATTTATGACCAAACACTAGATAGAGAGCATTATAGGATATAAAATTAATAATTTTGATTATATTAAATTAAAAATGTTTTGCAGAAACAAAACCAAGATTAGAAGGAAAGCAGAAAGCTGTGGGAAAATTGTTTAACAAGTGTCTCTGATAAAGGTCTCATTTTCATATTAGATAACTGTGCTAAATTTGTAAGAATACAAGCCATTTCCCAATTGATAAATGGTCAAAGGATATGAACAGGCTATTTTCAGGTGAAGAAATTAAAGTTATCTATAGTGATCTTTAAAAAGTTCTTTAAATCACTATTTACTAGAAAAATGCAACTTAAAACAACTCAGAGGTACCACCTCACACCCACCAGATTGGCTAACATGACAGAAAAGAAAAATAATAAGTATTGGAGGGGACATGGGAAATCTGGAACACTAATGCATTGTTGGTGGAGTTGTGAACTGATCCAACCATTCTGGAGAACAATTTGGAGCTATGTCCAAAGGGCTATAAATATATGCATATCCTTTAACCCAGCAATACCACTACTAGGTCTATATCCCAAAGAAATTAAAAAAAATTTTTTTTAAAGGAAAAGGACCTATTTGTATAAAAATACTTGTAGCAGCTCTTTTTTGTGGTGGCAAAGAATTTGAAATTGAAGGGAATGTCTAAACACGTTGTGGTTGGATGGGATACTATTGTGCTATAAGAAATTATGAGGAAGATGCTTTCCAGAAAAACTTAAAAAGACTGACATGAACTGATGCAAGGTGAAGTAAGCCAAACCAGGAGAACGTTGTACATAGTAACAGCAATGTTGTACAATTATGCTAATGACAACTGTTTTCAGCAACACAATGATACAAGACAGCTCCAAAAGACTCATGATGAAAAATGCCAACCACTTCCATTGAAAGAATTGATGGAGTCTGAATAAAGATTGAAGTGCACTATTTTTCACTTTCTTTTTCTGGGTATTTTTTTTTGTCTTAGTCCTCTTTCACAAGATGACTGTTACATAAAAATATTTTTGCATGATTGCACATGTATAACCTACATCAAATTGCTTGCTATTTCAGGGAGGGATATGGGGGGAAGGAAGGGAGGGAATTTGGAACTCAGATAAATGTTAAAAATTATTTTCACGTGTAATTGGAAAAGATAAATTTTTTTAAAGCCTTTGTGACCTTTTGAAAGATTTAAGAATTATGATCGATACAATGGCCAACTATAATTTCAAGGGACTAATGATGAAGTTATTTACCTTCTGACAGAGAGCCAGGTGATAGATTCAAGATGCAGAATCAGAGATATATTTTTGGATGCCAACATAGGAATTTGCTTCACTTGGTTATGTGTATATTTTACAAGGGATTTGTTTTTTCCTTTTTTAAAAAATGAGGGTGGTATTTGGGAAGAAAAGGAAAGAAATTCTTGTTAACAGAAAAATTTTAAAATAACAACAAAAAGAGAGACAGTATGGTTCCCTATCTAATTTTTAGTTGAGGATCCTGTAACCTAACCTCATTTCAAGGGACTCCTACCACATTTCTTTCAAAATTCAGGGGGATTCAACGTGCTTTGTGTATGCCATAAAAATTAATCTAGGAAAGTCCAACAGGTAAGTCCAAAAGACAAGACATTTATGTCTCTTGTCTAGGAACTTTCTTGACTTTTCATATCTATCTATCTATCTATATACACATACACATGTGTATGTGTATACACAATTTTATATGTATATATATATATATATATATATATATACACACACATAATGTATACACACACACACACACACATATATATACATTTATATACATAGGAAGCAAGGTCTACATACATATATACCAACAAATCATTTTCAGACTTTCTTTTTTTGCTATTAAGTTGTTTTCAGTAGTGTCCAACCCTTTACAACCCCATTGGAGTGTTCTAGGCAAAGATACTGAATTGGTTTGCCATTTCCTTCTCCACCTCGTTCTACAGATGAGGAAACTAAGGCAAACAGGGTTAAATGATTTGCCCAGGGTCACACAGCTAGTAAACATCTGAGGCTAAATTTGAACTCAGGTCTTCCAGACTTCAGGCCCGGTGCCACCTAGCTGCCCCTCTTTCGGCTTTAAGCCCACACTACAGTCCTACAATTACATTGCTTGACTATCAAGAGCAGTGCTGCTTGGCTAACAAGCCATCCACACAAGCCCAAATACTCTTGGTGAAATAGTTTCTAAAGCATAAAAGGAACATAAAATAATGGAAGTGTTTTCTATTACTGGAAAATCACTTGACCACCAATACCAACCAAGTATTGCCTAAATTAGCCTTGAAATTAGGTCAAAACCATTTCAGTCACCCTATGAAATTGATGGTGATTCAGAGAGCAGCAGACATCAATGAAGAAAACAGCTTGTCTCTAGCGTTTAGACTACTCCTTTCTATTCACCTGACCTTTAGGCACTCTCCTTTTGATTTAAAATGTCAATGTGATTTTCTTGCCCTTCTCCATCTCTAGAGTTGTATGTATATGCCAGATGGAAAGAATGAGTATTGGAGCCAACTTGTCCCAGTGGCATGAGCAAGGAACATGGCCTAGAATTTTCTTATCAGGCAGCAGTTCAATGTCTCCCTTCCTTCTTCAGTTTCTTCTCTTAGCTCCAGGGCTTCTGGAACAGTTCACACTTGGCAGGCTCCACTTGTGTAGGGGAGTACTGGGGGGGACTCAATGATTTGCCCTGTACTTGTGATTCTGAATGCCAATTTGAATTCCAAAACAGGAGTCAGTGTTCACAGCTGGTGATGGGAGAGCAGAACATTAACAGAAGTTATAGGAAGTGGGAGTCTGGATTTGGAAAACGAAACCCTCCATGCTACTCTGAGCCCTTCATTAAAATCAGAATCTGGAGCATAGGTGGAGGTTGGATGGAAGGAGGAGGAAGAGATAACTCTAGATATTTACTTAGTATTCAGCAGAACTGAATAGCCCTAAAGAAAGTTAGCCAGACCCTGGAGTCCTCTCCAGGGAAGTGAAAGGGCCAAGGGCACATGACAATAATTTAATGTTTAGAAAGCCTGGATTGAAATAACTACAGTATATCAAAAGCAAATAAGTGCTGATGAAATTGGCATCTTTTAATTAGGTTCAGACTATATTTTACATGTGCTGGCTGTACTGTGATGCGTGGGTGTTGTATATAGAGCTTAAATGTATAATTAATGTGGCTTTGAAGCTAGCTCTATCCACATGATTAAAATTTATCATTATATTAGCTTTCAAACTGAGACTTTCTAACAAGTTATAGTTAATGCTATAAATTAGGCCTTCTCTGATGAGCTCTGAATAAAAGACTGTAATTTACCTCAATGGTATTTTATTAGAGACTTTTAATTGCAAAGGCAGGTGAGCAGCACCATACGGGCTCTTGGCCAGATATCAGAAGTGGTGACATTTCTTTTATGACCAGGGTTTGTTTATAGGCTATTCCATTCTAATTGAAGGTCCAATTGTGTTCTCTTTCTCCTTAGAGAGAGAGATGTTTCAACTTCTTCACCTTGGATGAGCTATGGGGATTTGAAGCCAATCCATTTTGATGGGTTCCCACCTCACCAAGGAGAGAAAGACCTAACTGCTGTTCATTTCTTTGGCAGCAGAAAGCTAAGTATGGAAATTCCAAATTTCCTTCTCAGTGAGCTAATAAAAAGGACCTGGGCAATAGCCACTGTTGAATAAATTATCATCGTTTTCCCCCTTTCCTCCCCCTGCTTTGCCCCTGTCCCTCCCCAAGTCACCTACTTGGTTCCAGTTACTATCTAATTTTGTGCCGCTGACACATTTCATGAATGTCATTGCATCCTCCTCAGTTTCAATCAGTGTGTTAGAATGACATGATGTGTAAATGTAGCCAAAAGCCCAGCGCCTGTGCTTAAGAAGGGCTTTGGTGCCAGGACATCTGTGCCCAGGAGCAGATTTGAGATCAGCATGCCTGTGCCCAAGGAAGGACTTCACGCCAGCATGCTCAAAGCTGAGCCCAACACAGACTGTCACATCGCAGGAGGTGATTACAGATGCCTCCACTTCTCCCCACCCCAGGCACAAATCTCAGCAGCCTCTGTAAAATGGTTAGGCAGGAGTATTGTGGTCATGCTTGCCTTTTATTCAGGACAGTGGGTTAAATAGGGCTTCTCATTTCCATTTTTCCCCCTGTCAAACCGATTACCAAGCTCATTCTTTTTGGAATTGTATTTCTTCCAGCTTCTAAACACTGGTTGTTACAGCACAACATTTGACTGCTCAATTACTACATACTAGTGAGAACTACTCAGAGATTTCTATAGGGCTTTTTATTCAATAAGATGAGTCACTTGGGACCAAAGATTTTGAGCCAGAAGTATGCTAGAAATCATCTACAACAACTCCACCATTTTGCAGATGATGCTACTGAAACCCAGAAGGATTAAGGGACTTGCCCAAGGCCATGCAGGTAGGAAATGGAAAAGCCAGAGTTTGAACCCAGATTTAATTCCAAATATATCTTATTATCTTCTGCACTCCTCAACCAGTTACGTGACATTGGACAAGTCACTTAACCTCTGTTTGCCTCAGTTTTCTCTCTGTAAATTAAGGATAATAATAACACATCTCTCAGGGTTGTGTCAATGATCAAATGAGATAATGTTGTAAAACACTTCAAAGAGCGCCTGCCACAAAGTAGGTATTATTGTTGTTTTTAGTTGTCATTACTATCACAACTACTGCTGCTGCTACTATTACTCTACTTTTTTTTACTACTATGCTCCTACTACTACCACACTACTATTACTACTACTCCATAAGGAGAGAAAAAAATCTTTGACCAAAACATTAACAGTAAAAATATATAGTAATGGGGATTTGATTGGATTTCAATAAGCAAAATAGATTCACCAAGTAATAAGGAAGAATTGCAGATAAAGTAGAATATCAATGAAAAGCCATCATGGTTAAGTACTACAAAACCTGGCTTGTAAATGAAAAGACCTGTGTTCAAGTCCTGGCTCTGATACTGGCCTAACTGTGTGGCTTTGGGCAAGTCACCTCATCTCTGAATCTAAGTTTCCTGATCTACAAATTGAGGGTTACACAGAAAACTCATTGTAGCTCATGTACCTGCTGTGTATGTTGTGTATAGCACAAAAGGACCAGAGTGATTGGGGGGAGGGAATTTTTATACTTTTATCCTTTTCTTGCCTTGAGTCTCCACCCAGAAATCTAGTATAGGCTTCTTTCTCCAGGACCACACAACATTCTAACTCCCAGTCCTTACCTGGTAAACATATAGTTTATGGAGTTATAGAACCTTTAGTAAAAGAAAGTAGGGAACAACACAGAAACCCCTAATAAGAAGCCAGTAGTCCTAAAGATAATTAGGAAATGAAGCTATACTTTTACTGGTGTAGGTGACTCCCAATGAGGGTTTCCCTCTGCCAATGCAAATCAGAACCTTTTCTTTAATTTATAATTAATAATTATATCAATTTATTTCTATTGAATTTATGGTTAATAACCTTAGAGAGTTGATTAGAACACAAAGGTTAAGCAATCTGACCAGCGTCACACATCCACTACGTGTCAGGAGCGGCCTTGAACCCAAGTCTTCTTGGTTTTAAGGTCAGATCCTTTTTCTCTTCTGTTATGATTCCTCTAAATCCCAAAGACGCCATGGCATAAAGCCCCATATTCCCTTAGAGTCTCCCATATGAAGGAGTCTCAGGTTAAGGATCTCAGTAAGTCTTATCTTCCTCTGTTTTCCTTTTTGACTGCTATTTCTCCCTGTGGCATCACAATTTACCCAGCCCTCTATTTTGTTTTGTTTTGTTTTGCTTTTTGGAGGGGGGAAGGTAGTGCAGTTGGGGTTAGTGACTTGCCCAAGGTCACACAGCTAGTTTTGTGTTAAGTGTCTGAGGCGGGATTTGAACTCAGGTCCTCCTGACTCCAGGGCTGGTGCTCTATTCACTGCGCCACCTCTCAGCCCCTAGCCCTCTGTTTTGTAACCTTGAAATTATCATTGACTTTTCCCTCTCTCTCACCTCTCAATCACCATATTCTATTGATTCTATATATTCAACATCTTTCATATCCATTCTATCTTTGCTATTCCCACTGTCATTAATCTAGCATACTTCAGTATTTTAATTGATTCATGATTCTATCACTGTGGGAGCTCTCCCTCTGCCTGCAAAAATCTCCACCTCCTTCTGAGCAGTTCTTGTCCATGCCTTTCCACAAATCTTTCATAGAAGATCTACTCAGTTCCCTGAAGGCTGTCCTGTGGTTCCTTTAATATGCAAGTAAGACAGCAATTGATGTGAGAAGGTTGTCACTGTTGCTGTGTTTGCCCTTTGTTTTCAGAGAGGACCACTCCATCAGGGAGATGATGACATGGTTTGCAGCTGACTTGGATTTGAGTGAGGGAGGGCTGGGCAGGGTCACCAGCCTCACTTTCCCCGCCAGAGCCATCTGGGTCCAGTAACCAGATATCCGTCAGGGTGACTGGAGATGACCCGGGATGCAATGGGAGACCCTGGCCCTTTTAGATACTTTTCAGGTTCTCACTTAGTGTGAGGTAATGACCCTTCAGGGAATAGGCCTCTTTAAGAAGTGAGTCAAGGCATGGCCCCTTTAATTTAAAAAAAAAATCAAACAGGGAGAGGAAGACCCTCAGGGTTGCTGGTCAGAAGAGAAACAGTTACTATTGACATTCACTCTAAGCAAGGACGGCCCAAAATATAGCCATTAAGTGAGGCTTAATGAGTTTAATTAGTGTGAGAAAGAAAGGAGAGAGAAGAAGTAGAATAAAGGTTGCCGGTTCCCAAGTACTGAGATTTCATTGTTGGATTGGGTAGCAAAAATGAATGGCCACACAAGTTTCCTCTAGCCTCCTTTAGTCTCGCTCCTGAGATGATTTACTTCAAGCAAGGCTAGCGACCTGGACCATGACCAGGGTTGAAAAAGAATCTCTTCACCACAGCTACACCTACTTCCTTTTCTGTTTTCTTAAGTAGGTGTTCTAGGATGATTTACAGGATAATATTCTGCCCATAAGTCTGACATGCCGGGGAGTAAAAACAATACAAAAAAATTGAGTTAAATGAATGCCCAAATGCTTCTCTCCCTACCTGGTAGGATGCAAACAGGCGGAGGTCTGACATTGAGAACAAAAGTTCTCAATCTGCCGAAGTTATGAACTGAATGACCTGAAACCCTTAGTAGGTGTTTTCTGCAATCTAGCAGAAAGCGATTCAGTGGAAATGCCAACAGAGAACAAAACGGGTCAGCAGAGACCAGCAGAGAGCTGCTCCCTGTAGAAAGTAGCTCACGGACCTATGACATCACTAGAGGCCATTAGCATTCTGACATAAAAGAAGCAGCAGCGTTGGAGGTAGAGAGATGTTCTAGCTGGGGCCCCTTAAGAGTAAGAGCTGTTCTGGCCACCTGTGTTCCCTGGCCTTCCATGTTCTCGACGCTGGTCCCTCTTTCATTCATGTCCCTTGGGGCATGCAAATTCCTCATGTGCATCTCTTCATCTATGACCAGTAGGTGCTATGGTAGGTAACCTGTGGGAGACTGTGCCTCACTTGGAAAGGGAAAGTCTTTCTTGTCCCTTGTTTTCCTATGTTATTGAGTTAAAAGTCTTTTGCTTTGGTGCAGTGTGCCCTCCTGTTGGCCTGGTAAAAGAGATACAGCAATGTCAGCTTGTGAACTAGTAGTTTTCAGGGGGCCCACATATGAGTAGAGACCCGGGTGTTACAAATATTTCACGAATACTAGGGCAAGAGTCTGTTGATTTTAGTCTAGAATTACATGGATGATTCACATGCATTTCTATTCATAAATAAATCAGAAAATGGATGAAAAACATGTGTTAAGCATTTCTATGTGTCAAGCACTGTTTCTCACCTATAATTCATCATAAGCGATATGCTGTAGTGTATTTACGTCCACCATGCATCTTCTCGTTGGTCTTTGTGTTGTCTGCAATTTTGCATCACCAGAGATCAAAGGTTTCCATAAAAGATGGGCTTTTGTCCTAAGGAACCACCTGGGACCCTTGAAAGTGTCACGTAATTTCCCAAATGCCAATCTACCTGCTCTCTTCTTATTCAATTTTAGGCTTAACTTGTGGTTCATTGGAAAATATGACAGATCGTGTTCCATCATACTTTAATGGATCTAGGATATCATTAGTGAGGAAAAAATGCCTTCCACTAGTGAAGATCTTAGCCAACCAGTATCTTTCTATTCAGTGCGATTCCTGTCTATGTTCTAGCATAAAACTTCCATAAAAACTTTAGCCGGTGTAGCAATCAGACTGGATATCAGTTATCCTAGACAATACTCTGAAGGTTGCATAATATCATTGCCAAAAAAGATGCAAACAAGAAGACACCAGCAGTTATTGATGCGCAAGCTTGTTTTCTCATTCCTAAGAAATCTTTTTTTGACATGGGTTATTCAAGTATCCTAGATATCCTTCCCGTTAAGGAGTAGTGAGTTACTGATCTCATCGGTTCTATCTGGGTAACTGTAGACCAGTGACAGGATGTCCTTAGTGAAATATCTAAGTAAGGGCTCCATTTGGCAGTAATGAATTCCTTCTAGGGCTACCCATGACCAGGTGGGGACTACAACAAAAGGGGTGGCCTAAGTGGTGTAGTGGATAGACAGCTGGACAAGGAGTCAGGAAGATGTGTGTTTGAATCCTGCCTCAGACATCAACTACTTGTGCGACCCTGGCCAAGGCACTTAACCTGTTACCTTTAGTTTTCTGCTCTGTAAAATAAGGATAATAATAGCACCTATCTCACAGCTACTGTGAGGATAATATTTTGTAAAGTGTCTTGCAAACCTTAAAGCCTGATGTCATCCTCATCATAAACATTCTCATGAATGGGAACCATAGAAAAGGCCAGTTTGACTGGATCACAAAGTAATGTCCAATGAGGATAGAAAGACAGTTTGGGGGGCCAGGCGGTGTGAGACTTTAAAAGCTAAACATAGTCATTTACATTCGATTCTAGAGGCAATAGGCAGTTAGTGCAATTTACTGATCAAGAGAGTGACACAGTCAGATCAGTCATTTTGACAGCAGCATGTGGGATGGACTAGAGGAGGTAGAGAGTTGAGGCAGAGAGACCAATTAGGAGGCTGTTGCAATAATCTAGGCACAAGGGAATGAGAGCTTGGACTAAGGAAACAGCTATATGGGTAGAAAGGAGTCAGATTTGATTGCTGTTATGAAGGTAGTAAATGAAAGTTTTGTTTTTGCTTGCTTTTTGACTTAGGTAAAAGAGGCCATTCTCAGCCTCATTTCTTACCTAGCCTTAATCACTGAATGGGTCAAATTGAGACCTGTTAAAAACCTTAGTTTAAGAAGATCAAGGTCTCCCACTGCACCAGGCCAGCTCCAGTCATCCTGATCTATATCTTAACAATGAACCCACATGGCTCCAGAGGAGACAGTGAGGTTGGTGACTTTGCACAGCCCTGCCTCACTTAAATCCAACTCACTTGCATGTCATGGCAACACCTCCCTAATGTCACGGTCCTTCTCAAGAGTGAAGGTCAAACAACTCACTATGCTACCTAGGTACAGAAAAGGTGAATTCCCTATAGATGTTGAAGCTCTCCAGATACTTCTGTTTACAAATGATATTTTGCTAAGGTTTTTTTCAATCCTGGGATATTACAGGGCCTGCTCAAGGAGATCCACTGACACTGAGAAATAATCTACATAGGAAAAAGATCTTTTGCCCTCTGCTTGCTCCATCCCCCTCCGATCCATCCTCTGTTTGGTTTTCAATATAATCTTCCCTATACATAGACTGATTATGTCATTCCTCTGATCACAAATCTTCAGAACTTTCTTATTGTCTAAATAGTAAAGGGAAAATAATATCTACTATTTAATATGTTCCACCCTCTAGAGTCAGCCTATTTCATCCGACTTCCCTCTATGTGTTCTGCAGTCCAGTTAAGCTAAACTCCGTCCTCAAACCTGCGTTGTTCTTCTGATGTTGTTGAGTCATCCACAGTTTTTGTTTTTACATCACATTCATGTTCATACCGGGTTTTAGGCCACCATGCCTTCTTTACTATAAGGCCTCCTCTCTCTTTTTCAGTTAGTTCTAACAATAGTTATGAACTTTACATCAACAAAAACAATCAGGTGTTGGCGAGGGGGAGTGGCTACAATCCCTGGGCAGCACTCCATGGAGAAGGACAATTTAGCTGGTGAAGTCTCTGCCATAGAACTGAGTTCCCTTTCGTCTCTTTCTGTTCATCTTCGAGGACTCCCGTTGGGATGTCTTGAGGGTCCCTGCAAGGCAATCAATAGGATCCAACTCTACACTCCGGAGTCTTTACCTCTATTTCCTGATTCAACTTAAGAGCATGGCCATGCCCCAGAACACACACATAAAAACGCAAAATGAGGGGCTTTTAAAATTTCAACCCATCACCCTAATTTTTAGTAAGATAGAACTAACAAAAGTAACAAATAACAAATGAGCAAATAAGACGCTTTCCTTTTGGGTCCCCTTAAAGCCTATCTGAAATTCTGTCATCTTTGGGACTGTTTTCTTTCCTTTTTTCCCCTACTTTGTATAAATGTGTGCACACACATTCACGTATACATGTATGTGTATGAGACTTCACCAGTCAGGTTGAGTTCTCTGTATTGTTCTCCAACTAGATAATGTAGCCATCTCACCATCATCTGATTACTTTTATTGATAATAATGAAATTCATAGCTATTGTCAAGAATTAACAAAAGATAAGTAATCCCCACAGACACAGGAAAAATATTAAGAATTCTTAATATTCTTTCACACATATGTCATATATATGTATATATAAAATTGTGTGTGTGTTTTGCATGTAGGTATAAGTAGTACCTTTATAACTGCCTCTCCCCTTATATTTGTGGGGGTGGAACGTGTGTGTGTATATGTGTGTGTGTGTGTGTGTGTGTGTGTGTGTATGTATGTATGGTGGGGGATGGAGGGACTGGGAATCAAGCAAAGATGTGATATGACAATATGAAAGCTTCAAGAACAAAGGAATGCCAAAGTCAAGGGAGGAAAGAGACCCTCGGGTGGCAATGGCATTCTCCTTGCCAAGGCTGGCTGTTGTCTATTCACCTAGCTTTCTGATGTGCCACCTGCAGCTAGAAAAGATCCCTGCCAACAACAAAACAGTCAAGACTAAGAACAGCACTGACCATGGGAGTTTCTGTCTTCACCCAAAGCTTTTTTGATCCTCTGTTTCAGTTCAGAATTTCCTTGTCTCCATCTGATAAGTGGCTCTTGTAGATGCATGAATTAAGTACCTTGGGAAATGTGTTGTTCATATTAATTTGACCCCTGGAGAGGAGGCACAGCTCTGGAAAATTCATGAATTCAAGCTGTACATTTTCTAGAATTCCTGGGTTCTGATTAATCCTATGTCTGGGGATTTCTGGGTCTAGGAGAGTGGCAAACTTGACAAATGTTCTTTATCCACTGTTTTCTTATTATATTTTAATTACTAATTTGATGATAAGATTAAAAGTAATTTCATGCAATATTTAATCATGTCTGTCTGATGCTATTGAAAGCCAACCTCCAACATGGTAAAGTCATGTTCACTGAGCCAAGGAGGAGGTAAGGTTCTCAAGTGAATGGTAATTGGGAAATCCACAAATCTACACACTCTTTGATAGAGAGCCAGTTGATTGCTGTCCTTTGTTCTTGAAGAGGATCAAAATGATATCACTATGCTGGATATCACTATGGCTGAACACACCAATATGAGCTCTGAAGGCTCTACCACAGTTTGGGCACAAATAGTCCACATGAACTTTTGGAGTGGAGAGGTACCTAAATTTGCACAGTCAGTATTTCCCTCAAGGGAGAGGAGGAGCTGGAGGAGAGTTGATGATTCTCTGGGAGCCAGCATCAATATAACACTCACTCCACACTTTCAGACTGTAGTACATGAGCAAAACACCAGGGTAAGCATGAGACTTCCCAGGAAATGGATTGCTTCTGCTCAAGAAAATTGGATAAGTGATTGTAAAGACCACTTGGTGGATAAATATAGTCTGCATTCCTGGCCCTGTTGATTTTAATCTGCATCAACTTGTACTGTTCTTTTCATATTTCCTTATAAGTTTCAAATTCACCATTTTTGTGTAACAATAATATTCAATTACATGAATAAACCATAATTTATTCAACCGTTTTCCAGTTGTAGAACACAGAAGTTGTTTCCAAATGTTTCTATTACAAATAGAGCAGTTATGAATATTTTTGTACAAATAGGTCTTTTTCTCCTATTATTGATTCTTTTTGGATAGAATCCTAGTAATAGAATTCAGTCAACAAGAAGGATGAGTCTTATGATTCTTATTTCCACGTTCTCCAAAATCTTTTTACCAATTTGCAATCCCATTAACAATGTGTTAGCGTGCCTGTTTCTCCACAACACCACCAACATCTAATAAATGTGTGTGTATGTTTATACATACATATGCATATATATGTACACATATATATATATACACATACACATTTTAGTGGCTACAAAGTAGTATCTTAAGATAGTCTTAGTTTTTATCTCTCTTATTATTATGGAGTTTGAGCATTTTTCTCACTTAATTATTAGAAATTTGTATTTCCTAGTTTATATAAAGTCTCTGTTCACATTTGTCTATTGATCCATTTGGGATTATTTTTTTGCCTATGTGATTTTAGGCAAGTAGTTCAACCAGTTAGCTCATCTGTAAAATGGGATAGGACTAGGTGGCCTCTGAGCTCCATTCCATCTCTAGATATATTAGTCTATTATTAATCTCATAAATATCTATCAGTGTCTTATAGATTCTGAATTTCACTCTTTTAAATGATATGTTTATCACAAATATTGTTTCCCCAGCCTCTTTTCTTTTGATTTTAAAGATACTATCTTTTGTGCTACAAAATCCTTTCATCTTGATAAAATCAGACTCATTAAGGCTTTTTTTTTTTTTGGTCTAAGTATCTATAGACACATGTTGGTTGGTTGTTGTCCTTTGCTCTTGAAGAGGATCAAAATGACATCACTGTGCTGGAGTCAAGTTTCAATGTGTCTGACTATAGCTGATAAGATCAATACAAGCTCAGAATGTTCTATCACAGGTCAGGCACAAATAGTTGGTGTGAACATTTGGGGTAGATTCTCCAAATTTGTGCATCCTACATTTCCTTTGAGCTATTTCAATTCTGCTTTGTTCATAGAGCACAGCACCTAATCTGATGTGGTCCTGTGCCAGTGTCTCCCACGTCACACAATCAATTCCAAAATTCTCAAGAAAGACCTTGAGAGTGTCTTTGTATCGCTTCTTCTGACCATACTGTGAAAGCTTGCCCTTTGTGAGTTCTCCATAAAGTAGTCTTTTTGGCAAGAGTATGTTTTGCCTTTGAACAACATGGCCAGCCCATCTTAGTTGAGGTCTCTGAAGCAGAGTCTGAATGCTTGGCAGTTTAGTTTCAAGCAAGGATCTCAGTGTCTGGTACCTTATTCTTTCAGGTGATCTTCAGAATCTTCCTAAGACAATTCAAATGGAAGCGATCCAGTTTCCTGCATAGCGCAGGTATACTGTCTGGGTTTCACAGGCTTACAACAATGAGATCAGCACAATGGCTCTCTAGACCTTCAGTTTGGTAGGCAGTCTAATGGATACCTCTTCTCTCCCACATTTTCTTTTGGGACCTCCCAAACACTGAGCATGCCCAAGTGTGTGTTGTATTTGTGCATGTGTGTCGGTACATACATGTATGTGTGAATGTTTTTGTATACACATATGCATACTTTTACTAAGCACCAAGCACGTTTACATGAACCCAGCTATATCTACTTATATACATGCACATGCACATACACATGTGTGCACATTTACACACATACATTTAAATATAATTCTATATGATACGTGGGTGTGCGCACACACATATGTGCGCACATGGATATAATATATGAACAAATCAATATGTACAACTATGTCATATGAAAATCATATATACATATAGTATATATACATACTAGTGAAATAACTGTGTATTGCTCATCCAACTGGTTAACATAGCCTTATCAGTGTTCAATGTTCTTCATCCCTTTGGCTTTTTCCAGTGTTTATTTTAGGTCAGTTAACTCGGGTCCGTCAAAGTTGTCTGTTGCTCACCTTGCTCTGGAGTTAGCAAATGAAAGCTCTGAAAGGGCAGACATTTAGCTCTGACAGAAACAGAAATTAAAGTAATAAAACTCAGTATCCATCATGCATTCCCAGATGGCTAGGGACCTTCCACTGAAGTATTCTAAGGCTTGATGAAATTTGTACAATATCATCCACATATAGAAATAGCTAGAGAACTTCATCATTTAGAGGGATGCTCCTTTGCCCAAGATGTCTTTCATAATGCTGATTCGCTCCTTTTGCTAGCATCTTTGTTTCAGTTTAACACCTTTTTTGATACTAATGAACTTTTAGATTTTGTTGGATGGTGATAATCAGAGGATCATTTAACAGAGTTTTCTCTGTGGTTGCATCAGTACAAGAATCCTGGCACCAAGGCATCAGAACAATGCATCAATCTTGTATGCCTGACAGACACCTTGTGCAAGAAGGATCAGTAAGACTTCATTTTGCTCTGCTAGGTCTTTTTCTTCCAGAAGTGAAAAAAAACAAATCCCACAAATTAAATTCTCGATTCTCATAGAAATGATTAAAAAAGAAACTCTCTATTTCACTACTCCAACCGATACCGTGCTAATGGCCAACTACTGACTTCTTAAGCACTATTCACTACTTGCAGATAGGGAAAATTGAGTCTTAGAGAAAATAAAATGGCTTTGTTAAGGCCAGATGGCAAATGCTCAATAAAATCAGCAACAATACACATTCTAATTTATAATATTAGACTCAACAACCCAGAAAACTCTGGTTTTAATGAGTAATGATTTTCTTCCTCCTCCGTGAAACAAAAAAGTTAAGATGCAGGACACATTCAGCTGGTTGGGTTTTAATTCATGGTCCATGAGAATAGAAATGAAAATGCCTGATCGGGTATTTGGTCCACTCCCTGGGGATGGCATTTTGTTTAAGGTCCTGCAAGGACTCACATTATGAAAATGTCACTGTAGGCAGAGAAGTGATCACAGGAGTCATACTACAAGAGGAAAGAGGACCCAAGATGAATGTAGAAAAGGATTAAAGTTTTGTTTTTTTTTTAAAGAAAGAAACAAGGAGAGGGAGAAAGAGAGGAAGAAGAAGAAAGAGAAAGGAAGGAAGGGAGGAAGAGAGCAAGGAAGAAAGGTTGACACAGTAAGGGGAAATGCCAATATAGTGTAATTTTCTTAGAATCAGAAGACTAGAAGTCCTTCAGAGATTCTTGGACAAGACTCTGACCAGTATATTCCATAGCATGAGGAAAAGGCTTTATTCTTTTCCTGATTCTCTCATTTAAAAAAAAAAAAAGAACACCACTGTCTTTTAGCAAGGCACATTTTGCCACTGTCAGAAAGTCCTTTCTTAAGTGTATCATAAATTCATAATGCTGTAGCTACACCTTGAACCAGTTTCCTCTTGTCCTTTTTTAACTGCTAAATATGGGAAATGGTTGAAAAGGTTTCCTACAGTGAGGAGGGAAGGGGAAGAGGTTTTGTTCCATCTTTCTTCTAGGTGAAATTTCTCGGGGAGGAGCTTTCCCCTGCCCCTTAATGGCGGATTAAAGGACATATGGAGTGAAGAGACAATCTGGAGCTCTTGTTGGAAACAGATAAACTGAGAGCCCTATGGAAAGAGATTTGATACTGTCAGGGATGTGCTAATAAATGTTTAACAACCAGATCTCTGAAAAATATACACTGTCATATTTTGAAATTTAATCCCTAAAGTATTAGAATTTTCTCAACTACTTTCTTAAGTCTAGACAATCAGCAAAATGATAAATCAATCCCAATACACAAAGACAGGAGAAGCCAGAGATCCTAGATACAGGTGTAAAGGTGATATTAAGGAGATTTCCTAAACTCAAAAACAAAATATAGAGAAGTTCCTTAAACTTTTATTTTTTTAATTTTGTTTGCTTATGTATCTATTCTATCTAATCATTCCTTCGTTATTTGTGGCTTTTCTTTATTTTGAGGCTGTCTCCCTGTCTCACTCAGGCTGGAAGGGCAATGGCCACTCACAGTCTGATCCACCTAAAGACTGGCATGGGAGTTTTGCCCTGCTTCATTTCTCTCCTAGGCTAGTTTCCCCTTCTTTATGTAGGCTGGCGGACCCTCACTCCCAGGAGCTTGCCATGATGATGCCACAATTATTGCATACATTTGATTGCCTTGGCATACTGAAGCTTAGAACTTGTGAGTTCAAGCAAGCCACTAGCCTCAGATTCCCCCAGTAGCAAGGATTATCAATCTCACTTAAATCCAATTCACTGGCAAGTCAAGATATCACCCTCCTGATGTCATTGGTCTTTTTTGAGAACTAAGGATGAAGAACAAGAACAAGGTTGTGCCAACATATACAGCTCCTTAATTTACTTAAAAGGATTATAGGGTCTTGGTCATTGGATGAAGACAACTGATATCACACAGGAAATATCACTGGCTAAGAGTTACACTCCTTAGGACTAAGGATGGAAAAAGTAAACCATCCTAAATTTTGAGAATGGAAGGCAATTGGGGTTCGGAGTTGCTATGAAGTGAAATTTCTGCAGGGAGGAAGAAGAGGTGTCTTTGTCTCCCCTTCTCCCTCATCAAGATGACAGCTAACATCACTTACCCAGAAAGAGACATCTTCTGTGGCTAGAGTCAGTTAGTTAGAGACCCAGGTAAGGGAAAGTGATATACATTCCAGACAGCCATGGATACAGAGAGACAGTCACTTGGAGTCAAAAGTAGCGGCTTCAAGAATTGTCCCCTCTGGCTGGCAACAGAGAAGTGAGCCAGATTTAGACTTAAGAGATTTAGCCCTGAAAATTAGGCTGCAGAGAGGACTGTATGAAGAGAGAAAGGTCTTCCATGTCCTACACTGCTAATGTTGTGACTTGCCTTGACGCTCACAATGCCTATCTCTATGCCTCATTACAATTGTACGTGAAGTTTGGGCTCACTCTTCCTGCAGATGCTATGTATATTTGTGAAAGAGGATGCCTGAGACTTGGGGAGGAGGAACATTATATAATTACTGGGATTTTTTGTTTTGTTTTTGCTATTACTTAGTAAATGCCTTTGCTAAGAGTTAAATGACACTGACTATTAGTAGGATGTTCACGAGGGACAGCTTTTGAGCTACAGTTCTAGAAGCGAGTACCCATAGGCTGTATTGTTGTTGTTCAGTCATTTCAGCCATGTCTGATTCTTTGTGACTGCGTTTGGGGTTTTCATGGCAAAGATACTAGAGTGGTTTGCCATTTCCCTCTCCAGCTCCTTTTTATAGATGAAGAAACTGAGGCAAACAGGGTTAAGTGATTTGTTCAGGGTCACGCAGCTAGTAAATGTCTAGGGTCGGATTTGAACTCAGGAAGGTGAGTCTTCCCAACTTCAGGCCCAGTGTTCTATCCACCGTACACCTAGCTGCCCACAGGGCAATACTCCTAGGAAATGCAGAGAATAATTGCCTTCTGAAGATCCATCCCCCAAGTACAAGAATGAATTGAAAGGAGTCACCTAGAGAGACACAAACTTGGGCTTTCCTAGACTGTACTACACAGACTAGATCCTTCCTTGAAGTCTTTAGCCCTAGAACTATTTAGGGACACCTAGTAACTACAAAAAGAATACGAACCTATACTTTCAGTACCAAAGTAATAAGCTTTCAGGAATTTGAGTCATGGAAGTATTGTGCTGAGGAATGGAAGGTAGAAAAGAGTAGAAGACTTCCATTTTGGAATCCTATTGCTATTGGGGCTCATTACTCTAATACTTCTGTTACTAAACAAAATGTTTATTGTTTCAGTGCTGTTCTTTGTTGGATCGGTTATCATGGTGAACAACTGACAACACAGACCTAAGTAACTTTAGAAGTTTTCAGTTTGCAGGCTGACTTGGGGCAAGAGAGACAAGTCATACAAACCAGCATTGAAAGTGCTCACGATTCAAACCTGAGTCTATGCAGGTCCACAGAGTGTGGACCCAGAGACTACACATTTAGAAAAGCATTGTCACTTCCACCACTCTGGACACACTTAAGGATTCGTTCTCTAGATTTCCTTTCCTGCAGCCCTCTATTCTCTTCATGGAATTACTGTGGATCACACATATTTAGAAACAGTCAGGATCAGAACTCAGATCTCTTTAGTTCAGTGCAGAGGGGTTTTTAAAAGTACCTTAGAATCCTTATATGTCCCCATTAATGTCTTTGTTGTTTTGTTGTATTGAGAAACCAAAGGCGTATGAATGCTTTAGATTTTTGTAAAAATCTTGAGTGAACTAAAGCCTCCCTGCAAGGGTTTGCAAAGAAAACAGGGAATAGGAAACCAAAGACTACTATGGCTCTGTTGGTCTTCACCATAAAAGACATAGTAAATAGAGAACTAGACCTGGAGGCAGGAAGCCCTGAGTTTGAATTCAGCCCCAGGCATTTGCTAGCTGTGTGAATCCAGCCAAATCACTTAACTGCTTTTTGCCTCAGTTTCCTCACGTGTAAAAGAGGGGGAAATAGCTCCAATTTCATAGGGTTGTTGTGAGGATCAAATAAGATACTTGGAAAGTGCTTTGTAAACCTTAAAGCAATATATATAAAGGCTAGTTAGCTCACTTCCCAAGTAAGGAACCTCAAAAGGTTAAAAAAAAGTTGTCCCCTACCCTAAAAACGTTCCGTTCTCCCCGTTCACTCTCCTTGTATTTGTTTTCATTCTCAACTGCTGACCTCTCATAACCACTTCTCTGCCATTGTGTTGTTCATTCTTCATTTTTTGGATGTTTTTAAAATTTTTATTAATTGATTTCTTTGTTTACTTTTAGTTTACAAGATTCAGTTCCAGAATCCCTTGAGTTTCAAATTTTCTCCCCTCCCTCCCCACTCCCCACCATGGCAGCTTGCAATCAAGTCTAGGATCTGCAAATACTTTCACACTGGACATTAGTCTGGGTGTATAGAAGGGTTGTAACCAATGGAGTGAACAATGGGAAAGAGGAAACGAAACCAAACATGGAAAAGAAAGAGAGCGTGTAGATTGCTTCAGTCTGCATTTAAACTCTGTTCTTTCTAGATCTTTCTCTGAATGTACATTCTTCATTTTTGAAGAGGATCAATGACATCATGGGTGATGGCGACTTTTGTGTGAATTGGATTTAAGTGAGGCTGAGTTGCGCAGTTATCAGCCTCATTTTCTCTTCCAAAATCAAAGTCCAGTGATGAGACAAAAGTCAGGACAACTGGGAGTGGCCCAAGATGCAGTGGATGACCTTGACATCTTCAGTGAAAGACCGAGCTCTAAGCACTCCACAGATCCTACTTCTACCATTTTCATGGCTGCTGGAACAAATTGTTCTCATCCACTTATTCTTCTGGGGGAAGTCTTCACATGCTTTAAGTAGAAATCCCCCTAACTCACTGATGAGTTTGAGGTCTATCAGTTACCCTCAACCTAGGTTAGCCTGTCTACTACAATAATTTTACTGCCTGTGACTACTGTGTGCCACAGCTTCTTGGAACCACAGGTGAAAGGTGGGTGAAAGTAGACACTGAAGGTGGATAAACAACCCTGAAAAGGGTTGGGCAAGCCCCCACAACAGAGGTGCTAGCCCCCCGCCCCAAACAACCCTCACACCCCTCCACCACATCCACATTTTATGGAGTAGAAAAAAGAGGCAAAAAAAAACATTGGGACATAAAAAGAAGCAGAAATGGAACTGAGAATGAGACTCAGAACATCTTTTTCCCAGCTGGGTTGCTTTATTCAAAATTCAGGACTGTTGGAGGATGCAGAAGCCTGAAGCGATCATATAGAATGATGCACAAACACATCCCACGTGGCCCAGATGATAGTTCTGGGGGCAAGGAGGGTGGGTTTCTGTAGTCTCTGAGCCCATCTCAAGGCATCTACTACACCATCACATCATCTGTAAAATAAAAGGTTGGTTAAGATGATTCCTCAGGCCCATTCCAGCTCCAAATCTATGACCTAATGCCTTGCATTACTCCAAGAATCTTAGTATTTGTGGTACCAAAAAAGTTGCCAGAAACAGAGGAGAGCACCTTATGTTCCCTTCAACTTAAATTTTTTAGAGCTCTTATTCCAGTAGCACACATAACAGATCTTACTCTGTCCTTCTCTGGGTACCATGAGTTTTAAAATGTGAAGGCCAAAGTTGTTTATTGTAGTCATCTTCCTCCCTCCAGGCTGACAGGCAAGTTCCTTTGATCCAGATGGCTTCCACAGGCTAGCCAAAGAGAGGCAATGAACTCACCATCTGTTTCCCGTTGTCTTTTTGTGCAAGCTGGCCGAAGATTGTTCCTGACAACATCCAATGGCACCATTTCTAGCTCCTTTCCTTCTCCCTGTCTGGTGTCATATCTTGCCTCCATCACAACTGATTGATTTGGATCCACAGTGATGGCAGCTCCTAGATCAAATGAGTCTGGAATACTTCCCTTGCAGTCCCTTTATCTCTTTCCCTGAGGACAAACATGAAAATGAGGGTTAGATTTTCATTCTTAATCTGCATTTCAAGGACTTCATCTGAGAAGAGGGTTCCCAAAGCTCTTAAAAGTAGAGGAAAGTTATTGAGTATCAACAGCCATGAAAATTATGCTTAGCTAAAAAAACCCTCCACTTTTAACGTCTCACTTGTAGATCTCCAGCTGAGTCAGGGTGGAAGCAATATTGGATATGCAGTCTGAAGACATAGGTTTAAGTCCTAATTGGGTGAACTTGATTCAGTTTATCCTCTCTGAGACCCAGTTCCCTCACATGTGTAATAGAGGACTGGCCAACCCCAGTCCTTATAAGAGCATAAGCAGCATCCTCAGCTGATGCAATTCCCATAGAGTATGCAGAGCTGAGAACTTTTCCTATCTGCTAACTATGTGTTAGAGAAATGGATTTTTATTTGGAACTGGGCATGCATTCAAAAAGATACTAACCAGACAAGACTCAGCTTCTTTCCTGCATGACTGGTTCAAGCCTGGAAGACATACTAAAAGGTTCTTGGTGGAGAGAGGTCTCAGGCCCTCCCCATCTTGGGCCAATCTATGGCTTTAACATGGACCACTATTCTTTTCCTCTGTTTGTCCTCTTCCTTCCCCCCAATCCCATCCCACCCCCATTCTAGGTGAAGAAATGTGAGTTAGGTTGTAACCTCATGAGCTTCAAAAGGTTGGAAAAATGAGCTGCCCGTGGTGAAAGAACCAGAGTCCCTGCCAACTCCTGAGAACGGCTGAGTCCAAGGAAAACCAAAGTCCAGATATACCTGCTTGATCAAGCATAGCATTGGATCAAGGCAGCCAAGAGAAAGTCATGGCAGCTCATTTATCAGCTATGACACTTTCAGAAGTGAACTTGGTGGGGCAAATACTTTGTGGCAAACACTGTGAATTTAAAGTTAAGCTCAATCTCAGCAGGGACTGATATGCTGAAGAAAAGAGTGTTCTCCATCCCCATCCTTCATTAGGTGGGGGGGAAGGGGGCAAATCCTTTGTAACTTCTGTTCTTCCTGTATCTTCACAAGTTCAAATCTCACCTCAGACATTTACTAGCTGTGTGGCCCTGGGCAAGTCACCTAACCCTGTTTGCCTCAGCTTCCTCATCTATAAAATGAATTGGAGAAGGAAATGGCAAACCACTTCAGTAGCTTTACCAAGAAAACCCCAAAACCAGGTCAATGAGTCCAAGAAGACCAAAAAGACTAAAGCAATAACAAAAAAAAATAAATTAATGTTAATTGGCTAAATAATAGTAGGCCACTAACTACTGGTAATTAACACTAACATAAAATTATTGATGTATTATAGAGAAATTACCTCAGGTCTTTAGGGGTAGCCCTAGGACCCTGAGAGAGAGAGAGAGAGATGGAGCCAATTCAGAGCTCTGAGAGCCCAGACTTATCAATACTTGCGAGAATTTGTGCAAAGGATCCCTCGAGCCTATATAGGCCAATCTGTAAAAATGGGGATAATAAGCACGCACTGCCTACCTTACAGGATTGTTGTGAGTTTCATTCGAGATAATAGATATGAAAAACTTGGTAAGACATGAAGCATTATGTAATTGTGACTTATTATTGCTCTTAAAATGTATTACAAACATTGCCTCTGGAGAGTGTTCCTCCTTCTAACGTGAAAACATCTGGACTGTAATAGAAACGTGAAAACATCAGTAATAATGGTCAGGTAGAAATGAGCGTTGCAGGTTGTAGAGAGTGGCATCAGGTACTTGTTTTGGCCAAGTCTGGAGCCGTGGGGGGTGGGGGAAGTTGGGGCAATGAAGATGAAGGTAACACGGATTGAAATAAGAAGGAAATGAAGGTGCAATATGGCAAGGGAGCCTCCTGAATCCTGCTTTATGACAGACTCACCTTTACTGGGGCATTCTGGATGGCACCAGGCCCATAACGGCCTCTCTGGTAGTCCAGATGTCTTCTCTTACAGCGAACAGCATGCAGACATGTACCTGAGCAAATGGCTCTGTTGCCTGGCTGGGGACTTTCAGCATTCCTTTAAGCATGACTCTTTGCTCCCAGAATGCAGGCACAGAGAAGGGCCCAGCTTCCCTGTAGGAGCCTGGGCTGCTGCAGACACACTCTGCTAAATGAATGACAGTCCACACCTGGCCTCTCTCTGGGTCTGCACCAAGAGGCTGCATGGGCTGGCATTTTAGCTAGTGCAGTGAGGTTATTCCTATCAATAATAATATTACCACAGTAAAATATGTCCATCCAGAATTCTCAAAGAAAGCATCAGTCTATAGTGCCCTTGCTCTCCAGATAGTCTGCCTTGCGTCCTCATTTGGGCTAAGTTCCAGATGTGTAAGATTGCTGAATGCCTGAGTTCTATTACAGTCCAGATGTTGTGATCTTTGCTTTGGCATTCTGTCTCTAAGTGCTTTAAAGTTCTTCACCAAAGACTAAAGCCAGGCCTCAGCCCGTTCAATTGTGGCACTTATTCTTGCCGCCTCCCATACCCATTCCCTTCTCTTTCTAGCTTCTCCCTCATCACGTAGCACAGAAGCCTTGCACATGAGTACTTCATAAACATTTGCTAGATTTAACCGAGTAGTTATTTGAATCTCACTTATATTTGATGAATAAGATTCAGGTCCTGCCCATTCTACCCTGGAGGTAGAAGAGAGGCTATAGGAAGGAGACCATATAATACAATATAAAGAACACTAGATTTGTGATTTTTTTAAAAACCAACCTGGATATGGGGCCTAGTATTGCTTAGGCAAGTCACTCCAACCCTCTGAGCCATGAAAAGGAATCTGATGGGGAAAACTGTTTGCTATGTCAGCAAAGTCAGTCAGCTAGGATTTATTAGGTGCATACGATATACCAACCTGTGCAACTAGATTGCCCAGTGGGTAGAGTGCAGGGCCTGGCATCAGGAAGACTCATCTTCTGAGTTCAAATCTGTCCTCAGATACTTACTAGCTGTGGGACCCTAGGCAAGTCACTTAACCCTGTTTGCTTCAGGTCCTCATCTGTTGGGCAGCAAGGAGGTCTTAAAGAAATTAAGGTTTAATTACTTAAAGAAATTAATTCACTGGAAGGTCAAATATTGAAACTGAAGTTTAAGTGCTTTGGCCTCATAATGAGAAGATGGAACTCATTGGAAAAGACCCTGATGTTGGAAAAGATTGAAGGCAAAAAGCAAAAGGGATGGCAGATGATGAGATGAATAGCTATCATCATGGAAATGATGAAAATGAACTTAGACTTCAAGGGATAGCGGAGGATAGAAGGACCTGTCATGCTGTGGTCCATGGGATCAGGAAGAGAGAGATACAACTGAAGGACTGAACAACATAAGCCTAGCTTTGTGCTAAGCACTGGAGGTTTAAAGAAATGAAAACAAATAGTTTCTGCCCTCAAGGAGCTCACTGTCTAATCAAAGAGACAACATGCAAACACATATGAGATATATAATAGATAAATTGGGGATAATCTCAGATAGAAGGCACTAAAATTAAGGAAGAGAGAGAAAGAAAGCCTTCTTAAAGAAGGTGGGATTTTATTTGAGAACTGAAGAAGACAGGGAATCTGGAGACAAAGATGAGGAGGGAGAACGTTCCAGCCATGGGGGATGGGAGGAACAACAAGGATGCCAGAAAGACTGGATCTAAGAGCGCTAGAGGGAAATATGGCAAATATATGTGGGGGTGTAATGCGTAAGAAGACTGGAAAGGTAAGGAAGGGGTAGATTACAAAGGGCTTTGAAAGTCAAACAGAGGCTTGTATATTTGATCCTGAAAGTAATAGAGAGCCATTGGATTTTAATGAATAAAGGGGTTTATAGTGAGACCTGGGTTTTAGAAAGATAAATCTGACAGCTAAATGGATGATGAATTGGAATGGGGAGAGAACTGAGGTAGGAAGACCAAACAGAAATCTATCGCAATATTCCAAGAATGAGATGATAGGTAGTTGCAGTGTCAGAGGAGAGAATGGGGTATAAATAAACAAGAGATGTTGAGCAGGGAGAAATCACAGGACTTGACTGCTGAATCTATAATTTGTGAAATTATAAAATGGGGGCAGGCATACCCATTTCTTTGAGTACTCGCTGGGAAATGGCATGATTGGTAGTGGCAAATGGAGCAGCAATCTCACTTTAAATACAAAAAGGGGGGTGGGGCATAAAAGAAAAACATAAAGGCAGAGACAAGTGGTGAAAAGTGATATAGAAGCAGATGGCAGTTTGGGGACAGAGAATGGGGTAGTGAAGTAAAGCAGCAATGGGGAAGGAGATGGGAAAGGGGAGAGGCAGCAGATATCACTCATGTAACCATGTAACCATGGCTTTGTTGGGAGCACTAGGGAACACTTGAGCCTCATGAAGGTGGAAGAGGGGAGAAGGGAGAAGGGGACAGAAATGAGGTTGATATCTGATTTTTATAGTTTGATTTTTTTAATAGAAAACAGACAAACTTCTATCCATGCCGTCTGAAGCTCATTCATTAACATATCCGAATTATCGCAGAGGTGTAGATAAAACTTCGAAGTCATAATTCGAAAGTTAACAGCACCTTTGTGATGTTCTGCTGGTCTGGAGCTACGGAAGTCTGGATTTTATCTGGAATTTACATATTGTAGGACCAGAAGCCTTGACAAGCAGCATCTCCATGGTTTCCTCAGTTGCAGTACATGTTACCAGTTAATATGATATGATTTGTAAATTATGCCCCTTTGATCTTCAGGATGGTTTATATGTGACTTCTGGGTTCTTCTTTGCAATTTTATCTCCTATCGTTTTGTACTGGCTATTTATAAACTTGTGCTGACTAGAAAGGGAAGGAATGGTCAGGGGAATCAGAATAAGATACAGGTTTGTTTTTTAAAATTTCATTTTTAATTTATGGAACAAAACAAGTGTAGTACTCCCTGGGAAATGGCATAGTACAATGAACATAGTACATAGCATAGTACGATAAAAAGATGATTGCACATGAAACTGAAAATCTACCATGCACAACTTGCTCTTTGTTTCAAATATTCAACAAAATTATCACGTAAATTACTTTTTTTCCCTTCTCCCTTCCCCCCCTTGCCCTAGAGATGGCTACCATTAGAGATAAATAGGTGTGTATATGTGTGTGTATGTAATTATTCTATATGTATATACTTCTATTTATCAGTTCTTTTTCCGGATGAAGATAGTGACTTTCTTCATATGTCCTTTACAGTTAATTTGGGTATTTATAGTAGTTAAAATAACTTATTCACTCATTCTTTTTTTTTTTTTTGGAGGGGGAAGGCAGGGCAATTGAGGTTAAGTGACTTGGCCAAGGTCATATGGCTAGTAAGTGTTAAGCATCAGAGGCAGGAATTGAACTCAGGTCGTCCTGACTCCAGGGCCAGTGCTCTATTCACCACACCACTAGCCACCCCAAAGTCATTCTTAAAACAATATTGCTGCTACTGCATACAAAGTTCTCTTGGTTCTGCTCATTTTACTCTTCATTATTTTGTACAAGTTCTTCCATATTTTTCTAAAATTATTTAGTTGATCATTTCTTAGAACATAGTGGTATTCCATCACAATCATATACCGCAACTTGTTCAGCCATTCTCCGGTTGATGGGCATCCCTTTAATTTCCAGTTCTTTAACACCACAAGGAGAGCTGCTATAAGCATTTTAGAATATATAACTTATTTTCCCTTTTCCCTAATTATCTTTGGAAATAGACCAAACAATGGTATTTCTGGGTCAAAAGGTATAGGTAGTTTAGTAACTTTTGGCATAATTCCAGATTGCTTTCCAAAATGGATGGATTGGTTCACAATTCCACCAACAATGAATTAGTGTCCCAATTTTTTCACATCAACACCAACATTTGTCACTCTCCCCTTTTATCACTTTAGTCAATTTGTTAGGTATAAAATGATATCTCAAGGTTGTTTTAATTTGCATTTCTCTAATCAATAATGATTTAGAGCATTTTTTCATATGACTATAAATTGTTTTGATTTCTTCATTGGAAAACTGCCTGCTCATATCCTTTGACCATTTATCAGTTAAGGGAATGATCTATATTCTTAGGTATTTGACGAATTTTAGATATGACATCTTTATCAGATAAATTGTCTATAAAATGTTTTCCCCCTATTTTCTCCTTTCTTAGTGATCTTTGCTATATTTGTTTTATTTGTACAAAAACTTTTTAAAATTTGATGTAAATGAAATGATCCATTTTATACCTAACTTTGCTGCCTGTCTCTTTTTTATTCATAAATTGTTTTCCTATCCATAAATCTGATAATTAACATGCTCCATGTTTTTCTTGTAAAATCTCTATATCCAAGCCATGTATCCATTTTTACCTTAAGGTGTTATAAGGTGCTATATGTCCAGTTTCTACCATACTGCTTTAAAGTTTCCCTAATAATTTTTACCAAATAATGAATTTTTATCTCAAAATCCTGCCTTTGCACTTGTCAAATAAAAGGTTATTGTGTTTATGAGCTGCTGTAAATTGTAAGTCTACTCTATTCCATCAGTCTACCTGTTTCTTAGACAGTACCAGATAGTTTTGATTAATTACTGCTTTATAATATAGTTCAAGATCTGGTACTGCTAAAACCTCCTTTCTTTGTAATTTTTTTCATTATTTCTTAAAAGGAAATTTTTTGTTTTTCTAAATGAATTTTGTTATTATTGTTTCTAATTCAGTAAAAAAAATGATAATTTAAGATACAGTTTTAACACAACCACTATTGGAATATGGGGGGTGTGTGTGGGGAGAAAGAGAGAGAGAGTTGAGGATGAACCTGTAATGGTAATGGGATTTGGAGATCTTCCATGCCCAGTGAACTTGCTGACATAACAGGAAGGGGTGGTGCAAGAGGAAGCCGGAGCCAAGCTAGAGTCTGGGTGGTGGTGACTGGAAGCAGTGGCAGCGACTGCAGCTGTGGCTGTGGCAACTCCTTTTTTTTGAGCCAGCCAGAATGTCTGCTAAGGACTCCTGCTGAGGACTGCCAAGGAAGGGAACTGCAGGGGGCCAGAGCTGCTGGGAGCAAGCTGCATGGATGCTGAGCAGTTGCCATTAGTGAGGAGAGGAGGATCTTTGCCTGAGGTAGCCTGTCCTGTTTTGAAGGAGAATGTGGGTGTTTACCACATTAACTACATGTGCCAACTTCATAACTACTGTGATGGCTTTGACTTTCTGGCTTGGGGACTCTGGGTTCTGGTATTTGAATAAATGTTCTAGCTATATTTCCCATGTAGAGAGCCTGTTACATTTTGGTGATTAATAACCATATTTATTAATTTATAGTTTACTGTAGGAATATTTATAGTTTATTTATATTTATATAAATATAAGCATATTTATTTAAATTTTTATCAGCATATTTATAGTTACTGTAGGAATTGTGAATATTGCATTGTTGGTACAGAACCCTAGGTTGTGAGCATCAGTGACTGGCTGGGAAGATTGTGGTACTCAAGAGTAATACAGAAATTAGAGAGTAAAGATTGAGAAAGAAAGATGAGTTTGAACATGCTGAGTTTAAGATGCCTGTAGGATATACAGTTCAAGATGTCTAAAAGAGACTTATTTATAACTATATATGAAACTCAGGTTAAAAAAAAAGTAATGCCTGGATACAGAAACAGTCCTCTTTTTAAGGCAGCCTTTAGGAGTCAAAGTCCATCAACAAAGAAGGTGGGGGTAGGGGATGGAAAATATAGCAAAAAATCTAGGGATTCTCAGGTACCTTGGAACACTTCTGCTGCTTCCTTCCGCCCTTCTTCCTTGAACCAAACAAATAGTCTCACTTTGACCATATAGCAAGTCCTTCTTACAAGCAAAGAAAAATTTCTTCTGAGTGTCTTTAAGAAACAGAACTGTCCACTAGCTCCGAGTGTTGGGCTCACCCTTGGGTCCATTTCTGCTATGAAAGGTTTCAGAGGGAAAAGGATCATCAACCCATAGCTCCTGATTACCAAGCTATAGATCATACGATTCTAAGGCCATAGGTGTAGAACTGGAAGGGATCATAAAAGTCAAGTAGTGTAATACCCACTACCCCTTAATTTCACAAATTTGGAGACTGAAGTCCAGAGAGAAGTGACTAGCTAAAGGTCACAAATGCAACAAGTGACTAAGCCAGGATTCGAACTCAGGTCCTTTCACTCCAGATCTAGCATTCTTTCCTCTGCACCATGGATGATAGTATTTTTTATTTCCCAGCAATGGGATTCGTTGTTGTTGTTGTCGTCTTCCCAGGGAACTCCAGTGGCTATTGTAATGGTAATGCAAACGAGAAGATCTTTCCCCTTCCTTAATAGGCCCATGTGACCTGCAAAAGACACAAGAGTGTCTTGTTTGTGGGAGGACCCCAGCAGGGGCAGGCTTGGGGATGGCGGTGCCCTCTGCGGTGTTATTGGGTATAGATTTATTTGTTGCTGTGATGGATTTGACTTTCTGGTGTCTAAATAAATGTTTTGGTTCTGTCTCCCATGTGGAGAATCTATTGTGCCATTCAAACCTGAGCATCATAGCAGCTGCTGTAGGTATTACATTGGCAAAATAGCTATATCTTATTTTTCTTTATTGTTCTTCTTTTTAGAGAGCAAAACGTTTCCCAAATGATATGTTTAAAATCATTTCACTCAATAAGAAAATTATATAAATATTTAAATTAATATTTGCCCCAAAATGACATACGAGCAACAGTTGATTCATTTCAAACACGTCCTGCTTAATATACTTAAAATTAATTGACATCATTTTTTGCTGTTTTTTGGAGGGGGAAAGGCAGAGAAGTTGGTGTTAAGTGACTTGCCCGAGGTCACATAGCTAATAAATGTTAAGTGTCTAAGACCAGATTTAAACTCAGGTCCTCCTGACTCTAAGGGTGGTACTCTATCCACTGTGCCACCTAGCCATCCCTGGCATCATTTTTACAAAGACCATTTTGCATTTGAGGTGGTATAATCCAAACTTTGGCAGGCAAATAATTGAGATACACAACTTTTGGAAATTAGGTGGTACAGTGAATAGAGTCCTGGGCCTGGAGTCAGAAAGACCTGAGTTCAACTCCAGCCTCAGACACTAGCTATGTGACCCTGGGTAAGTCACTTAACCCAGTTTACTTCAGTTTCCTCATCTGTAAAATGAACTGGAGAAGAAAATAGAAAACTGCTTCAATATCTCTGTCAGGAAAATCCCAAAGCGGGTCACAATGAATCAGATACGACTAAAAAGCGACTGAACAACAATTTGGTAATCATAGGGAGAGCCTCTTCTGAACCAGGATGCAACATCACAGGTGTTGACAGTATGTAATCTATTAGGAACAGAGATATTCCCCATTTCTTAAATGTCTATTTTGTTCAAAGCATTCTATGAGAACTTGTACGAAACACAAAATGAAAGAAACAAAAAACAACAATAACAAAATCGCTAAAGTTTCTGTCTCTGATTTGGAGCCTGAAGAAGAAATTTTAGAGGCTGTTAAGCCCAACCCCCTCATTTAGCAGATTAAGAAACTGAGTCACAAAGAGGTTAAGTGGCTTGTCCTGGGTCCCATTGCTAATGGGTGTTTGAGGCAGGATTTGAAGCATTTTTCTGGATTCCACCTCCAGTATCCTCTTGATTATTTGCTGAGAGGAAACAACATGTATTCAATGAGCAAATACAAAATAATTGAGGGTGGGGTGAACTTTGCTCACAAACAGAAGGACCAGGGAAGGCCTTGTAGAAGAGGTGAGCTCAAGCTAAGCTTTAAAAGGGAGCCACAGACCTCTCAGGAGGCAGAGGCAAGAAGAGACAACATTCTCATCACCAAGGTCAGTCTGTGCAAGGGCCAGTTGGTAGCAAAAAGCCTCAACCAAAACCCTTATTTATTCTGAAACAGGATGACACAGTAGATGGAATACTGGTCTTAGCTGAACAAGTTGTGATGTATGGTTGTGATGGAATACTAATCACTGCACTATAAAAAATGATGAGCTCAGTGATCTTAGAAAGGTACGAAAAGGCTTGCACAAAATGATAAAGAGTGAAGTGAGCCAGAACCCAGAGAACATTGTATAGAAACAGTGCTGTTTTATGAATGTCTTTGAGGGGCTAAGTCATTTTGAATATTATACAAATCAAAAATAAAGGACATATGAAGATAGCCTATGCATTCAGGAGAAGGAATTGGTGAACAGAAGTATATATAAAATAATTTTACATATGTACACCAATTTCTGTCTAATGGTAGTCATCTCTAGGGCATGGGGGGAGGGGAGAAAAAACTTACATGTTAATTTTTTGTATACTTGGAGGGTATATGAAATTGTACATGGTAAGATTTGCAGTTTCACACACAATCATCTTTTCTGTTGTACTGTGTTATAGAAATGCTTGTTTTGTTCTGTGAAATTAAACATGAAACAAATTTGTAATACCAAAAAAATGGACTTGGAGTCAGGAAAACCTGAGTTCAAATTCAGCTCAAACACTTTACTAGCTGTGTTACCCTGGGTAAGTCACTTTACCTTTATCTTCTTAAATTTCCTCATTTACAAAATAAGGATAACCTGGCAGCATTGTTATCATGATCAAACCAAATAATATTTGTGAAGCATTTGCCTCAAAGCAGTATGTAATTCCTAGATATTATGGTTATTTAAATTAATTTTCTGTATCAGGTATATACCTACTTTAAGTAGTTGCATGTGAGATTGTGGATAAATTTTAAAATAACAACATCAAAACCGAACTTACGTATGTTTGCCACACTGGGAACATCAAGTGAATGGCTGGCCCTTGTCCAAGCCCAGACATATAAAAATCAGCAGGAGTTTTGTTTATGACTAAAGTTGTCAACACTTAAAACACATTTCAACAGTCAATATTTAATTAATAAATGGCTTTTATCATTTCACAGAAGGGAATGTGTAAGAAAATTATCTTAAGCAATAACAACTAATGAAAAATTACCTGGGAAACGTGGGGACTTGAAAAAAGAAATTGCCTGATAACTGAAATCATTGATGGATAGAATTTAAAAGACAAAAAAGAAGGGGCCCCAGTTATTATCTTGATTCCAGAGTATTTAAAGGAGTCACTGCAAATTTAATTACAGAGAAATGAGCATGTTTTATATGATTTTAATAAATATGTACATTACATGATGGAAGAACTAAAAAAAAGTGAGTGTTTAATGACAAGAAGGAATGCATAGTGGTAAAATTAGTGGGGACATTTGCACTTTATTCCCTCTCTCTCCCTCCTTCCCCCCCAAAATATTTCTGTGCACTTTCCATTTCTGCAAAACAGGCCTCATGGAATCCTGGATAGAACCCTGCACTTGCGGTAAAGAGAACCTGAGCCTGTATCCAACTTATCACACTTGCTAGTTGTGTGATAATAGGCCAAATCACTTAGCATCTCTGAACCTTAGTTTCCTCATCTATGAAATGGGGATAATATTACCTCTAGTACCTACTAAGCTGCAGCAAGGCAATACAGTGAGTATTATTATGTTATATTATTATCAGAAAGATGTGAGTTTAAATCCTGCCTCAGACACTTGCTATAGGACCACAGGCCAATCTCTTAATTTCTTTTAGTCTCCCTTGTGACATGGGAATAGTGATGGCATTTACTTCATAGGATTGCTGTGAAGACTAAAGGAGACAAGACATGTAAAGTGCTTTGTAAACCTAAGCACCATATAATTGTTAGTCATTGTTACTGTCTCACAGCATTACTGTAAAGCTCAAATGAAATTATGCATAAAATGCTTTTATAAACTTTAAAGTTATACATAAATGCAATTATCATCATTATCGCCATCATTAATTACTTGATATCAGTAGAACATACTGAGTTGACTCTCTAAAACATGTGACCATATAGCAATCTGTATGTGTCCATGGCTGGAGGACGGAAACAGCAAAGTAATGGCCAGGACCAAAGACTGTGACCAGAGATACTTCATGCTTTCTGCTCTAGAGCTCTTGCCCAGAGGTCCCCTTGTCCTGAGTGCTAAGTGCTTCACGCAAGCCCGTTAGACCTAGGCTAACTCCAAGCCTACTTCGTTTTACTTCCACAGTCGTCTTCTTGACAGATGCCTTACAGCCTGTAGATCTCTAGTCTGGTTTCCATTCTGAAATCATTCTTAATTAAATCACCAATATGTGTGCATGTGTGTGTGTGTGTGCGTGCGTGTGTGTGTAATTAATAATTAAATCAGTACAGTCATTATGATTGGAAAGAGTATATAAATCCCCTACCATTCCACTCACCAGCCCTGTAACTTTCCAAAACAAAATTCCTCCTTGGCCAATATTCTCCTATATGTTGTTTCCTCCTATTAGAACACGATTTCCTTGTGGCTAGTGACTATCTTCTCTATTTTTATTCCCAGATTTAATGTGATGTTTGGTATGCAGTAAACATGTAAAATATACTTTTTTCATTTATTCATTCATCCGTTCAACCATGGGAGAACAGAATATTAGAACAGGGAGGGACCTTTGAAAGAGTCTCACTCAACTTCCTTTATTTTACATGTCAGGGAAACAGAGACAAAACAAAACAAAAGCCAGTGGCAGAAGCCACTAAGGCAGTTAGCAGCAGAATAGAATGTGGTCCCTGCAATTCCTCTCTACTTTTCCATTACACCACAGTTTCTATTGAGGCCAGTACCTGAATTTGCCCTAGAGCTAGACAGCACCGCAGTTAACCTATGGATGTAGGTTTCAGTTCTCATTCATCTAAATCATCTGAATTTGATCACAGATGAAGAAGGGACAAGCTGTTGCTCTCTGTTTTTTCCCCAACAGGTTTTCTTCTGGGCCTGGTGTGAATGTAAAATTTAATAAAAATTCTTGAGAATGACTGACAGATAATTATTTTAGAGTTTTTCCCTCTTTCCTTAGAAATACAGTTTCAATTTCTGTGCCCTTTTCAGATAGTTCCTTGAAAGATGAAGGGTACATGTGCCAAGAAATATTCTGGAGTGCCAGGAAAAAAAAGAGAAAAAAATCAAGTCTTGCTATGTGTTCCTGGCTTGTTAATTCATTTGAGATGATCACCCTTTCTGTTTCCTGAGCACCAATTAGAAAGAAAAAACAAAGTTACTACCTTCTGTTGGCAGAAGGGAAGATGAGAATTTTCTATCGAATTTATAAACTTACTTTACCTTTAGCTTGAAGGGAAAAAAGAGGCTATTTATAAACCAAAAGCCTATTTTTTTTAAGATCTACAACGAATATCTACAATGAATGAGATGCAAAATTTAGCCTTTAGGGATCAGCTGCCATACTTCTTGCTCACTGGCCCTTCAAGAATAGAATATCTTTAAGGTCCCTCTAGTTATAAAATCCTAGGAGCCTATACTCATGTTCTTTAAATCATGTTCTTTCTCTGAGCCTGTCTTTTCTCTTATTAAAAGCAGCTTCCATTTATCATCCATCTATCCCTCTCAAAGACATTTTGGAAAATGGAGGACATAATGTTCCTACAGTATTTTAGGCTTCTTGGGGAAAGGTTCTTTATAAGAGATGGCTTCTGAAAGCCTTGCTTTCATTTTCCACAAGAACACATAGATCCAAAAGCTAGCATTGGAAATCCCATTGAAAAGGACACTTAAGGTAATAGGAATTTGCCCACACAGCTGATGAAGAGAGGAAAGCTCTAGTCTTTGACTCCTGGTCATCGGGTTCAAATCTTATCAATTTCTCCATGACTGTAAGTTGTTTGAGTGCTTGTGTGATACATAGGATTTATCTCTTTACTGCTTTCATTGTTGTGCAAAGTTCTCTATAACAATTGACCTGAGTGAGAAAAATATTTGCTAACTGCTACAGGTAGGTGATTAATTGTGATCTCCTCTTGAGGAAAAGTTGAATAAGGAGAGATAAAGAGAGGATAGTGAAAGGAGGTAGGACTGGGAAAAGTGATTACTACTTAAGGGAAACATGAATTTTTGAGGAGGGGTGTCAGGGATTTGGGGGAAAGGAAATGTTTGAGCTAGTGCAATTTTTTTTCTAATGACTAGATAGTATGGAGATGTATCTTTCCTGCCATGTAGGAGGTATAGAAATATCCCATTCTCTAATGTATCCAAGGTTAAGAGAAGGAGCTGGCTCTTCTTAGCTGTCAAGGATTCCTCCAGCTTATATGAAGAGTGTCAAGAATGTGATCAAGAAGATATGCTGGGAGGGGGGGCCACCTCCAGTTGTCCTTGTCTATATCTGGTCACTGGACCCAGCTGGCTCTTGAGGAGAAAGTGAGGCTGGTGACTTTGCACAGCCCTCCCTCACTTAAATCCAACTCATTTGCAAGTCATATCACCTTCCCTGATATCATAGTCCTCTTTGAAAACAAAGGACAAACTACAAAGCCAGTAGAGAATGACTTTAGAGATTCATGGGTCAATGCACATAGAAGTTCATGAATCTCTACAATCTCTATGATAGTCTAGAGCAGTGGTTCTCAGTCTTCCTAAAGCTGCGTATCTGTATGTGCACGGACCTGCCTGGAGACCGATAAAGGAGCGGTGTCTCAGTTCCTAAGACCATGGGAAATATGTGTTTTCTGATGGTCTTAGGCGACCCCTGTGAAAGGGTCCCAAAGGGGTCGCGACCCACTGGTTGAGAACCACTGCTCTAGAGCAAATCCAAAAACTTGGGAAAGAGGAGTGTGTAGATTTGGAACTAGGTCATTGTGAAGGCTAAACTGCACTTTCTTAATGCTGAGTCCCAAATCACAAAAATCACATTCCATACAGCAATACTACAAGCTGCTTCACAAGCATCAGTGGACCTGGAGTCAAAAAGACCCAAGCTGAAGTCTCGGCTCAGGTACTTACACCTCAGTCAGTCTCAGTTTACCCATCTACAAAATGGGGAAAATAATACCTGTAGCACTTGGCTCACAGGGTTATTGTGAGGACCAGATGAGATAATGTATTTAAAATGCTTTGGAAAATTAAAGCACTGCACAGTGCTATATAGTTTGAGGTTTTGTTTGTTTTTTTGGTTGGCTTGTTTGGACTGGACCTGGATTTCTTTAGTATAGGGAGCTCCCTAGTCAGGAAATCCCGCCAATTCAGATGAATCAACTATTCTGCAACTTCTAGGTAACTCTCCATTTCCTCCAGCAGCTCTGAGACTTTGATTCCATGGATCACCATGATCCTCCCCAAGAGAAGCTGACCACCTAAAATCTCACCACCATGCAGACTGACTCAGATTGCTCAACACCATCTCTGCTTCCCTTCAGCTAGCTGCCTTTCCCTTCAGATTGGAGGGCTGGAGAGTAGAATACTAAATCCCCACCCAAAGCCTCCCTTCATAGAAGACTCACAACCTTCCATCCAACTCCATTTTCCATCTGCAGCTTTTCTTGGCTTTGGCCCTTGCCTCTCCACCTTTCAACTTTCCTTTGTGTGTAGTAGATCATAAGGTCCTTGAAGACTGAGACCATCCTTTTCCTCATTTGTGTCTCCTGCCCTTAGCACAGGACCTGATACATCCAGTTCAGTCATTTTTCAGGTGTAGCCAAGTCCTCAAGGGGTTCCCTTGGCAAAGGTATGATTTGCCATTTCCTTCTCCAGCTCATTTTATAGATGAAGAAACTGAAGCAAACAGGATTAAGTGACTTGCCCAGGGTCACACAGCTACTAAGTGGCCTGAGCTCAGAATTGAACTCAGAAAGAGTTCCTGCCTCCAGGCTTAACACTCTTCTCCACCATGCCTCCTAGCTGTCCCTACATAGTAAGTGAATTAATGAGAGAGAAATACTATTTTGGACTTGTTAGTGACCAATAAGGAAGAACTTGTTACTAAAACAGAAATAATGGTGATGTGGATACAGCGTGCCCCTATGGGTTTATATTAAGGGGAGCCTTTTCAGTACCTTGGGAGGCCCTCCTGAGCCTGAGAGCATCCTAAGTAAACTTAGCCCTTATCTGGGACCATAAAAATTCCCTGTCACCTCCCCATTCTGGGTCATAAAATTTCCCCATCTCCCTTATCTTGTGTCATCCATCTTCCCCATCCTGTCCCTAAATCTCCAACCCCCATTCAATACCCTAAAATTACATCACCATCCTACAGGCTGTCTATATGTCTGGTCCTTTTCCTATATTAATGCCTTTGGTTAGCTCCTTGCTAAGTCTCAGCCCCCCATGCTTTTGCGTTAATAAAGCTCCCATTGGCTAAAGAGAAGATCTAATTGAATTCTTTCAAAAACCTGAACCAGCTCTCCCAATTCTGATGTCAGCAATGGGAACCTGGAGAAGAAGTTAAAATCTCCATCTTAAAATCCGTGATAGAAGCAGGAAGGCAATATCAAACATATGGCTGTATACAAATCCTAAATTGTGGAAAGTCAATTTCAAGGAGTTCAAAGAAAAAAAAAAAACCAAGAACCCCTCTCCCCCAAGATACAGGAGTGCATTTCAAGTAATTGGCCTTCCCTAGTAGTGACAGCCTTGAAGCAGTTTCCTGGCACGTCAAAGTCAGCACTCCGTCTGACTAAGGCCTTGCTGTTCTCCTCTGCCTGGGAGGATTCTTAGAAGCTATTTCTTCCCTTTCCTGGGAGGTACACTCACAGCTTCAGCCTGGAGTCCTTAGGCATCTGGCCAATGCACCACACACCCCACAGCCAATTAAGCACTGTTTGTAAAGATCATTTACCTCCCATTAGGCTTTGCTAAAGGGAGACAAATGCATCTGTCTCTGGAGGCATTTCCTGACTCGGAGACAGCCCAGGTTGCTCTGTTTAGTGTCCTGTCTGTCTGTGCCATGTGTGGTTGTGAGCATCCATGTACATACCCCTCCACGTTCCTCAGGGCACATGGGACTGCCTCCAAGATTGTTAAATATCATGAAGAGCAATGTACCTAGCTGTCAGTCTGGTCTTTCCTCTCTGAATTGGTGGGAAATGGGCAAAGAAGCTGGAGCCCCTGGAGAAGCATTCTGTCAGACCAACCTAGGACGTCCTGCGTGTCTATTCTATCCAGCTGTGTTAGTCCTGGGCCTGTCATCACTCCCCATTTTTTGTTGATGAATTAAAGACCTAGATCCAATCTCTAGAGAGGATCTTTAGCTTTTCTATGATTTAAAAAGAGAGAGGTTTGAGAAGATATATCTTCTCTGAAGGTTTTGCTTTTCTCATTAATCTTTCTTTGGGCTCATGGTGCCCTTGTATGCTCTGTTATCTTTGTGAGTTGGAGGCCCAACATACCCCCTGCTGTGTGATTGAATTGTTCAGATTTCCTCCTCTCAGCCTGCCACTGAAAGTGCAAAGACAAAAGCTCCCATTGCAGCCATAAGCAAAAGCTCTAATGAATTTCTTTGGGAGAGAATTCTTCTTATAACACGGCTTTCTGCAGACAGGTTCTGCCCATCCTTCAGGTCCCATTCCATTCCCAACTCCTCCAGGAAGCTTTCCCAGATCACTCTCCAGGACAGTGATCTCTCCTTTCTAGGAACTTAACAGTATTTGCTGTTCACTCAGTGGGAATTTTATCCTATATTGCCCGGAGATGTCCATTTAGGGAGGACACCAGACCAGGGTGCACCCGGGCCTTCCTCCTCTATTATGCTACAGCTCATTGTTCTGAAGCCTCTCTGCAGCTCTAGAATTCACACCTAGAAGTACCTTCCAGAGCCTTCTCCCTCTTCCAGAGGGCTTCTCCCTCTCACTGGAGGGAGTTGTTGTCTCCTCCTCTGCCTTCACTCCCCCCCCACCCGACACACACACACACACTTCAGACACTTTTCCCAGCCTGGGCAAGTCATTAGATCCTACTTGCCTCAGTTTCCTCAACTGTAAAATGAGCCAGAGAAGAAAATGGCAAACCATTCCAGGGTCTTTGCAAAGAACCCCAAAAGGGGTCCTAAAGAGTTGAATGTGACTAAAAAATGACTGAGCAATAATGACAATTTACTGTGTGACTCTGGACAAGTCACTTGACCTCAGTTTGCTTCAGTTCCCTCAACTGTAAAATGGGAAAATTCATAGCAACTACCTCACAGGTTTAGTGTAAGAATTAAATGAGCTTACGTTTGTAAAAAACAAATTCCTAGCCCAGTGCCTAGTACATAATAGTTACTGTATGAATGTGTATTCTTTCCCCTTCCCATCCCCTGCTAAGCTTGTCACGATGAATGAATTGTTTCTGATCACGCATTTATGTAGGTTCTCCATAGTTGAACAGATCAGGCAAAAACCAATCTTTCAGCCCTTGAGAAGTTTATATTTGAAAGAGACCTACTTAATATGTATGTGCCTGTGTAAGATGTACAACCACATGGGCTGTCTAAACGCATACACACAGCGTGTGGAGGGAAGGGAACATTGTGATTTGAGGCCTGGATTACCTCTGAAGAAAGGAAGAGAGTACGAGGCAAGGTCTGTACCCCTGCCAGCACTCGCTGGGGTAGGTAGGGATGGGACTGGCAGGTCCCAAGAGTACCCAGATGCTGAAAGCCTTTTTTTGTCCAGACTCCGAGAGGGATAATGAACATGAATGAATTATATCTATCTGCCCTCACTGAATTTTGCTGGTCTGTAGGTACAAGTCTGGTACAGAACAAAAGCTTCCACACTGGTTGCTATTAAGGGTAGCTCTTTAGATTACATTCACCGGATTAACTCTTTCCCATAAGATGTTGGCTACATTAAAATACATAATGAGTAAATTCATTTGTCCAAGCAAAAATAATTTTAAAAATAAAACACAAAAATGGGAACAATTCAAAATTAGAATATATCAGAAAAACAAAAAGAATGAATGAGCCCTTAAGATGAGAGTAAAGTAAGATCTCAGCTCAACCAAGAGAGGCCCTGGTCTCACCCAAGATGAAACTACTTGAAGTTTTTAGAACAGCAGGCTGGAAATAAGGGACATATTGAAGAACTGGCTTCCCCATAGGTATGTGGCTTCCCAAGTCTTTCTCCTTCCCCATAAAATGTTCTCACATCACACATCTCTTCTCTCCAAGTTCTATCAGCAACCCTTTCAAGCAGATCCACAGCCTTATGTTATCTTTAGGTGCCATAGACAGAGGCACGTAAAACTCCCCAGGTCTCAGTAAAAGCCTACACACATTTAGCATATTTTTGTTCATTTCTAAATGGCCAATAAATATTTTCAGCTGATGGTATGCATGTAGATTGTACTTTCAAAAACACTTCGAAAATAAGTATAGATTTTGAGAGACAATTAAAGTGACCAGTATATCAAGAAGCAAAAGTTGAAACTTAGATTAAGTTCTAGCCACCTTTGTCTTTTTAAGTATCACACTTAATATTCATTAAATTATTTAGTAAGGAATATTCAGAGAAGAGTCTGAAAAACACAACTTCAAGATCTTGTGATGGGTTTTTAAACAATCTGGCTTTTCCATCAGTTCAAATTGTGATGTTGGAAATGTATAATCATGGATGGATCCTATGTTTTTATAATGCTTGAGGCCAAGCAAGTACCTCATTCACTGGGGGAAATTATTTGTAACAATCTCCCAAAAGACTGCACAGGCTTCCGTATTAGCAAGCACTGTAGCCCACCCAGGATGTCCTGCTAGCACAGGTTCTTTTGATCTGCTTCATAAAGGAAAGACAGCTTTAAAGGGGTTAACAATGCTACTTTAATTACAGAGAAAGAAGTGAATATAGAAAATACAAACAGAGAAATTAGCACAAAGGACAGCAGAAAGAGCCCTAGCAGTCTGAATATAGCAATATTGCTGTTCTCGTTACGTACATCACTGGATTGAGGAAACAGTTGGGGGGGAAGTAGGGGGCAGTTCCCAAAATACAGCTACTCAGAGTCTCAACCAGGAATTCAAAAGACCCTTCTCATGAGAGAACCCCCAAAGCAAAATGCCAACATCCCAGAATATATAACAAAGACTCAGCCCCTGGTTGGCTCAGAGGCAGAAGGCTCAAAACCTATGTGGCTCAGCACAGCTGTGAATTATCATGGTTCAAAGGCGATTAATCCTTCAGATGTCTGCAATTTAGCTTGAGCCTAAGAAACTGAACTCCAAAAACAAAAAGGAAAAGAAAACAACAAAAATCCCACCTTGCTTGCGATTACAGCTTCACAACAAGGCAGTAACATCCAACATGGACTCTGACTGGGTAGGGATGCTTCTAGCATGTCCCATTTATAAAGATTATGAAAGGCTCATGGCGGTAACAAACCACAGGGGTATAATAAGTGGGAGGCATGGGAACAGGTGAAGGGATAAACAGAAAGCTATGGGAAGAAATAGTAGCTACATCCTGTTCTCCAGCATCCTGTCCAGGCTTTAATGATGATGGTGAAAGCTTTGTCTGGTTAACATTCATTCAATGGCTGTGCTGAGAATCCAGTGTTCTCAAGCCTGCCACTACACCAAGACAGAAAGCCAAGTAACTGAAAGCCTGCTTCAAAGGCTCATCTTTAACACTCTTCCACGAGCAAACTGATGTGTCCCTTTTCAACTGTGGTAGGCAGACAGAGAAGTTAACTGGGGAATTAACAAATATTCCTAGGGTAGATGAATTTAAGATGAATGCCTAGATTATTCCAACGATGATAAAAAAAACTTTTAATATCCGATTCATTTGTTTTGTTACTTACTGTTTTATTAAATGCCTTTGCTCTGATACCATGAATCATCTTGTTTGATCAATCAATCATCCCATCCACAAGCATTTATTAAGCTCCTACCATGGGCCAGGTCCTTTGTTAGCCACTGAGGGAACAAACACAAAAAATGAAACGCTCACTATTCCCAAGGAGCTTGTATTCTACCTGGGGAAACAAGCACATCTATAAGTACATGAGAAATATAAAACATAATTAAATAGATGTATATATTTATAAATGGAAATAAAAACATGGAGAATGAAAATACATACAAAGCAGTTGGGGAGGGAAACCATCGCTGACCGGTTGGCTACAGACACGCTTCGTGAAAAAGGCCCGTTGGGTCTGCATTTTGGAGAAAGTTAAGTATTCCGTGTGGCAGAGGTGAGGGAGGAGTGATTTCAGGCTTGGGCAATAGCCAGGGCAAAGGCCCAGAAGAGAGACTCCGAATGCATGTGTGAGAACAAGACAAGGCCAGTTTGGATGGATTGGAGGGAAAAGAGGGAGAGTGATGCACATCAAGGCTGGAAACAAAGCTTGTGGCCAGGTTGTAAAGAGTTTTAAAAGCTAACTAGAAGTACTCATATTTTAGCCTGGAGACAACAAGTAAGCACTGTCATTTGTTGGATGGGGGGATGATATGTTCCCATCTATCTGCAGTTCTGTGGAGAATGTACTGAAGTGGAGAGGACTTGAGACAGGGAAGTCAATTAGGAGGTCATTGAAATAATCTTGGTAAGAGGAGATAAGGGCCTGAACTAAGGTAGTGACTATGCTAGTAGAGAGAGCAGGTCAGTGAAAGAGATGTTATAGAGTCAGAACTAGTGAGATTTGATCATTGATTGAATACGTTTGATGAAGTGGGAAGTTTTGAGGATAATGCCGATAAGGTTATGAATCTATGGGGCTGGAAGAATGGTGGTGCCTTTGACAGAAACTAGAAAGTATGGGTGGAAAGATAATGATTTTTTTGGGATATGTCAAATTTGAAATGTTTTCAAGACATACAGTTGAAATTTCTAATAGTTAAAAGACTAAAATTCAGAGAAGAGACTAGACTTTGATGTACAGTTATCCTTTCTATATCAAGGGGTCAGGGGAGCAGCACCCCTGCAATCTAGGAAATTTCCATAAAATTTTTTTGACCTTCCCTTCATACCAGAGAAGACATTGAATTTTTTTCTTTTTCTTTTATGGGGCATTTGCAGTACCTTATTGCAAATTTTGGGTTAAGTGTTTGGTCATAGGCTCTGTGTCATCTGCTGAACTTTGGATGTGTTATCTGTGACTTCTGCAAAACTCCCCCAAATTTCCCATTTAATTTCTTATACCAACCCACAATATATTGAAACCTTGATGGAAAAAGTCATGAGGTGGGAGGGATAATGGTATAAATTTGTGAATCATCCCCATATCATATCTATAGATATGATAATTAAGATCCGATGGGGAAAGGGAGAGAGGGAGAGGGAAAGAGAGAGAGAGAGAGAGAGAGAGAGAGAAAGAGACAGAGACAGAGAGAGAGTATAAAGTAAAAAGGGAAGAGGGCCAAGATTGGAGCCTTGGGAAACATCGATAGTTAAGAGACAAGATGAGCCAGTAAAGGAGACTTAAGAGGAATATTGAGCTAGGAGAGAGCAATACCATGAAAACCCAAACAGGGAAAGTATACTGGATGATAGAGTGGCCAAAAACCCTCAAGAATATGGAACCTGAAAATATGACCATCGGCTCTGGCCATTGGGAGATCACTAACAGCTTTGGAAATAGCAGCATAACTTGAATGATGAGTTTAGTACTTAGATTGTAAAAGGTCTGTCCAGGGATGTGCTGGAGCTAGCTTGAATCTGATACTGGGAGCTGATAGTAAAACTTTCATTGTGAGTATTCATATCTTGGAAATTGTCAAATGCTACAAATCAGAACCTGATTTATTATTTTGTTGATCATTTAGATTTAAGAAAGTGATCAAGAAAATATTAATAATTTAGATTAAACTTCAAAGTGTGCTGTGTACTTTTGTTTTTCTGGGAAGTCAGTTGATAAATATGTAGAAGCACACTCCTAAATTTACCCCAAAATCTTTGGATGGGGTGCAGGGTGAAGGTGGGATTCAACATTGTGAAATTTAATAATGACCCAAACAGTCACAGTGAGCTTGGTACAGCTACAAGGAATTCCACTGCTGGAGATAAGGGGTAAGGCCCATGCTGTATTTCATTTGTTTAAGTCTGAACTATCCCTTTAGTGGATTCATTTATCTTGCTTCATCTACCTTTAAAATATAACTCAACGTAGATTTCCTACTAATGTCATGAAGTATGAAATCTAAATGAAAGGTGCACAGGACAAGAAAAGAATGAGCAGTAAATGGTAGAAGAGAGAGGTAGAGTATTGGAAAGGAACCTCCAAATCAGTGTTTTATCAATAATGTATCTTGTAACAGTATAAATAATTAGGGTAGCTATTAGCAGTAGCGCAGTGGATAGAGTACCAGACCTGGAGTCAGTTAGAGCTAAGTTCAAATTCAGCCTGAGGCACTTTTTAGCTGTATCACCTTGGGAAAGTCACTTAACCCTGCCTGCCTCAGTTTCCTCATCTGTGAAAAGAGCTGGCAAACCACTCCAGCATCTTTGCCAAGAAAAACTCAAATGGGGTCACAGAGGGTCAGACAGCACTGAACAACACCAGAACTTGGAGAGGTTAAAAGACCCGACTAGAATAATCAAGCCAATATGTGTCAGGATGGGACTTGGTCAAGGTCTTCATGCCTTTTCTATCCAGTTGCCACTGCCTTCCCCCTCTGAAATTACTTTTATCTACTTCCCTATGTATGCACTGTATCTACTCAGTAGAACATCACACCATTTGCTTTGTCTTTGTCTTCGCAGAATTTAGCATATGACTGACAGATAGTAGCAGTTTAATAAACGTTTTATTTAGTTTAACTGAAGTCAAGGATCACAGCATACTGTGGGACCGTTTCCTATCTTCCACAGTGCCTAGTATGCTGATATGAACATAGCAAGTGATCCATAAATAGTCCTTGCATGAATGAAGATGTAATCTGGTTCCTTACATTCTTTTCCTTATTTGTGGCTTGGAGAGTGTAGCAGTTTATGGTCTGCAGTAATAATCTCTGAGTTCTATTTCCTACAGCCCATGCCCTGTCACCTGAAGGTAGATGTCGACCCAGCAATGCAGATTATCTGTTATAAAATATATAGGAATTTGGATTGTGGATTTCTCAAATGATCAGCTCCTAGAAGAGGTTTGTGCAACACTGTATATAAGAAAGATTTTGTTATCCTTTTTAGTTTAGTTTCTCAGGATCCATGGCCATGGCAATGTCTAGTTTCTAGGTGTTAGATAATAACTTCCAGAATAGCCCCAAGGATCCTGGATAGTGATTCCTGGAATCAAAAGTGATAGGCAGTCTTATTGAGGCTGCACTGTGAGATATAGGGATGACATAACTGATATTTACTATGCTCCCACAGAATGACGATATTGCTAAAGTTAACTTGTGAGCTTAATGTTGGCAAGATGCCTTTTTTGTCTGTTGCCTCATAAAGCAAGTGGGTACTGGTCAGTGGGTGGGGAAACCACAGAGAAGCCATAGGGGAATCTGTGTGTGCCTTGATTGGCCCCCATCAAGACTTGAGGGGATTAGGGGAGTGCGTAAGCTATGCCTGTCTCAGTTGACCCCATCAAGATGTAGGAATAGTTGCCCCCCATTCTTACCAGCCCCTGCAAGAAGGGTTGTTAGGGGATGCTGTAGGAGCTGGTTCTCCCATTATTAGCAATCCTTTGAGAAGACTAAACTAGAACAAAGTAAAATTATTAACCCCTCCAAAAGTGTCTGCCTGTCTGACCAGATCAAGAGTGAACCTGTTTGAGACTAGAGCCCCAAACTCCAGTGCCTCCTGTGTGTTATCTGTGAAACAAGCACCCTATGCAACCCAGCACTGAACAAATACTTTTAATGATAATAATGAAAGCCTGGGAATGATCATCAGGTATGAGATGAAAAATAAACCTGTCTGTGAATGATTAAAGTTAGGCTAGGAGTGCAAGGAGAGGATTCAGCTAACAGGTATAGAGAATTAGTAGTAGCTTCCCTTCTTGCCTTTGGAAGTAGAAGCAGAATTTTAATTCCCCTTTCAGCTAATAGAGAGTTGGTTAGTTCCCGGGGGGTGGTTAAATGGATTTGTGACCCTTCCCCCTTCTCACCGCCCTCCTCAGTGGAATCAATCTCGTCCAATCCAGTATGCATTTATTTATTTTCATTGTTTTTATTGATTTATAGGCATTTATTTTCTCTCCCACCTAAGTAAACATTTATTCAGTATCTACTACACACAAGGTATTGTGCTAAGCCGATTAAAAAAACAAAATGACAAATAGCCTCTGTCTTTAAGAAATTTATTTTTACTGTGTGATATAACATTTACACAGATCATTAGTGCAAGATAATTTTAAGAAGAAGGAGAGAGCACTATAAAACATGGACAATCAGGAAAAGTCCATAAAGGAGGAGGTGCTACATCAGTTAGAGAGCTAGCATTTTAACACCTACTGTGTGCTATGGGGCAGCCAGGAGGTGCAGCAGATAGGGTGCTGTGCCTGGAGTCAGGAAAACTCATCTTCCTGAGTTTAAATATTACCTCAGACACTTATTAGCTGTGTGACCTTGAACAAGTCATTGTTTGCCTCAGTTTCCTCACCTGTAAAATGAACTAGAGAAGGAAATGGTAAACCATTCTGGTATCTTCACTGAGAAAATCCCAAAATGGGGTCATGAAGAGTTGGACATGTCTGAAACAACCTAACAACAACAAAAATGTGCCATTCACTGGCTGAGCTTTGAAGATAGAAGAAAGGTGAAAGACAAAAGTCCCTGCTATTCAGAAACTCACAGTCTAATTGGGGAAGCAACTTGCAAACAACTACTGATGAGATATATGCAGAGATTATATGAGACAATCTCAGAGCTAAGAATAAAGAGAACCAGAAAAGCCATCTTGTAAAAAGTGGGACTTTAGATAAGACTTGAAGGAAACCAGGGAAACTAGGAAACAGAGATGAAATGAGAGAAAGTTTCAGGTCTACAAGAAGACCAATGAAAATACTTGGAATTGGGAGATGGAGCGTCTTGTGACAAGAGCAACAAAGGAAGCTAGTGTCAGTGTATGATTTGAGTATATGGGGGTGTGTGTAAGGTATAAAAAGACATGAACTGAAACTTTAAAGAAGCTAGTGGGGGCATCTAGGTGGCACAGTAAATAGAGCATGAGCCTGGAGTCAGGAGGACCTGTGTTCAAATCCAGCCTCAAACACTTGACACAATGACTAACTGTGTGACCTTGAGCAAGTCACTTAACTCCAATTGCCTTGCCTTCCTCCCTCCAAAATAAAAAAGAAGAAGAAGAAACTAGTGAGTCTGAGAGCTAGAGGGGAAGAAGAAATGCTTGCCAGTCAAAGGAGTGCTCCAAGAAGGAAATGTAGACAGCAGTGCAAAGGAAAAATAGCATATAGCAGCACATTGAGGAAACTGATTGGAATTTGTTATTTCTTTTATTAAATTTTATTGTTCTGGGCTCAGAGCCTTTCCTCCTGCAACTTCAGGTTAACTAAAAGTCTGTCTTCTGTTAATATTAGCCTCTCCTCACCAAAACCTGACTCATGAAATAATAGTGTTAAGGGAAGACTGTTTGACATTCTTCAGATAAAATCTGACTTCTCAAGAAGAGTCCCAACCATCCCAGACTCCTTGATTATCTTGGAGACATATAAATCCCTTCCCCCTCAATCAGCTGATTGTGAACCCTCTAAATATAATTTAAGCTGTAACTTGATTTCGTTTGCCTAAAGAGTCTGTTTAACTCTTGGGGATGTATGAGATTAAGATTCTATTTAACTAAGATTGTTCAATTTTTATGACATTGAAGAAAAATGGTATATGCATCTGGGGTTGTTTTTTTTTTAACTTTTATGGCCTAAGAGGATGTATGAGATTACCTATTTAAAAGAATTAGTTCTGCATCTCTCTGACATAAAGCTATCTATAAGAAACCTTGTTAGATTCCTAATTAGAGTTCAGGTTTATTTGTTTTTCTCTGACTCCTGAACTGTGCTTAAGCAAAATAAAACTTAGGTTTTTGCCTCTGTAATTTCCCGTGATCTATTTCAGTATCAACTACCTACCACATGAACTAAAAAGGAGATATTTCTTTCATATCAGAACAGTAGGTAAAAGTTTTGAAAAGATGGAGTATCAGTGTAGAAGAAAAGGAAAGAGGATGGAAAAGTAAATTGGATTCAGTCTGTGAAGGGTCTTGAGTGCCCTTGCCCTGTAAGGGTAATGTTGAATTTTTCTGATCTGGGGAGTGATTACAATTAACAGTAATGTACAGGATGGATTGTGGTGGGCTGGATGAGGATAGAGAAAGAGACCAGAAATTACGGACTTGTCAAGGGCCATTGCAATGGATACTAACCAGGAGGAATAAATTGATAATGACTTGAACAAGGGTTAGAAGGAAGTTTAAAAGACATTTTGAAGGAAGAAGATGTAAAACTTGATAACTCACTGGTATTTGAGGGAGATGGAGAGTACTCTAGAATTTTAAAACTAATTTATAAATACATGAAGGGAGAAATTAAATTTTGGAAGGTAGTGGAAGCTTTGCCCCTGAATAGGAGGCATGGTCCAGGGAAAAGAGTACTAGATTTTGGAGTAAGAGGACTGGCAATCATAACCCAGTTCTGCCAAGTGTGCCACTGGTCAAATCTCTTGGCCTCAGTTTCCTCATCTGTAAAATGGAGTTGTACTAGATGATTTCTAAGGCCACTTTCGTCTCTATTTCTATAACCCTAACATCATTAAGAAATAACTCTTACTTGAAGTCATGGAGGTTAAGATTAGATGGTCTTTGGAGATTATTTCCAGTTCCAGTCATTCCTAAAAGAAAAATAGAAAATCTTTACCTAAAAAATTTACCAAATACAGTGATATAATGGAGGTATAAAATAAGTCTAGTTTATGAAATTCCTGAGAGACGTCTCTTTATAAATTACAATGCGATCTCAAGTTAATGTGTGTCCTGTTACTGACAAGAATGGCATCTGTAATCCATTATTTCCAGTGGGCACAATAATATGCAGCTCCCCAATTCATTGCCTGATCTTTGTCTAGAAAGGCAATTAATTTTATGTCATTGCAGCTTTGCAGTTAGGAAATAGTCTATGTGAAAGCACAGAGAAGAGTTACATAGCTAAAATTTTGAGATGACTGGATGTGCCAATCTAACTGTAATTTGAATTGCCAGATCTAACACTACTGGGTTCTACAAATGAAACCTACTCTGTGGGTTTCTAGACAGATATTTCTATTAGCTTCTAAGCTATTCCACCTCAAAGATCTTTGTCATGAGCCTTTATTTCAAAATCAGAAGGCTCAGCTATGATCTGACATTTTGGTTTCCAACAAAGAGAATTACAGAAGTCATCATCAATTTATTCCTCTTGGTTAGTATCCATTGCAATGGCCCTTGACAAGTCTGTAATTTCTGATCTCTTTCTCTATCCTCATCCAGCCCACCACAAAGGTGAGATATAGGTGGCTTCATGATGAGATTATTCAGAATATAGTTGAACTGTAAGTTTTATAGGATCATGAAACTGGAAGAAACCTTCAAAGTCATCCACTAAGTGGTCAGAGGGTAAGGGCAAACTGTTCTCAAAAAATCAATTGCATGCTATTAACAACCAGTATTTGAACTAGGAGAAATACACATCATAACAACTCTGACATTTTACCTTACAACCAACAAATTGGCAAATATGACAATAGATGGGAATAATCAATATTGGCAGACTAAAGGAAGGGCAAGTATGCCAATACATTGTTGATGGAGTTACAAATTAGTCAAACCATTCCAGAAAGCAATATGGGATTATGTTAAGAAAACTAAAACATCCGTGTCTTTTGATCTAGGGATGCCACTGCCAGGCATACACTTTACAGAGGTCAGAAGCAGAAAGATCTCCCACACAACCAAATATGTATAGTTTCAGTCTCTATGCTAAGAAAGAACTAGAAACAAAGTAGATGCCCATGAAGAGAAGAATAGCTAAACAAGATGTACACGTGGATGTAATGGACTATGGCTGTACTTTAATAAATGATAAGTATGTAGAAATACAGAAAAGCCTGGGAAGACTTATATTAACTGATACAAAGCAAAGTCAGAAGAACCAGGAAAACAACACTCACGTAACTACAGCAAAGTAAATGGAAAGAACACCCACTGCAGCAGCAGCAGCAGTAACAGTAAGAAAAGAAGCTTACTCTGGATAATTATAAAAATCAAGCTTTGGTTCCAAAGATGAAAAGAGAAAATGTACCTCCCTCCCTTCTTTGCAAAGAGTTATGGGTGTGGAATGTTACATCTATTATCAGCATTGGTTATTGCGCTGGTTAGTTTTGCTAAACTGAATTGTTTTCATTTTTTTGTGTAATTCTTTATTATTAATTTCACACATACAAAATGAGCATTTCCACATGCACAGTTTTGTTGTTTAGTCATTTTTCAGGCATATTTGACTCTTTACACCCCTATTTGGGGTTTCTTGGCAAAGATATTGGAATGGTTTGCCATTTCCTTTTCTAGTTCATTTTATAGATTAGGAAAATGAGGCAAACAGGGTTAAATGACTTTCCCAGGATAAGCATATAATTTTTCTAATGGAATTTTACCTTTTTATTGCAATTTTTTTTTTGAAAAACCAAACATTTACTCCATAAATGTAACAATAATACTACCCAATGTTTGTATAACACAGCATTTTTCAGTTTTCGTATGACTTGTTTCATTTGAGTCATATAACTCCATAAGGTAAATAAGTAGTGTTCTCATTTTATGGCTGAAGAAACTGAAATACCGAGATCCTAGGTTCCTTTTCCAAGGCGAATCTATGCTGGAGCCAGGATAAAATTAAGATCCAGCTGTTCTGACTCCCACTCCCTTGTTATTTGTTTCAAGTATGTGATATTCAGCCCTCTGGTACGAGGTCTTGCTGAGCCCTCTATATAACTGCTCATCTACCTCTGGTGTCCACCCTTCCCCCCAGTGTTCACCTGTGGACTTCTCTCTCAGCAGATAGACTAACCCAGGTTGAGGGTAACCAACAGGCCTCAAACCTGTTGGTGAGTTGGGGGGGGGGGGGCAGTATCTACCCCAGGCTTGTCAAGATTTCCCCTGGCAGAATGCGTATATGAGAATAATTTAGTCCAACAGCCCTGAAAGTGGCTGAGGTAGGCACTATGAAGAGCTTAGAGCTTGGTGAGACATTGAAGACACCAAGGCCACACACTGCATCCCAGAACATCACCAGGATTCAGAGAGTGAGGCTGATGAGTTTGTGCACCTCTGCCTCACTTAAATCCGCTTCATGTCCAGGTCAAGACATTACCCTGTGATGTCATTGATCCCCTTCAAAAATGAAGGATGAGCAGCAATAAGTATTTGGTCAAATTTGAACTCAGATCTTTCTAAGTCCAGGCTTAGCACTCCATTCCACTGTGACACCTAACTGCCTCTAGTGTAGAACTGTTCTACCATTTAATATTTATCTTAAGTTACGTTAATATTATTTAGCAGCTAAGATGAGGACTTGAAGTGGGTTTGAGAACCAGAAAAACTGGGTTCTACCAGTTAGTCTACCACAAATTCTGTGTATGACCTGTTACTTTACTGTACCTCAGTTTCTCCATCTGTTTAATGAGGTCTTTGGAGGGTTCTTCTAACTTCTATAATTCTGAAAAGAATAATAAAAATCTTTACCTAAGACTACTTTTATGTGAGTGATATTGAGAAGGTACAAAGTAGGAAATGTAGAGAAAGCAAATCTTGTTTATAAAAGTCCTAGGGAGATTTCTCTTTATATAAATTACAATATTGTCACAAGTTAATGTTGGTCCTGTCACTGGATAATCAGACAATAATGACATCTGTAATCCATTATTTCCAGTGGGCACAATCATTTGTAGCTCCCTAATCCATTGTCTGAGGATAGAAAGGCAATTAATTTTGTGTCAGTGCTGCCATGATGAGACTAGCTAGTTCCCAGCATTGTTTTCCAACTCCCTGTCCATGGCAAATGTTTGAGTCAATAAAACTTTTTATTCAATCAGAAATTCTTATTTCTTAAAACCTATAAATTTTAAATAGTCAACTTTTCCTTCTCCTCCTTCTCTCTGTGACTTGCTCTTTTCCCCTCTGTTTCCCTTCTTCCCCTTTGCTCCTGCCCTAACACCTGTGGTACTCAGAGCCCAATGTAGGCTCAGATTGGGAAGGATGCAGCAATCTTCCATAGATGATTTTAATATTTTATGGGTCTGTCTTGTCCTTTGGACTAGGAAATAATGAGCCTATCAACCAGATGATCTTTCATTTCTAAAAGAAGAAGGCTTAGAGTAAGGAAAACCTGAGTTTGAATCTTGCTACAGACATTTAATAACTGTGAACTTGAGAAAGTCACTTAACCTCTTAGTATTAGTTTTCTCATTGGCAAAATTAATATGATTATAATAACACCTAACTTATAGAATTGTTATGAGGCTTAATTGGGATAATTCTGTTCTTTATTCATTTTTCAGTTTGTCCAACTCTTGATGACCCCATTTGGAGTTTTCTTAGCAGAGATACGGGAGTAGTTTGCCATTTCCTTCAACTCATTTTATAGATGATGAAACTGAGTCATGCTAAGTGACTTGCCCAAGGTCACACAGCTAGTGTCTGAGGACAGATTTGAACTCAGGAAGATAAGTCTCCCTGATACCAGGACCAGCACTCTAACCACTATGCCATCTCTCTCTCTCTCTGTTTCTCTCTCTCTCTCTCTCTCTCTCTCTCTCTCTCTTCCTCTCCTCCTCCTCCTCTTTCCCTTCCTCCCTCTCTCTGTACATATGTATATAGCGCTGTAAAACTTAGTTTTATAAATATTTGCTATTTTAAGTACTATACAGAATAAATATTTTGAAAAGTCATTAGCATTTTGATTTTTAGTAGAATAATATAATTTGACCTTTGCTTTTATGTACTTCATAAATTATGTCAGATAACTATCTTGCAAAAGGAGAGTGTTTCAGCTTACTGCCAGACACTATTTTGACTTTTCTCTTACATAGTACTACTACTTTTGCCATGTCCCCCGCAAAAAAAATTAATAGGTTTTTTAAAAAGAATTAATAAAATTTATATAGACTTAAATGCATTTTCTGACATGATTATATGAGAGAATTAAATACATACAGATAAAGCACAACTCCATATAGTATCACAATTATTAAGTATGACAGTATTTTCTTTGTGATCTCCAAAATTATAACAGAAGTGAATGGGACAATATGATTTGTAATTAAAATAATTAGTTTTTATAATTATGCATAATATGCAAATAAATTTGCATACTAAAATCTATGCATACACTTTCATGATAATCAGTACAAAACCAATATTCCTCTTATCATTTATTGGTCTCTCTTCTGTCTTGGTAGTCTCTCAGTTTCTTTCATTCTTGGTTTCTGAGCTATTCCCCATTCCTTTTATGAACATGATACTTTTTTCATGTTCTTTTCTCTCCCCAAGGAGAATTAGAAGCATAGACTAACTTGGGAATAATACTTTTCTCTGATACTTAGGACAGAGAGCTAGGCAGACGTATATTAAAGTACTCATCATCGACATGTTCTGGCCTTGTGGTTCTGGTCATGCTTAATCTGTCATTGCGCGGGGCAATTCTCTGTAATTGTGGTGCATCGCTCAAATAGAAATGGAGCCACTAACCTGCACAAAGGCTCTCTGAGACCTCATAGCGACTTAGTTTTAAATTATGATATTAGCTATTTTTATTATGTTTTTATTCATCTTGCTAAATACGTCCCAGCTACATTTTAACCTCGTTCAGATTGCATTTGAGAGTGTTGTGGGCCGTGTCAGGTACCATATTTGGTACCTCTGCACTACAACTCTTAAGTTTCAAAGAAGGTGTTACTAACTTGCATTGGTACAGGGGGCTTCCTCTGAGAACTTCCCTATAGCAGTAAAATCACAAGTCTAGTTCCTATGACCCTAGACACGTCCCTTAACCTGTTTAAGCCTCAGTTTCTTTACCTGCAAAATAGACATAATAATATTTGCTTTATCTACTTCTACCAACAAAGCACTTTGCAAGGTAAATACTTCATAAATATTAGATAGGTAGATGGCATAATAGATAGAGGGCTAGAGTTGGAGTAAGGAAGACCTGAGTTCCAGCTTTTGCTAAGACTATCTGTGTGACCCTGGGCAAATCACTTAACCTTTCTTAGTCTTGGTTTTTTCATCAGTAAAATGGGAAGAACAATAATACTTACTCTCACAAGATTGTGGTGAGGACCAAATAAGATGACCCTTCTAAAGTACTTTAAAAATGTTAAAACATAGTATAAATCATAATGAGGGAGGAAGCAGTTCACTGTAAAGAACGCTGTTTTGGAAGTCCAAAGCCCATGGTTTGATTCCTACCTATTATACTGTCTACTTATGTGAACTATGGACTTTTTCTTAACCTTTCTGAGTCTCATTTCCCTTATTTGCTGTAAGGAACGATGAAAGTGATGATTTCAGAGAAACGTGGGAAGACTTGTATGAATTGATGCAAAGGGATGTGAGCAGAACCAGGGGAACTATTTATATTATAACAACATGACAAAGATAACTTTGAAAGATCTGGGAACTCTGAATGAAAACAATAACCAACCACAATTTCAGAGGATTCATCATGAAGCATGCTATCCACCTCTAGAGAGAGAGATGATGGACTCAGACTACACACACACACACATATAACATACATATGTGTGTGTGTCTATATATATATACACACACATATACATATTTATGTATGTCGCATGTGTGTATATAGTACACATGTATAGTATCAATATAGTACCTATATATAATCTGTAGTATATATTGAACACCTCATATACAATCTATATATAGTATATAAGGTATATGGGGCATTCAAGGAAGACTAGCACCTCCAGTGTGAGGGCTTGCCGAGCCCTTTGCAGGACTGCTCATTCACTTTTGGTGTCCACCTATCCCCTAACTCTCACCTGTGGCTCCAAGAAGCTGGGGCATGTGCAGTGGCCACACCCCAGTAAACCATCTTGGCAGAAAGTCTAAACCAGATTGAGGGTAACTAGCAGGCCTCCAGACCGTTGGTGAGTTAAGGGGATGTCTGCCCCAACCTTGTGAAGACTTCCCCTGAGAGAATGGGCAGATGAGAACAATTTGTTTCAATAGCCCTAAAGATGGCAGATGCAGATGCTGTGGAATACTTAGAGCTTGGGGACATATGGAAGACACCAAGATCATCCACTGCATCTTGAGTCATTACCAGTTGTCTTGGCTTTTGTCTTGCCACTGGACTCCAGTGACTCAGGAAGATAGAATGAGGCGGACAACTTTGTGTAACTCTGCGTCACTGAAGTCCAGTTCATGGACAAGTCAAGACATCACTTGTGATATCATTGATCTTCCTCCAAAATGAAGAAAAACAGCAACAATACAGTATATATTTGTTTCTACTATATAGAACATAGGATGTATTTACATATGGAATACAGGATATGTTTATATATATATATATATATGATATTGAACATATATATATACACATATATAGATATAGAAATATGTTCTGTGTAGTAATGGACAATACATTTTGCTTGACTATATGTATTTGTAATAGATTTTGTTTTTCTTGCTTTCTTGATAGGGAAATGAGGAAGTGGGAGACAGAGAATTCAGACCCGAAAATAAAGTCAAAATAAATTTTAAAAATAAAAAAAAATGTGTATACAACATGACTAATGTGAAAATATGTTTAATAAGAATGTATATGTAGAGCCTATATTAGATTGCATGCCTTCTTGGGGAAGGGGGGCAGAGAAAATTTAAAACTCAAAAGCTTGTGAAAGTTGAAAAATAAAAATAAATAATTAATTTTTTAAAACTTTTTTTTTGCTTTTTGGAGGGCAATTGGGGTTAAGTGACTTGCCCAAGGTCACATGGCTAGTAAGTGTTAAGTGTCTGAGGCCACATTTGAATTCAGGTCCTCCCGACTCCAGGGCCGGTGTCTGCCCCACCTAGCCACTCCATAAATAATTACGTTTTAAAAATAAAAATAAAAAAAATAAATTACAAGATGACCCCTGAGGTCCCTTCCATCTTTAAATCTCTGATTCTGTGATCCTTAAGGAGCAATAATAATATAAACTGTCATTATGATTTTAGCTATTTTCCGAACAATTCCCCATAGTGCTTAGTGAACCTGAAAAGTGTGCAGATCCCCAGGTTATTTGGTGATAGCATCTCCAGAGTCATTGCATGGAGGGGATCCCCTTTACAAAATCTGCCTTGGGAATTAAGAATTTAAATTTATTCTGCAGCCCTGAGCAGAATGGCTTCAGGCTAACAAATTAGTCATATGATATGTCCCTGAAGATGTCAGGGAATATGATTTTTTGTTGTTGTTGTTGTTGTTAAACTGTTGTACGGTTGGAGAACATTAGACACAGGGAGGTAAAATAGCTTGCCTTAGGTCACCTAATATGCCATTGGCAAAACTGAAAATAAAAAAACCTACCAGTTCTCCATGTCACCTACAAGACTGTGCTCCCTTTCTTTAGGGAATCTTTATTAAAATGCTGTGTTTGATGAGTGAGGAACAAATGGAATCTAGGTAATAGATATTAAGACAACAAGGGAAACTTAATAAGACAGATGGATTACAATTAGGAAAGGTTGTTCCCAGACAACTACACAATGTGATTCAAGATGTATTACAAAGTCCTTCCTATCCCTAAAATATCTCCTTTATTGGCTTGCTGTACCTGACCCTGTCCTCCTGACCAGCTATAAATGCTCTCCATTATTGTCGTTCATTGAGTTGAGGGTTTAGGAGTTTCCCCATGGGGGACGTGTGCTACCTAGAAGGGAGGAGAGAATTAGGAAGGGATAAAGAGGAAGGCCTCCCCTAGAGGATTTTCTTTAACTTTCTCATATTAGAACAGTAGTTTAGATTAATTAATTATCCCTTTAGAAGATATAACAGCCAGGCCCTGAATGCATAGTATATAGGAATGGTAAATATCAGTGAGTATAGGAAGCCCAATAGAAATTTGCCTTTACCTGAACATCCAGTGGAGGAACCATCCTAGCAGATAAACTATCTAAGGGAACCAACCTAGATGGGTGGGCCAGGATATGGTAATTAGCAACTGGCAAAACTGAAATTAGAATTCAGGTCACATTTTACAGAATTATGGAATTTCAGAGCTGAAAGGGACTTTATTTTGGAGATGAGAAAAGAGAGGCATAGAGACAGGTTATGTGACTGTCTAAGATCACGCAGAGCATAATTAGTAAAATCAGGGTTCACATACGGGTAGGTCTTTTTGGATCCAAATCCATAGACCTTTTCACTAATCCATAGGTGTGCCCTCCTCCAAATCATTGACTAAATTAGAATCCACTGGATTCCCAGTGCAGGCTCAGGGGAAGACAGAGAGAGATACCACAAAAGCACAAGCTGGGAGGAGAGGGGTATTGGTATCTAGGCAGGAACCTCCTGGTGAAGCTGGGAAGGATGTGGGTGAGGGAACAAAAGAAAGAGGTTATTGTACCAGTTTCCCTGAGTTTGACCAAGCTTCCAGCATCTGGTAGGAGTTTCCTCCCCTTAATTCTGTCTCCCTTAGGAGTAAGTACCCAAATGGAGACATCTAGTGGTAATTCTTGGAAGGTTCCCCACAAAACCTTCAGGGATTCTCCATGAAACAGACTGCAGCCACAGAGGAGAGATCCCCCAAAGACAACAGTTGTGTATGTCCATAGAATCTGTGACATGATGGATGTAGCTCAGTGCCTACTGCAGCCATGTTGATTAGTACTGGAAGATGGAAAACCTGGATTCTAATTTCAGTTTTGCCAGTTACTAAATAAATGACTTGGTTAAGTTCTTTGTTCTCATTATCTTTCCTACAAAATAGGGATACCAGTATTGTCCATTTCTCAAGGTTACTACAAGCATCAACTAGAGCCAGTGTGATGTAAAAACAGATGTTAAAATTCTTTGAAAAGCCTAACAACTGTACAGGAGTCAGTGATCTGGAATAGGGCAGGCATATGGATTAGTCAAAAGGTCTATGGATTTAGATCCAAAAAAACCTGGATATGAACCCTGATTCCACTAATTATGGCCTGTATGATCTTGGGCAGTCACACAACCTGTCTCTATGCCTCTCTTTTCTCACCTCCAAAACAAGGGGGTTTAAACAAAGTCCCTTTCAGCTCTGAAATTCCATAATTCTATAAAATATGCTTCAATATTTTGCAACATACACAGGGCCAATGAATGCCATGGGATTACTTCTGGGTATCCTAAATTGAATGACCTTCTTTGTGTCTAAAATTCAGATTATATATTCTTCTTATATTAAAAAGACAGTTTTAGATTAACAGAAGCCACTGACCTTTCTCATGATTAAATTTCTTTTTATATATTATTATGCCAATATTGTTGATCAGGGTCAGATGTTAAGAGTTCTTCAGTTATCAAGTACCATCAGCCATCTTCCTTATTTTGGAGATGGTACCACCATGATGCTTTATGAAGCAAAGAAATGGATGAAAATGTAAACCTTTCTTTTAGAACCCAGTGGAATATATTCAAATGGTTGTTCTAGGTGAAAATGTCAAGTCTTGCAAGTATGGCACCCAAACTTTAATAAGTCTAATGAATTTTCTCATCTTAAAGGTAGATGTGTAAAAATCATTAAAGCAGTCATGTGTTTTAAGAGAGTTTTCGTAGGGACAAAAAACAGAGAAATATCCTATTTTCCCTCCCGGCCCCATCAAAAGTCTGTAGAAAAATAATTAGCTTGTTTTCCAAGATTCTGATCAGGCACAGATAATGCAGCTGCCTTTGTCATTGTGATTGATGGAGTAACATATTTCAAATTTAGATAATTTATTACATTTTTACATTTGAACTGCCTGCCAAGACAGTTCCAATTTGTGATGGAATCTCCAAACATTTATTTTTTGTCCCTAATTTGAGTGATTCTGGCAATATCTCCTATTCAGATGGGTGGTTTGTATATTTAACCAATCAATGCTAAATTGCTTTGAGTAAAATTCATTCAGCCTGTCATTGTTGTGGAAGATAATGGTTTGAGATACACATTCTCTGCCTGCCTCAATTGCCAGATACCTTAGATCAATCCAAGAAAAATAAATGGAATAAGTAAAATAAACACTTGAAAATAAACACCTTGCTTTTTAATTTATTCTATATGTACAGTAGCTTCCATCCATGTAGTTATTTCAATTTAAATTATAATGAGTTGGCTCTGAAGGTTGTCTTTGGGAATGTGGCCTTAAAAGAGAAGTTGAAGACTAGAAATCTGAATATTCTGAGTTCTTTTCTAGGTTCTAATGCTGACTCTGTGAATGGGGTAAAGTAGGTAGGAGTCACTGGGCCAGTTGAATCCCCTTTTAATCTCTTCAGTTCCTATAGCCACACAGGAAAGATAACAAATAAGACCATCTGAACGTTACGTCCTCTACTACCCATCAACCATCTCATCTATATAGTTGGCAAGGAAAGATCTGTAATTATTTCCTTTTGTGTAGTTTTCAGAATGGCTTCATGGGGAGGGACCTGAATTTGGACAAAGAATTCAGTTCTGATTCTCTAAAGTGTTCTTTGGAGGAGACAGCACCTGAAGGTAGATTAAGAATGCTTGGTAGTGGTATTTGCCAAGCTGGTGCCATATTCCAACATGAGTCCTGGTAACTGTGACCTTGGTTGGCCATATCTTTTTACTTCTCTCAGTCTTCCTTCCTCCTGGAAAATGAGGAGGTTAGAAGAGATGATTTCTAAGGTCCAAAGTCAAGGGCAGAGACTGGCATCCGGCAGGGTCTTGATAAATGGTCAGATATTGTGAATGGACACTAGCTCTAGAAAAGTAATGTAGCATAATAGAAGGAGCACGGGATCTTGGGTAAGAAAAGCTGGACTGAGTGCTGGATCGGCCAGGTATTAGCTGTGAACTTGTGCCGGTTGTTCAGCTTCTTTAAACATTCAGTTCCCTTATCCATAAAATAGACATAATAAACCCTCTCCACATAATTATTTCCCAGAAAATGCTTTCTAAAAAAACTAAATAACTATGAGGAATCATAATGTTTTTCCTGGTTGTTATTGTTCTTAATGCTAACACGGAATTATTTACTCCCGTGCATGACGCTTTCAGGAAATGATGGGAGGTCACCAATATTTAATTGAAGTATCAGGTGAGGTGAAGGGGGAGAGGAGGAATGTAGTCCATACAGGGTCTGATTTTAGATGAAAAATCATTCCCCGTCACTTTCATTTAAGTAATGAATCAGTTCTACTAAGAAAACGAGAAGAGGCAAACTGAGAGCCATATATTCATCTCAAGGTACTTAGCATTCTTTTGCTTCAAAGTAAATCACAATTGTAGATCCAGAACTTTAAAGTCTTCTAATCTAATCCTTTCATTTTATCAATGAGCAGGTATCTGAAGCCAGTTTCTTTGACTCCAAATTCAGAGCTCTTCAAAGCACAGCATCATTCTTTTTTTTAAATTGATTGTTTATTTACCTTTCGTTTACAAGATTCAGTTCCACAATCCCTTGAGTTTCAAATTTTCTCCCCTTATTTCTTGATGTTTCAATAGAACACAGAACCTTCTGCATCAAACAGAGGCATCTTGAATAATGCACTTACAGGACTTCTTCATACTTAGTTAGGTGGTACAGTGTGGATAGTGCACTAGGCTTAGAATCAGGAAGACTCATCGTCATGAGTTCAAATCTGGCCTCAGACACTACCTGTGTGACCCTGGGCTAGTCACTTAATCCTGTTTGTCCTACTTCCTCATCTGTAAAATGAGCTGAAGAAGGAAATGGCAAACCACTCCAGTATCTTTGCCAAGAAAACCCCAAATGGGGTCATGAAGAGTTGGACACAACTGAAAATGACTGAACAACAAGAATATAAGAAGACAGTGATTTCTGATCCTTTCTTTTTGTCTCAATATCCAATGTTTCTTTCAGGATGATTCTAGAGCTATTGAGTCTACTTGCAGACAGACAGACTTTCACATAGTATTGGTAACACAAGCACACAAACTGGCATTGGAGAAAGATGTTTGAATTCAACTATTAAATTATTTTTAAGACAGTTACATATAATTAAATAACTGATTAATAATAGTTGTTTTCAGGAAGTCAGACAAGGTAGGCAAAGGACATGTATTATGTCCTTTGTGCTTATCATGTCCCAGGCACTGTACTAAGCAATGTAGACACAACTGTAAGCAAAAAGAAAGAAAGTCCACATCTTCAGGGAGCATGCATTCTAATGGGAAAAAAAGATAACACGTAACAAGGGAGCTGACAAGGAGCAAGGGGACACGGGAAAAGATACCTGCGGGGGCATAGTGGCAACGTCTGGAGAGTAAGAAGGGAATAAAACGTGGCCAGTCTGGGTCGACCCCCAGAATGGAGTCCCCTGGAAGGCACTCTCTAATAGAAGTAAACCAGTGTGTTTGGAGAAATGTTTCAGGGTGAGAATCCCCTGGGTGTTGAGAGAAGGCAGTCAAGTCATAGTAGCAAGTCAGAAGTAGAGTCAGAGACACAGCCAGGAAGGGAAATTTTCAGTATAGCTAGTTATTGGCATCATTTAGTTCACCACTTGATTTTTTTTCCATACCAGGTATATATGTCAGGAAAGATTGAAGGCAAAAGGCAAAAGGCAAAGCAGAAAATGAGATGGAAAGATAGTGTGATGGGGGCAATAAACAAACGCTAGAATAGACTTCTGGAGACAGTGGAGGATAGAAGGGTCTGGCATGCTATTGGTTCATGGTATCACAGAGAGTCAAACACAATTGAATGAACGAACAACATATGTGTTGCTGGGATTTGTTTATCAATCACCTACAATACGTCTTGCTCAGCTGCCTAGAGGGTAGCCTTTGGTTTTGAGCACAGATTTTCTCACGTAAACTTAGTGACTTTTGCGATGTTTTAGGATCTGAAATATTTCTCATGAAAATATATTGAGACCTGAGACAAAAATAAGGACTTCTTCAATAGAGATGACATTTATTATTTATTGAATCATAGTGTGATTACTAAGATGCTTGAGTAAAACCAAGCAAAAATCAGCCTTACAATTTCATAGTGTATCTTTTAGCAAAACTGTGTACTCTTCCTTTGCTATGCAGAATAGAACAAATGAATAAAAGAATATCATACTGGAGCACAATTCTACAACCTGCACTACTCTAAAATTTGGTCTCTTGCAAATTTCTATTAGGCTTTGAAGAAAAATAACTTTATAGTATTAACATCAATTTTAATCCTCCTATTCTCCATGCCTGGAATGGACTTCCCTCCCTCTCTCCCTCATGTCTACTTACTGGAATTTATCCAAGGACCAACTCAGATGCCATTGCATGGATGAAACCTTCTCTGATTCCTCTGCTCCTCTTCCCCATAGCCCTTAAGAAAATTAAGTGGCATGGTGAATAAAGTGGTGCACCTGCAGTCAGGCAGAGCTGGGTTCAAATTTTGTCTCACCCCCTTACTAGCTGTGTGACTGTGGGCAAGTCAGTCACCCTCTCTGTACCTCAGTTTAAATGAGGCAGGTTGGACTTGATGGATTCCAAGGTCCATTCCAGCTCAAATCTATGATCTAATGATCCCTTCTTCCTATGTTTACAGCCACAGATAGCTAATGATAGACAGCATGATATATTATACACTTTCTCAAAATTGAGCATTTAAGAATCATCTGAGGCATGGAATATGAAATGTAGAGATGGTAAGTAGCTGGCAGTGCAATATCTTGAAAGTAGTAGGTCTTGTGGACTTCATGGTTGGCAGTTCTTAGAGATCCTTAGTTGTGTTTGTTCACCTCCTGCTGAAGATGAGCTCCAGACTGTTGCAACATATCTGTGTAAGACTTAATGTGGTCCCTAGGAAAGGAGAAGTAAATGATGTTATAAAACTCAGCAAGGTCAGGGAAAATCTGACGAAGGAATAGGAGAATAAGACAATGGAAGGAGATCATGTCAACTTTCTTTAGAGGCCTTTTGAAAATCCTTTGCGTGACTTCAGGTAACTCAGTTCGTCTTTCTGGGCACGTAGAAAATGAGAGGGTTGGGTAGATTAATCACAGGGTCTCTTCCAGCTATGATCCTAGGATCTATGAATAATCCTTTGTAAAGAGAAGGTGACAACCTCAATGGTTTTTCAAGTTCTATGACTGACTTGAGAAAAATTTTTAGAAAAGACATCCAAGGTGTTGAAGAAAAAGTATTAAAGAGGTAATACGCAAGGGACAAACAATTCAGATGTCCCCTCCTCCAGGCAGCCTCTTTCGATTTGACCAGTTACTGGTATTCTTCTCCCTCCCACAATTTACTTTCAATCTATTTTGTGTATGTAATACACCTTGGAACTCCCACTCCCGAGGCTTGGCCACAGAGCAAGGGGAGACAGATGCTAGACTGCTGCAGGACAATTACTTCCCCCCAGTATTCCCTTGCCTGTGAGGAGCCCTGGGCTTGCCCGGGGTGAGTTAAATGTATAGTTTGCATTTCCTGAAATGCCTGTGCTGTATCGCCCCCATCTCAGCCCCTCCAGAATATGAGAAACTGGAGGGCAGAGGGACATTTGAATTTGTCTGTATTTGTATCCCTAATTCCTAAAACAAAGTGGGTGCTTAAATGCTCACTGAATTTTAACTGAACACGAAATTTCTCTCCCAATTAAAATGAAGGCGCCCTCGCCTTTCATAAACAAAACAAACAAACAAAAACATTCCCGTGTCTTGAAAATGTTGCGTTCGCATTTCTCCATTAAAAAGCCCATTTTCTTACTGATAAATATTTTGCAGCGTTTCATTCTAATTCCCACCATTTTCACTTTCTTAGCGTCGTAAGACAAAGCTATCTTACTGGGCAGCCGACGGATCAAAGGCGAAAGACCCCAGGTCCATGTAGTGCTGGGCTGTTGTCCTCAAAGCAGTCCATGATTCACTGGCCTATGACAGAGAGAAACAAAAGCAGCCATCCCCGTGTTCCACATCAGATTGAACTATCGATTCATCTCAGGAAAATCCTCAAGGCATCGTGGTATCATAGGGTCACAAGAGCACAAATTTAGATGTAGAAAAGAATTTAGAAGCCAAATAGTCCAAAACTTCTCATTTCACAGAGAAGGAAATTGAAGCTTGCACAAGTGTTAACAAGTTCTAAGAATCAGCCTCCCTGGGACTTAGTTTTCCCACCTATAAAAATGGCAGTAATAATAACACTTACTTCACATGGCTATGTGAGGTACCATGTTAAGTATTTTGCAAACCTTAAAGAGATATAAAATTCCTAGAAATAGTTACTCATTGACAGACTCAGAATTTGAACCCAAGTCCTCGGGTTGCAAATTTAGCATTCTTTCCACTGCCTCCTAAAATCATCTTTGCTCTCTGCTTATCCTTCGTGCTTCAAATTCCTTCTAAAATTGTGCTATCAAGTACCGTTATTATATTTGGGGGAGCCATCAAGTATCATGTGTGGATGTGGGCACAGATTACAAACTGTTTATAACTTGGTAGACAAGTCCTAGAGACTTGCCTATGGTCATATGCCTAGTAAATGTCAGAAGCAAGAGTAGACTGGAGCCAACTTCAACCCATTTAGGTTGTTAAATTTTCAAGGTGTGCAAATACTCCTCAGAAACCAACAGTTGCTAAAAAAAAAAGTCAGGGATTAGTTTCTTATTTAATTGTCTACACTTCAGAAAGTGTAAATATTGCAGATTAAACTTAAAAATGTGTATACAGGCTCTCTTCCCCCCAGAGAGTCCAGTTATTAAACATTTGTTAGCGTACTCCTATCTTGTGAGCCAAAGGTAAATTACCTGTTCAGTCAGAGTGTATCCCCATATGTTCTGGCTGTGATTTGGGTCCCAGAAATCTTGGGAATATATTTGTCTTTTTAGTCGTAGGAATTGATTTGCTGAATCATCGGACAAAAATGGAGCTCCCATCACACCTGTAATTGAAACAATTCAAGTATATATCTAATATTAAAAGATCCTTTGAGGTTCTAACATCTCTTTACCTATTACAATTCATCTATGAAAGATGTGCTGGTGCCTGTGCAAGTGTCTCACTGGCTTCTCTGTGTTCTAAATGGTTGTAGGTGCTTTGAGGAAAAAAGGCTCTACTTTTTTCACTATTTCGTTTTGGTTTGCTGTATTGTCCTGGAACTTCTTGGTTTCAGAATCCTTTCACACTCTTAAAAATTACTAAGGACCCTCTGAAGAGTTTTTGTTAATGTAAATTATATCTACTGATACTTCTGTACTAGAAATCAAAACATTTCAGTGTTATTATGAAAATAGTTTTGACCTCAGGGACACCCTGAATGGGTCTCAGAGAACCCTTAGGGTTCTCCAGATGACACATTGAGAACCACTGGTTTATAGAATTTCTGGAAGTCCCAAGACCATGTGAGTGACCTGAACCTGCTAGATTGGACCGGGATCCTCCTGGATTGAGCACCCCATTTATAACACTATTATCCTGTGGAGGGATACATAGGATTTGGAATCAGAGGAACTGGGTTTAATGGCAGCTCTGTTAATTACCTATTAACAGGTTTCCTATGTGATCTTAGAAAAGTCATTTCTACTCTTTGGTTCTGTTTCCTCATCTAGCCAATGAGGAACTTGTTCTAAATATTAACTAAGATCCTTTTCATTTCTAAGGCATATGATATCATGATGATGAAGATTTGCTTAATGTGAAGTTTTAAAAAATTAGTTACTTTATTTTGTTTTAGAGGTCTCCTTTATACTTATGCATATGAAAACAATATTATGCATATTGTTATATTATATTATAATATATTATATTATAGGTATATTATATTAATAGTGTTAATATGTTGCAGAATTATAGAATGGAAACAGGGGACAGGAGAGTACTATGCTTCATGCCCAACTTTTCCAGCCCATTTATCTTATGTTAGATAGATTGAAATCACCAGAAGCCATAAAACATTGCCTAAGACACCCTTATCTGAGGAGGAGACCAGATCAAAGAGAAATATTACATGTGACTTCAGGAGAAAAGGAAAACAGGAAGAAACCACCCAGGTTAAGGGAATAAACATTGAGTCTCAAATAGGAAGTAAGTGGGGAGGAAGGTTCCTAAAGGGAGAATCCTGAAAGCTTAACTTTTTCCTCCATCCCCCCTCTTTACTCACAAAGTAAGATGCTAGTATTATAGGTAGTACATGGTCAAATGTGAGGGTCAGGCGTTTAACAGCTGTTGGACCCTGGGCGAGGTAGTCCATATTTGGCTCAGTTTTCTCCACTGTAAAATGGGGATAATAATGACACCCCCCTCCCAGGGCTGTTACAGAGTCCAAATAATAATAATAATAATAGCTAGAATTTCTGTCATATCTTTTAAGCAGCACCTAAGGGAGCGCCCAATCATTCTTTGTCTAATGATATTATTATTCCCATTTCCCTCATTCAAGGGATTTATTTGTAGCTCATAAAAAGATTAGTTGGCCTGGCTAAATATTTATAGTTAGTTTAACACCTTATTATTGGTCCTTTTCCTGGGATTAAGTCCTGGGCTTTCAAGGACCAACCTGTGTCCTATATGTTGGTCCTGGTGTGAATACATGGACGTGTGTATTTATAGCTATACACATAAATGTCTCTGTGTGTATATACATATATAAGAAATAGTTTACATATAATCAGTCTATTTATACAAATAATTAGAAAAGTGGTGTGTATGTGTGGGCATGAAGCATAGTACTCTCCTATCCTCTGTTTTTATTCTATAATTCTGCAACATGTTAATTAATTAATTTAATATATTAATCAATTAAATTAATATTAAGTTATCAATTTCTATACCTAATATTATTTTCATATGCATAAGTATAAAGGAGACCCCTAAAATGAAATAAAGTAACTAATTTTTTAAAAGTTCATTTTAAGCTCATCTTCATCATCATGATGTCATATGCCTTAGAAATGAAAAGGACCTTGGGTAATATTTAGAACAAGTTCCTCATTGGCTAGATGAGGAAACCGGCCCAAAGAGAGGCGATGACTCTTCTTCTTCTTCAACACTGCTGTACTTTTCCCAAAAAAGTGTGAATTCAGCCAAGCACATGTATCATCCGTATCTGTAATCTAATGTACATTTCTTAAATGGATTTTGTCCAGGTTCTAACCTTAAATTCAGGGAAAGAAAAGGCAATAATTGCTAATAATCTTGTTCCTCAGAAATGAAAAGAAGTTAAAGCAAACCAAAGGATGCCATTTTTTCTCATTGTGTGATATATTTACCTCCCCTGCCAAAAAAAAGGGATATTATGTAAAGCCTGACTCTGAATTACACTCTAAAATGCATAGATAATATTGCTATTTTAGAGTCCAATAATTCTACCTTTTCATAAAATTTCTTTTTAGTAGATGAAAATATTTCACGGATATGATCTGTGTAATTCTCAGGATGAAGGACCCGCCTCGGCATTGTGTGCCCCATCATGGGTTCTCAAGAAATAGTAATTGAGGGTGATGAAAATGTCCCCCACGAGATGGGCAGAAAGTCGTGTTTATTATCTCACTTTACAAATGCTAAAATCAACACACATCTGAAATGACTTACCCAAGGTCAGTGTAAGTAAGTCAGTGGCAGCATTGGGAATTAAACTCAAATAATACATAAGAACACACGGATTCTCTCCACTTGACAAATTTCTGCTCCCTTTTGTTTATGCCTGCTCAACCTTGAAAGTCAGTAGGGAAGAGATCAGGACTCCGAGTTTCAGAGCACAAATTATGCAGTTATAGGTTGAACCCTGGGTCCTTGGTTTTCCATCTTTTTTTTTTTATTTTATTTTAGACTCAAACGCCAGAACACAAATACACAATAGAGAAAAGAAAAAAAAACATATCATAAACTTAAATACTGGAATGTAAATACCAAGTAAGAAAAGAAAAAAAGAATAGCGTGTGCCCAGAGGAACATGAGAGAGGATTCAAAATGTGGAATTATAAATTGTCATTTCAAGGAAGTCTGTATGAAAAATACACATTGTGTTGGAAGATGGCCAGCTTTTCTTTGCTTTATCTTATATATTTTATATCTTATATTTTATTATATATAATATATTATATATAATGTAAAATATATTTTATTTTTATATTTTATAATATATATATTTTTAATATTAGCTGTTTTTATCTGAGAATGGTCTCAGACACACACACCTGATAATTGACCTTCTGTAAAATAGCAGACCATGAACATGCACGTTCACATCATGATACATTTTTAATAGATATGCATCAAGCAGAAACCCTTTTCTTATTATGCTACTGATTGTCCTCTGGGGAAAACCCTGCCCAACAGAGACCTGTCACACCCTTTGCCATAGGAACAGGGAAGGCAAATTCACTAATCACTGATCTTCACATAAAAGTCACAATGGAGTGAAAAGAGTAATGGATTGGGACCTAGAAGACCTATGTCCTATGTCTACTATGCTACTAATTATATGAACTCAAGTCATTTAAACTCTCTGGACTTCATTTTTCCTCCATAAAATGAGAGGACTAGATTAGATTGTCTGTAAGGCTCCCTCTAGCTCTAAAATTCAAAAAACCTACCCAAAAAACCTAAAATTAAAAAATGCTACCCATTTAGTGAACAAAAAAACTGATTCTTCGGCTTGGTGTTATACTTCTTTATGGTGTTATACAGCTCTGTACATCACTATACAGATAGTCAAACAGATAAATTTCCAACACTCCAAGAACTTATAATCTGCTACAAATAGTACTAATAGAGACAGATATATGATACAAGAAATGCATGTGTTGAACAAATACACATACAAAATGTATAAGAATATTGTTGTGTATGCGCCAAGGTTTAAGTACATATTATTCTAGTACAGAGGTAGGGAACCTGCCCTGGATCTAGTGGGAGAGTCATGGAAGGTATATTTTTGGATAAGGAAGGAAATTCACTTCTATCTTCCTTTAAAAAGAGAAAGTATGGTGTGGTAGATCGAGAAAAGGTCCCTGAAAAGGATGCCAAGGATTCATGTTTTGCCTCTTTGTGAATCTAGATAAGTTATAACATACCCGTTTTCTAGAAGCTGTCTACACTGTAAGTTGCAGAGAGGATGCTAACCTGAATTAATGGAGGAAGGCCCCCACTGGGACTAGCTCCCTACATTAATGAGATCAGAGCCTCAATCCCTATTCTATCTTTCCATTATTTAGGAGGAAGTCTATGTGATTTATTTTCTTTAGTCACATCAGACTCTTTGTGACCCCATTTGGAATTTTCTTGGCAAAGATACTAGAACGGTTTTCCACTTCCTTCTCTAGTTCACTTAATATAGGACAACAGGGTTAAATTTCTTGCCAGACTTACATGACTAGAAGGCAACTGAGGCCACATTTGAACTCATTTCTTCCTGACTCCAGATCCACGCTCTATTCACTGTGCCACCTAGCTGCCTAGATTAAGTGATAGATTTAATCTAATAACGAAACATGATCATTCTGGAAGAGATGCCTGAAAATCTTCATAATCGACTGTATCTGAGTCCTGAAGAGATGAAAAAGGTAGATAAAAGCTCATACCATAAGCCATACATGGTCCCATGTGCAATGTTATAGTAAACGTCAGAAGACCCAGTTAGTGCAGTAGAAAGAACCCTAGCTCTGATGTCAGAAGATCTGAATTCAAGTCCTATCTCTGTAATGCATGAGTTGGACAACTGTGGACTAGATTCCAACTGGGACACTTTCACAAGAGCAAAAGAAGAGAACCTGAAAACTGTGACTGGAGGGACCACCCAGTACAGTTGGAGAACTTTCACAGGAAGGAGCAACAGGGAACAATGTCCCTCTTATTTTCTGAGAGCTACATTGTATAGAGAGCCCTAGGAGACTTGAAGCTAAATAATGACAAAGAAGAGTCAAGTATTATGGAGCCAAAAATAGAGGAGTGTGACTAGGGGTCACTGAGACTGTGTAGAGTTCTGTGTGATCCCTGACTAAGTCACTTAAAGTCTGCCTGAGGTTCCTCAATTGTAAAATGCAGAGAATAATAGCACCTAACTCCTAGGGCTATTGTGAGGATCAAATGAGATAATAAGGCAAAGTGCTTGGCATATAAATTCTCCTTCCTTTCTTCCTTCCTTCATTCCTTCCTCTCTCCCTCCCTTCTTTCCTCCCTCCCTCCTTCCTTCCCTCCCTTCTTTCCTCCCTCCCTCCCTCCTTCCCTCCCTTCTTTCCTTCTTTCCTTCCTTCCTTCTTTTCTTCCTTCCTTCCTTTTTTCCTTCCTTCTTTTCTTCCTTCCTTCCTTCCTCCCTTCTTTCCTTCCTTCCTTCTTTCCTTCCTTCCTTCCTCCTTCATTCCCTCCCTCACTCCCTCCCTTCCTCCCTTCTTTTCATCCAAGGGAAGGTCACAGACAAGCAGATGTCAGGATTTGTCTTGAACTCTGAATGAGTTCCATTTTTTCCTTTGATATATAAACAAATTTATTCAATCTTTGAATCTTGTAAACCATGTATTTGCAAGGGAAGCTTGTAACAGCATTCTAGGTGGTGTTAATGAGGTTCTGAGTTTATCAAGCTGAGCTCAGTGTTGAAGAAGGGGAAGGAAAAAGCATTTATTGGGCACCCATTTTGTGCCAGGCACTATGCTAAGTACTTCACAAATATTATTTCATTTGATCCTTACAATGACCCTGAGAGACAGGTACTATTATTATTCCCGTTTTAATAGGTCAGGAAACTGAGGAAGATAGAGGTTAAGTGACTTGCATATGGTCATATAACTAGTAAGTGCCTGAGGCTGGATTTGAGCTTGGGGCAGGACCAGCAAGCGCTCTGTCCACTGTTCCACTAAACTGACCATAGGTGAACCAGGACAGAGAAAAATTCTCGTTATATGTGGACCTTTTAGTTAAGGAGAGCCTCTGATATAAGGGTTACATGAATATGTATGTGTTCTTAGGGAATTTCTAAAAAATAGAATACCTATCTTTTTCCTGTCATCGTTAGCTCTTGGTCTTTGTCCTTAAAAATTGAGAAGGAAAGGGTAGAGTTTGTCCAGTGTTTGAAAACATAACTGTTTTGGCCATTTTGACTAGATTTAGAGGAAAATTAAGTCATGCAAGTAATTTAACCCAATAGAGCAATAAATTTTGTCAAAAGAGTAGAATGGGAGGTTGTGTATATATATATGTAGACAGTGAGAAAAACCTAGCGTAGATGAGAGAAAGAAAAAAAGGGAAAGAAAGAGAAAAAAAGAAAAAGAAGAGAAGAGAAACAAAGTGAAAAGAAGACAAGGGAAGGACAAATGAAAAAGAGAAAAAGAGAGAGGAAAAAAGCAGAAAGGAAAAAGTGAAATGCAATAAGAAAAGGATTTTAGAAAGAACAAGAGACAAAAGGAGAAGAAAAACAGAGCAGAAAAGGAGAAGGGCATTGAAGCAGGGGCAGGCTATATGTTTTCATACTGAATAGTTTGTTAGTTTGTACATGAACTTTTAACTTTAGGACTTTGGCTCTATTGACAAGAACACTAACACATTGGTGACTTTGAAAAGTAAACAGAGGTTAGTATTACCTGAAGTTATTTAATTCTTTTCCTACCTCCTCCTTCCATCCAACACACACACACACACACATACACACACACACACACTCACACATACACATTCACACACTCACACAGTCACACACTCACACATACACACACATTCACACAGTCACACACATTCACACACACACACACACACACACACACACACACACACACACACCACACACCCCTCACCACACAAATCTAGTTCCCTGGGATTACTTCAAGGTATATAGAGCTGGCAGAACTCTGCAGTTCCTCAATCCAACAGAAAATATAACGATAAGGAAAGGGAATATTTTCTTTCTTTCTTTCTTTTTTTCACATTTAAAAAATTTTTGAGATATAAATTTTCTGCCTCCCTCTCACCCCTCCTCCACCCAATGAAAAGGCAAGCAATATGATACTGATTATACATATGAAGTCTTGCAAAATACGTTTAAATATTAGCCATATTACAAAAGAAAATACACACACAAAAAAACAAGAAAAAATTTAAAAGTAAACCAAGTGTGCTTCAATCTGCATTCAGAGTACATCCTGTTCTCACTCTGCAGGTGGACAGAATTTTTCATCGTGGATCTAGAAAGGAAATATTTTCCATGATTTAATAGTGGTCCCTTTAGGTTCACTTTCTAGATGGAAAATCTTCAGGGTCACGACTAACAATGCCAAGTGGAATATAAGGTCTTTCTATAAAATCCATAAGATTCATTCTTAATTAATCACACATTTTTAAAGGTTGTTTACAATCAAACTGTGTATGTGTATGTATATACGAATGCATGTATGCACATATATGTGTATGTAATTCTTGAGAACATTAGAAACTAAAGTGAACTATTAGAATGAAAGAGGAATAATCTGATAAAATAAATTCACAATGTATCAGAAAATGAAAAAAATTGATCAAGGACTATTCCTATATAAATCTTCCTGTACAATAAAGAGAAAACTCTCGGGGCGGAGCCCAGATGGTGGCCTAGCAGCAGCAACATATCGCAGCTCTCACATAGCCATCCCAAAATACCCATAAAATAGGACTCTAAACCAATCGTAGAACTCCAAAATGCACACAAAGATACTTCCCACTAAAGTCAGCTCAGCTACAAGGAACCACATCAGCACTGGGAACCAAAACCAGCCTGCCCTGAAGCTGAGGCTGTGCCCCGGAGGTGGCTGGATGGGAGGAGCAGAAGAGCCTCTCTGGTGAGCGGATTAGCGGCAGCTGCGAGCAGTGTTCAGTACTAGGTCAGTGGGAATTGCGATATCGGGGGAGAAAAGTGTCAGGCCAAAAGGCCTCCAGAGTGGAAAAGTGAAAGTCAGAGGTTTTGCACCCACCTCCACGTTGCAGCTTCCCGCCCCCGGCCTGCAGACAGCAGGGGGACTAAGCAATTTTTCTGAGGCCAGTGCTCTCGCATTGAGTGGCCTGGATCCGGATCGCCGTCTTGGGCCTCGGTCTTGAGTCTTCATTATCCAGTGAGCCGGAATAAGTAGGAAGGGTCCCAGCACCTTCCTGAGAGCTACGGCAGCCGGGAGGACCCCAGCAATTTGGGACAGAGCTTTTCCTTCTGGAAGCAGAGCCCCACAGAGATTTTAAAAAAAATCACGGACTGAACAACCATGAGTAAGAATAAGCATAAGAAGCAAAGTAAGAACAGCTCCCAAACCCTAGATTCCTTCTTTGGGGAAAAGAAGGATCATGGCAAA
>CM053582.1:338613116-338633804 GCA_028627135.1 Pseudochirops cupreus | reverse complement strand
AGAGAGAGAGGGGTGGAGGGGGAGGAGAGAGAGGGATGGAGGGGGAGGAGAGAGGGGAAGAGAGAGAAAGAGGGAGGGAGAAAGGGATGGAGGGAGAGGAGAGAGGGAGAGGGAGAGAGGGATGGAGGGAGAGGAGAGAGAGGGGGGAAGACGGAGGGAGAGAGAGGGATGGAGGGACAGGGGGGGAGACAGAGAGAGAAAGAGGGATGGAGGGAGAGAGAGAGAGAACTAATAATTAAGGGGCATCAGGGAAGGCTTTCCAGGTACAAGTAACAGCCTGAGCAAAGTCAAAAGCATTTATAGCAAATGTGTTCTATTCAGGGTATGAATAGGGTAAACCTCTGACTGAGGCTTACTTAGGGCATAGGAAGGAGAATAGTAAAATAATGATAATAATGTAATATATAATAAAACAACACGTGGCTAACATTTATGTGCAGCTCACTATGTACTTAGCACTTAGCCACTGTGCTAAATACTTAACAAATGTAAACTCATTTAATCTTCACAACAGCCCTGTGAGGTAGGTGCTGTTACCATCCCCATTTACAATTGAAGAAACTGAGGCAAACAAAGATTAAATGATTTTGCCAGGGTCACACAGCTAGTAAATGACTGGGGCTGGATTTGAACTCAGTTCTTCCTGGCATGAGGTCCAGCACTCTATCTACTATGAACTATATATATGTATATGTGTATTTATGTATATGTGTATACATAAACGTATTTGTGTATGTTGACCCTCAGTTTTAATGTATGTAAAATGCAGCCATATAATCATAGACAAAGGGAAAAAAGGGATGGGGAGATGGAAACAAGAATCAGAATATACAATAAAAATAATTTTAATTCTCTTAATTTATTTGCATACCTAGAACATAGCATAATGCCTGGTACATAAGGACTTAACAAATGTTAATTGACTCATTTAACTGAGATAAATATAACCTCTATCCCAGGAATAAACTGGAAAACTAGATTTCAAGAGTTAAAGGAAAGGTAGTGTAACAGAGGAGTAAAATCAGTGTCTCCAGCAACTCACCTAGGAAATGTTAGCTGTTCCAAAGGTATTTATAACTGGGCATGGTAGCACATGCCTGTGATCTCTGTTACTGGTAAAGCTGAGGCTGGTAGACTGCAGTGGATTGCTTCTGCTGTGGCCTAAAACTGATGAGTGTCTGCACTGTCTGGCCCCAGTTTGGTGAGCTCCCTGGACCAGGGAGAAGTAAGTCCAAGCTTCTGTGCTGATCAGTAGTGTAATCCCTGCATTTCTCACGTCTGTGAGATGAGATCAGTCTGAAACTAACAAAAAAGCTAAATTTATATATTTTAATACATATATATGTATATATTTATATATTTTAGAGTTGAATGGATCACTTAATGCCCTTCCCCTGTAATCCCTGTCCTGCAGAAGCCCTGTCCTAACATTTTCCTATCCTCTGTAAAGCACTATTTATTTGACATATTAAATATTGCCTAGTTTTGTCTGACGTAGTAATTCTACATTGTCTGGCCAGTAAAGAATAGTTGGATACTTTTGACATTACGTTAGATTTTTCTAATTTAATAAAGAGTAGACTTCCTTCTACAACAGCAGAGCTTAACACTTATTTTAAAATTTTCAGTAGCCAGTTTATTGAAACCTTCCATCCTGGAGTAGCTAGGTGGTGCAGTGAATAGAGCGCTGGCCCTGGAGTCAGAAGAACCTGAGTTCAAATCCAACCTCAGACACTTGACACACTAGCTTTGTGACTATGGGCATGTCACTTAACCCCAGTTGCCCTGCCTTCCTCCCTCCAAAAACACAAAACCTTCCATCCCTAATCTTTTTATATTCTTTTTCATGATATCAGCTGCAGTTGCTTTTTAAACAGATTTCAGTGCCCTTTCACATGAGGTTAAAGAAGTTGTTTGGATGAAAGCCAGGGAATTATTTCTTTTTAAAGCATTCTGATAAAACTGCATTGTTTCAGGGACTTGAGTACTGAAGTGAGAATAACAGATGCCTGTATAAAAAGCAGACACCATGGTTGAGTGTGGTAGCCCAGGCCCGTACTGAGTTGACAGGGAGGCTGAGGCTGGTGGATTGTTTGCATTCTGGAGCTCTGAGCTTCAGTGGGCTAAACCATTGGGTGTACAAACTAAGTCAGGCATCTATATGATGAGTCCTCAGGAGTGGGGGAATACCAGGCTGCAGAAGGAGCGGCATGCTGGCCCTCAGACAGAGAGGTCCTGTGCCAGTCAGTAGTTGGATTGGGCCTGTGAATGGCTACGGAACTTCAGGCTTGGGCAAGGTAGGGAGAAGCAGTCTCAGAAATAAAACAAAGATACCGTATCATAAATCTAGTGTGAGATGTAGCCTCCTCATTCTGATTTCAGCAACCTTATTTATTTATCCCAATAAAAATCAGGCTCCTCAGATTCCACTGTGAGGGAGATTTTCAAACAGATGACGACAAGAAGGCAGTTCTGCATAGTCAGATGTGTTGGATATAGGGGAAGCAACTAGTTTTCATTTAGTTGATAATCTGAGGTTCTTGGAAGGCATGGAAAAGAAATCTAGAATTTTCCAAATAGGAATCAATATTAATGGCTCCCAAGAATGCCTAAAAAGTGTTATAGAGATTTAAAAGAAAAATTCACCCCCAAATCATGTCACATTTTGTGCCTTTCCTTCCCCCAGCATTTAGTCCAGGATTTTCATCCAGATACTTGATAAATGGTTGTTGATAATATTGCAAGTCGCGCAATTATTATTTGCATATAAATTGCAGGTTAGCTTTTTTGTTTGTTTGCTTTTATCATTGTTTCTTAATTGCAGAAATCTTTGCCTTTTAAACCTATAATTTCTGGGTTTTGTCAGTCTGGTAATGGGAAGTCCAAACATTGACATTAATTAAGTTTCTTGATTTGTTAGGCTGCAGAACCCAAAAACTATTGAAGTGTAATTACTGTGAGTTGAAATCACAAACACTCTTAAGGGGAGGGTTTCCTGCTTGAAAGACTTATGGCTCCTTTGAGACTGCCTCCTTGTTTCCCAGCTTCAGTGCTCATTTTGTTTGAAAAGGCGTGAGTGTCACTCGAGGCTGGTCTTCCCTTAGTTTTGTACTTTGTGAGGCTGTCCTTTATTTTGGTGGGGAGAGTGATTTTGTAAAAAATTGCGGGGGCAGAGTTTGCGTTGATTTTTTAAGAATTAAAAAGCATTGGGAAAATGTGTCAGTTGGAACATATGTGTGTATATTTGTGTGTTAATTATCTTACATATTAAATCTCATTTAGAAAGTCAGAAATTAAGGAGTTTCTCTTGCATACTAATAATGTCAAGACTACTTAAGGAGAAATAGAAGAAATCTCCAAAGTTTTTGCCTCATCCTGTTTTAGGCACACTGAGAAGATAACTAACAGAAGGGTGGATCAGAGTCATTCAGCCTGTATTGATCATTGCCATTCCCAGAGAGACAGATACACTATCCTTTTAAAGACTGTCCTCATGCCCTGTGTCAGGCCCAAATCAGAGAAGGAAGGATTTTCAGAGGCCATCTAGGCCAAACCAAACCTGAAGGAGCATCCCTTTCTTATATCCCTGCCAAGTGATAATGCAGTCTCTACTTGATCACTTTCAAAGAGAGGGGACTCACGGTCTCCTGAAGTAGGCCACTTTTAGACAGCACTAATTATCGGAAGCCGTCCCTTGCCTGAGACCTCTATCTAATTCTGCAGCTTTCACCCACTTTTGGTATTCATGCCCTCAGAAGCTAAGAAAAACATCCAAACCCTCTTCCTCATGCTAGTACTTCAGATACTTGATTTCATATGTCTCCTAACTCTAAATATGCCCAGTTCTTTCAGCATATCCTCAAATGCCATAGTCTCTAGGACTCTCATCATCCTAGTTTACCGTACTCTAGACATGCTTCAGTTTGTCTATTACCCTCCCAAATATGGTACCCAGAACTTAAATACCACACACTGAATGGAGTCTGACCAGTCAACTCCCTCCTATGCCTCTTCTAATATAGTCTAAAACCATGTTGGTTTTTTGGTTGACATGTCATACTACTGACTCATCATAAAATCTTCAAAAATATTTTTAAAGTCTTTTTTTATGTATATGTTTTGTGTTTACATCATCTCCACTTTCAAATTTATCCTTCTCTTCTCCCCTGTTCACTCCCTGGAAGTCATCCTTTGTACCACAGATTGTGTATGTATGTATGTCATGTGTACATACATATATACATACATATACATATGCCCACACACATACACCCCACTTCTCTTCAAAGAGATATAGTTTCTTGACTCTTCCCTGAGTCAAGATTGCTCAGTATAATTATCCTGTATTCAATTTTTTTCTGTTCTTTCTTTTTATACTTATTAGAACTCTGTTATAGAAATGCTTGTTTTATTCCATTAATTAAAAATAAAATGAATTTTTAAAAACTCTCGAATATTTTCCACATGTATTATTATCCCATTCTGTACTTGTACATTTGAAGTTTTTGAACCCAAGAATAAAAACTTACATATAACCCTATGAAATTTCATCCTACCAGATTGGTCAGTCATCTTAGATTACTCAGATCTTTTTGGACTTGCAGCAGATAGACTATTCCTTTCACCTTCATATCAACTGTAGATTTTATAAGCATGTCATTTATGACTTAATCTAATTCACTAATAGAATGTAAGCTCCTTGAGAGCAAGAGTTAGTTCATTTTTTTTTTATTCCCAGTGCCTAGCAAAATGCCAGGCCCTTAGTAGATGCCTAATAAATGCTTCTTGATTGTAAGCTCCTTGAGGGCAGGGACTGTCTTTTGCCTCTTTTTTGTATCCCTGGTGCTTAGCACAGTGCTTGGCATACAGTAGGTGCCTCATAAATGTTTATTGACTGATGAAAATGGTGAAGAGAGATCCCTTGGTATCCAGTAGAGGTCTGTCACCATGTTGATATCAATCCGTTAATCACTGTAGTTTGAGTCCATTCAGCTGGTTCCTAAAATGTCAGATATGCTACTATCATTAATTATTATCATTATTGTTATCATCAACTAGTGCATCTTTCTATCTTATCCACAATGGTCCTGTGAGAAGAATTTGTCGAATGCCTTCTTGAAATCAGTTTTTATGATGCCAGTGGCATCTTCCTGACCTACCATTCTAGTAATAACTCTGCCAAGAAGGGAGATAGTTGGTTAGCAAGTGATTGCTCAGTGTTTTTCCCCCTTTATTCAAGCAGATAGTCCTGTAATCCAAAAACGAAAAGGGTTAAGAGTCAAAATTCCGCAATGTTGAATCAATGATCCTATGGGTAATTCTCGAACTCAGTTGTTGTCTTCAAGCCCCTTTAATATAACCACACTCCTCTGCATACTGTTTCCCAAAGTTTAGGAATCTGAAGGCATTTTGACATTCGTAATATTCAAGTGAACAGGAAATTAAACTAACAGTGAAAAGCTTTTTAGAAGTTATTTCAAATCATTGAAGTAAACATTTCTACCTTTTTGATTTTCGGTAACATGTTATAATTATTGTATATCAGTAGTTCAGTTTGACTTTTCCCTTTTCTTCAATGTGCATTCTGTCTTTAAAGGAATAATATTTCTGTATTGTTTCCAGAGATGCAGGGGCTACTAGACTTGACGTATTTTCAGGTGAGCACATTTTTTTATATGCATATAGATATACATATATGTATATGTATATATATGTTTTAAGTGATTATATACATGTTTTCTTGCATCCATCTTACTCTCTAAAGTAGAAGTATATTCTGTGTATTTTGGAATGCAGTTTAAGGGCTTTGTGACTTCATTGATCCTTCAGGGAACCAAGGCAAGAAATATGTTCTTTTGGGGGTCAGGTGCCCATTGAAAGTACTATTTGGTGAATTATTTTTTCTAGGATTCTTTAATAGCCTCTAGATATTCTAGGCCATTGAACTTGCCTACCATAAAAAAACACTTGAAACTTACAGAGTACATAAACTTAATTGTTCTTCACTATTAAACAAGCATCTTATTTCTCCCAGTGCATCACAATTTTAAATTGCATATGGGAATGTGCAAAATGAGATGGTTTTGTTTGGGGAAATATAAAATTTCAAACTAAAAACACTATTTTTAGTTTATCTCATCTTCAGTCAACAAATGTATAATGAACTTGATAAAGCAGAATATTAATAAGTCCGTGGCCTATAGAATTCATTCCTGTAAAGAAAGCTAGGTTATTTATACAGACGGAGTAGATGATAAAAGTGCTTTTCTTCTATCCCCAGTCAGACATCTTACGAATGTGTGTACAGTGGGGGCGACAGAGGGACAAGAAAGCAGATGAGAAAGGCTGTTACAGATGATTAAAAATCTACCTAATAGGATCAAAGGACCCCCATCCATCCTGTGGGTTCCTGGTGTAGCTACTCAGCACAATGTTTATAATGGGTCTGGAGTCAGAAAGACCCAAGTTCCAACGTGGCCTCAGATGCTTATTAGCCATGTGGCCTCAGACAAGTTGCTTGACTTCGGTTTGCCTCAGTTTCTGCAGTGGTAGAATGGGGGGTAATAATAGCACCTACCTTGTAGGGCTATTAAGAGGATCACGTGAAATATTTGTAAAACATTTAGCATGGTGCCTGGCATACAGTCGTAAATGTTCATTTTATTTCCTTCCCTCTTGCCTTCCTCCTTCTAGGCACTCTGTCCCCTGAATCATCTGGCTCTTTAAAACATCATAAATGCAGGCTGTTATTATTAATAATAATATTGTCATCGTTATCACATTGCACCATCATTAGATTTATACAGTAGTCTACCTGTACCCGTTATCAATCTCTCCATTGCCCTTGGGATCAACTAGAAAATTGATTCTTTAGAGTTTATTAGGTCTCAATATTTGCAGCTATAAAACAGCATTTGAAGAATATTTCTGTTGAAAATATGAGTCCTTGCATTAGGGAACAGTTTGGAAATATTAAAAGCACCATATAATTTCCTAAATGCAATTTTAGCTTGCGTTCTTCTTCCTGTTTAATTCTGGCCCTGACTTAAAACCTGTTTACAATGTCTATCCCAAATATATGTAATGACACTATTTCAATGAACTGACCATCCAAATACTTGTCACAGTCTACACAGAAGGCATTTTTCACCCATTTAGCATTTTCTCTATGATGATCTCTTTTAAATAATTATGGCTGTCATAGAGGATACCCTGTAATGTTCTGGGAAAATCACCACACTGTCTACAAATAAGAGCTTCTAGGATACCTCCTCATCTGTAGGAAATCTCCTTGCCACTGGATCTTCTATAAGCTATTCTCTGCAAGATTGGCAAACACTTGGCTAACTCCCCATTTTATGCCTTAATAGTCAGAGGCAGTTGTACAGAATTATCTCTGTATTTGTATAAATGTGTATATGAACTTGTATAAATCTAGAAATCTTACATGTATGAGAAATTTCTTATTGGAGGAGATCATTTAAGAGGGATATTTTTCATTGCTTTTTTGGTAATTAAAAAAGTGAACATTGGAGGCTTTTCTTCTTGCACCTTTTAGCCAATGTGAAAATGTGGTCTGCTGTAGACATCCCTTTGTGCATACCTGCCTGTTCTTTGCCCATATTTTTGTCAAGGTTACCTTTTATTCATATCTGTTTAATTTTCATTAACGTTTTATAAATGATGAGAAGGTAGGTCTGTGAGTCAGTAGTTACTGATGTTCCTTCGGTTACTTTGGGGGGACGTTAATGTTGTCTGTGATTGTTTTCGCTCTGTTGCTGTCTTCTCTTCCCTGAGTTACTTTCAGCACCAATCTCGCAGTACTTTCAAGATTGTGTCTCTTCCAGCATGAATTAACTGGTTTTGGTCTATTTAAACCCTCCCTCCTGATTTTGTTATCTTGAGTGCATATTAATCTTCCTAAAATAGTATTTTCTTCTTGTTGATCCATGACTCAAAAACATCCACATGATCTATCTGATCAATTGTAAACTTCACTTGGTTGAGACACTCCATAATCTGACTCTACCCCATTTACCCAACTTTATTTCCTATTACTCCCCTAAATACGTGCTTTGTTCCAGGGAGGGTACTCCCTTTCCTAGTTTCTGTATAATTCCATGCACATTTTAAAATTTTGATATTTTATCTTTTTCCACTTAACATGTAAAAAGCATTTTTAACACTCATTAAAAAAATTTGAGTTCCAAATTCTCTCCCTCCCTTCTTCCTCTTTCCCCTCATTGAGAAGGCAGTCATTTTGATATACATTATACATGTGCAGTCATGTAAAACACATTTCCATATTATCAATGTTGCAAAAGAAACCAGACCAAAAATAAAAAAAGAAAACTCCAAGGAAAATAAGATTTTAAAAAGTATGCTTCGGTAGGCATTCAGACACCATTATTTTTTCAGTGGAAGTAAATAGTATTTTTCATTTTAAGTCCTTTGGAATTGTCTTAGATCATTATATTGCTGAGAACAGCTAAGTCATTCATAGTTGATCATTGTACCGTATTACTGTTACTGTGTACAATATTCTCCTAGTAATGTTCATTTCACTTTGCATCAGTTCATGTAAGTCTTACCAGGTTTTTCTGAAAGCATCCTGCTGGTCATTTCTTGTACCACAATAGTATTCCATCACAATCATACCGCAGCTGATTCAGCCAGTCCTTAGTTGATCGAGGTCACCTCAAATTCCAGTTCTTTGCCACCACAAAAAGAGGTGCTAGAGATACTTTTGTACATATAAGTCCTTTTCTTTTTTCTTTGTTCTTTCTGGGGTACATACATACCTAGTATTGCTGGGTCAGAGGGTACACACAGTTTAATATCCCTGTGGACAAAGTTCTAAATCGCTCTTCAGAATGGTTGGATCAGTTCACAACGCCACAGCAGTGCATTAGCGTCCCAATTTTTCTGTATCCCTTCCAACATCTGTCATTTTCCTTTTCTATCATATAAGCCAATCTGATAGGTGTGAGGTGGTACTTCAGAGTTGTTTTAATTTTCATTTCTCTCATCAACGGTGATTTAGAGCATTTTTATATGACTTTGATTTCTTTTCCTGAAAATTGCCTCTTCGTATCTTTTGACGTTTTACCAATTGAGGAATGACTCGTATTCTTACAAATTTGACTCAGTTGTCTATGTATTTGAGAAATGAGGCCTTTATCAGAGAAACTTGCTGTAATTTCCCCCTCCCCCAGTTTTCCTACTTTCTTTCTAATCTTGGTTACATTCATTGTGTTTGTGGGAACCCTTTTTAATTTAATGTAATCAAAATTATCCATTTTATATTCTATAATCCATGCATATTTTATCATATGAATATTTATTATATATTTTAAGAACATGTATGGTGGAAGGAGCATTAGATTTAATTCAGAGCATCTAGGTTCAAACCCCAATTCTGGTGCTTCATAATTATGTGGCGCTGGACAGCCACTTAATCTCTCTAAGTCTCAGTGTCCTTATCTGTGAAGTGAAAGTATTCAATTAAATGAACTAACTCTAAACCAGGAGCTCCCATTTTTTTTGGTCCCCATTTCCCTTGGCTTTTAAAAAATTCCTACACCCTTAATTCAGTATAAAAGAAAACTTATTGTATTGTTTGCCATGCATATGCAAATAAGAAAATGAAGAAATTAATTAATTTCAGTAGGAAAATACAGTTATCTATTGTTCCCTGTACTGTTTTAACAAAATTCTTTTATCTCCTTGGGGTAGGGGCACTCTAGGTTGGAATCTCTTGCTCTAAAACTCAGGGGAATCTCAGGAACACTCACCATTTCTAGCCAAATCTTATCCTTCAGGGTTCAGTTCAAAGTCTACCAGCTCTTTGACTGTATGAAAGAAAGACTAAAATCTTTCTCTACAAGTTGGGTTCAAGTTGTTCTCTCCCTGAAATCCTTAAAAGCATTATTTTTTAATCACTGGGTTTGAAATTTATCATAACTCGTCTTTCAATGTTAGCTAATCCTTTAAATATAAACTAGGTGTGATTGTAAAGTAAGAATATTCAGTTTCAAGCAATTTCAACAAGAAAGTCAGTTCAATTCAACAGCAAATACCTACTGTGTGCAAAGGTATTGTGCTGGGTGGTAAGGACACAAAAAAACATGAAACAGAGCCTGCCTTCAGGGAGTTTGCATTCTACTAGGGGTAGGGAGGGTTCCAATAAGGACACTAATAGAGAAATGTGTAATAATTTGAAAAAGAAGGTAGTACTAGTAACTAAGGGGAATCAGGAAAGGCATCAAATAGAAGTGGCACCTGACCTGAGCCTTGAAGGGATCTGGGGATTCTAAAAAGTGTAAGCAAGGAAAGAAATTCTGCTTTATGGGCATGAAAAGCAGTATATAGAAAGGCATAGAAATGGGAGGTTGGACATCAGGTTTAGAAAACAACTAGCACGATTGGAATCTGGACTGTAATTGGAAGTAATACAAAATATGAGTGCAAAGATAAGTGGGAACTAGGTGGTGAAACGCCATAAAATTCAGGCTAAGCAATTTGTATTTTATTCTAGAGGTGATAGGAAGCCACTAAGGATTTTTGCGGATCGAAATGATTTGGTCAAACCTGTGTGTTAGGAATATGTATTTGCGCCTCTGTGGAGGATGGATTGGAAAGGGATAGATTGGAAGCAGGGAGACCAAGCAGGCTGTTAACAGTAGTCTAGGTAAGAAATGATGGTGGTCTAAATTTGGATCCAAAAATAGGGAAGGAGGAGGGGTCAGTGTGAAAGATGCTGTCTGTGTAAACAGTTGGTTATGGTGATGAGTAAGAGAGGAGAGTCAAGGGTGTTTCCAAGGTTGCGGACCTGGATGACTATAAGGATGGTGGTCCCTTAACAGGGCAGTTTGGAAGAGGGATAGATTTTCACAGTGAGGGGGCTGTGGAAGGTAATGGGTTCAGTTTGGACATAACTGAGTTTGAGATGCCTGTGGAAAATTCAGATAGAGAAGCCCAACAGGAAGTTAGTGATAACAGATCTGGAGTTTAGGAAGGAGGTAAGAGATGGAGAGATCCCTAGCATATCACCCCCTCTCTAGAACTGTAAATATACATGTGTGTACTTACATACACATTTATCTATCTGTCTGTCTCTGATTTCCAAATATATTTGGGAGTCATCAGAAAAGAGATGATAACTTAACCCATGGGAGGTGATAGCATTGAGAGAGAGACAGAGAGATAGAGACAGAGAAAGAAAGAAAGAGAGAGAGAGAGGTAAAGAGAAATTATTTCTGAGTTCAGCAGTTGTTGGGGCTTTTCCTCATATTATTGTGCTTCCATTGCTCAAGATATTTTGGAAACTACTCTTTTCAAAAAGCCTTCAGAGTTTATCAACTACCAAGAAAATCTGCATAGGCTCTGTCACTCTGTCTGTCTCTGTCTGTCTCTGTGTCTCTGTCTCTCCATCTCTCTCTCTGTCTCTGTCTGTCTCTCTATCTCTGTCTCTCTCTCTCTGTGTCTCTCTCTCCCTCTCCCCCTCCCACCATTTACTTGTCTGTTTCCAAAATTTGTCACCATTCAGGATATCTGAAGGAAGGCAGGGCTAGGTCAGAGGGTACCTGTGAATGAGGAGTCCCTAATTTTGCTGCTTAGGGAATAAAGGCATACTTCCTGTCATGTAGTTATTTGGATATATGTTAGTGTATACCTAAAAAAATTGATTTCACTGCTTGATGACAGGTTCTTAACTTTTTTTGGTAGTATGATAAACCTGTGCACCCCATCTCAAAATGTTGTACAATGCATAAAATAAAATACATGAGATTCTAATGGAAACAAATTATATTGAAATACAGTTCTCAAGATAATTTTTTAAAGTCATGAACCCTAGGTTAAAAATATCTATTTTGTGCTGACAGAATTGATAATATGATTGTTAATATAATGACAGAAATTGTTAATACCAAAAGCACTATGAACTGCCACTCCCTTTAAATGTTCCTTGTAATGTCATAATTTTAGTAAGGTCTTTGAATTCCTACTCTTAAGATATTTACTCTTGACTAGGTTGAGCTGAACCACATCTTAGGTCCCGCCATCCTGAGATCTTTACTTGTGGGGGCCTGGCTCAAGCTGAATCTAGGCCTGTGATGTCCCTGCCCCCTTCCAATGGGATTCATAACATTAAAGGCAGAATAGCCAGAATGAAGTGACCTTCCTTGCGTGGATTGCCAGGGGCCACTGGGGTCTCATGTCCAGGCCTTGCTACCTCATTCTGTCTCCTCTCCCTCTCCTCCTAAGTCTATAAAAACTTTTTTATCGGTTGCTTTGGTTGGGAAATCCACTGGACATTTTCCAGGGTGGCAGGTTTGCTACTGTGTTATCTCAGTTAAAGATGCTTTATTCCTCAACTCATGGCTTTGATTTATTTTAGGACTTGACAATGCTAATCTTTCCAACAAGATTAAGGCCTTTGTCTTATTCTTTTGGTGTTTTTTATTTTTCCCTAAGAGTAGAATAAGAATGAAAACTCATATTTAAATAACAGTTTCTTTACAACCACCCTGTGTTGCAACCCTGTGTTGTTTCATCCCTGTTTTGCAAATGAGATTTTGAAAAGTTAAGTGATTTGCCTAAGTTCACCCAGCTAGTACGTTTTTGAAAACAGAACCTGTTCTGATGGGCTATCTGTCATGCCAAGCTGACTGTCAATAGATGAAGAATTTGAATTGCACAAGGATAGATTTTTTTTTTCTTTTAGAACTTTTGGGTAAAATGGTAAACTTGGAGGGAATGTAAGTCAGGGGCAAAAGGTTATGAAGGAATTAGGTCCAGGAGGAGACACTTGGACCCATATAGAAAGGAGCTTGAAAGGAAAGAAGGAAAGGCCTTTGGACCAGGTCAAGGCCAACATTCTTTGTGCAGATGGGCCGGGTGACTTCAGGGTCTGGCCTTTTTTTTTTCTGCAGAGCAGTCTAGTTCCTGATATGTTTTGGTAACCTCTTAATGCTTTTAAATTTTCTTTTCATTTTAATTTAATTCAATGCTTTTGTATTCTGGCTACACCCTTGTTCTCTCCCTGCTGTTTCCATAAAATTGCGGCCAAGTTCCACAGAGCTCCATCATTGTGCCCCTGTTCTGTGTCACTCCCTGCTCCCGTGTTAGGAGGAACATTAATCACACGAGCAGCATGACTCTCTAATGAACAAATTAAGCTTAATATTTATTAGTAATAGCTGCTTTCTCTCTTATAGTGGATAATGAAAAACTACAGGGTGGATTTATGCTGTGCTTCCTTGATGATGGATACGGAATGAGCCCTGGTAAGTTAATTATCTAGTTACCTAACTGGCTGTTACCATGAACAGTCAGAAAACCAATAAAAAAGCAAATTGAGCTCTACATGTAAAATCAGGAATTGAATGTTATTTTGGTGCAGGCGGGGTGTGTGTGGAATAGCCATAGATTTGACTTAAGTATTTCAGCTGGCTTGATAAATAATCCTAGCCACCTAATGAATTGTAAGAGTTGTTAAGACCTAGCCTGATTCTAAGACTGACCCTTTCCGTAGGACTGTCGCTAGCCCCAGGGCTAGTTTCTAATGCCTTTAGGTGGTTTTTCCTTTTCTGCTTAACCTCCAATTAGGGGTCACCTCGCCTTCTATTTTAGTGGTTAACGTTTTTTTCTCTCATGTTCCGAGGGATGATGGCTTCAGACAGATTTCCCAGCTTGCAGAGGGACTCACTTACATTATCTTTTCCTTATGCATACAAAACTATAATTGAAGTCCAATGGGAACCCTGAGGCATTTGGGTTCTCATCTGTGGCCCCAGATCCATGACTTTGACCTGTGTAAAGCTTGGTGATATTTTCTTGGTATATCGAATTTTTTGTGGTTATCTTCTACACAAAAAATTTTTCACAGTTATTTTCTACACAAAAACCCTCTTAAACCATGGAGCAGCATTCATCAGATATGCCCCATAGCATAAAGGCCTTTCAGGGCCCTTTAAGCTCCTTGCCTTCTTTTTTGTATAGTCCAATGTTACTCATTAGCAAGGGGGAAATCCCATAATCCCAACCCACCCGTAGTGTTTATGTGTGAATTCACATCCAGACTCTGATTCTTTTGGCTTCTCCACAAAAAAAGACGTCTTTGGACCCAGGACTGTGTCAATCAGATACTTGCATCTATTATGTCTCTCTTCTCATCTCTCCATAAATGTCAATCAATCAATCAACCAACAAGAATTTATTAAGCGCTGTTCTGTGTCAGACATTGTGCTAGGAACATTGTACATATACAAAGAAGAAAATAATCCCTTTTCTCAAGAGGGTACCAGAATTTAAAGCCACATATGGTCATTATGGTATAATGCAAAGATTGCTGATTCAGGAGTCAGAGGACCTGGGTTCCGATCCTTCTGCTTAGTTACCTCTGCAACCTTGGGGACCTGAATGGGCCTCAGTGAATAGGTAGGAATAGATGATCTATGAGGTCCCTTCCCTCTGTGGATCCTCAGTCTCCGGGCTTGAAACACTGTCAGAATGTGCCAGTCTTCACCAGCCTCAGACCCCATGTTTTCCATTTTCTCACAGTATAGGTATAAGCACACTCTGTCAGGGGTGGGGAACCTGTGGCCTCGAGGCCACCTGTGGCCCTCTAGGTCACCTGTGGCCCTCTAGGTCCTTGGGTATGGCCTTTTGACTGAATCCAAGTTTTATGGAACAAATCCTTTCGTTAAGGGAATTTGTTCTGTGAAGTTTGGAGTCAGAGGGTGGCACTTGAGGATCTAGAGGGCCACACGTGGCCTCAAGGTCACAGCTTCCCCACCCCTGCTCTAGATCTTTCAAAAATGCCAGCCTCTGTATCAGGCATCGCCCTAGTGGTGCAGTGCCCAGAGCAGTGGGCTTGAAGTCAGGAAGACCTGAGTTCAAATCTAGCCTTAGACACGTGGTAGTTGTTTAACCCCAGGAAGTCACTTCAATCTGTTTGCCTCAGTTTCCTCATCTATAAAACAGGAATAATGATGACACTGACTTCTCAGAGTTGTTGTGAAGCTCAAATGAGATAATATTTGTAAAGTGCTTTACAAATTCTAAGGCACTATACAATTGCTAGCTTACATCATATCATTTCATATCATATCCATTACCCAGTTCTCACAAATACACACTGCACCATAGTCATACACCATACCCATTCCTCTTAGGTTTAAATTTCAATTTGAAAGGGACATTAGTCCCCTCCCTCACTTCATAGAGAAGAAAACTGGGGCTCACGGGGGTTATTTGCTCACGTTCACGCAGTAGGAAGTAGCAGGGCCAGGAATGGACATTTGGTCCTTCCTCTCCAAGTTCAGCACTCTTCCAGTGACACCATTTCGCCTACTAGCGTGTGTTACAAACTGCACCTATGGGCTAGATCTTGTTGCCTACGTGGTGTTTTAATGCTCTCTGAATTGTGTGGGAGTATGTTTAATGATTGAGGACAGCTGTGTGTAAGTGGTCTTCTTGCCCAGTTGTGTGCTTTTCCTTGGAATGCTCCACTTTAAAATCATCATCTGTATCTTGTTAGACTGATAGGAATATTCAGTCAGCCCTGTATTTATTAACCTAGAACCAGGCGCTGTGCCGGGTGCTGATGAAACGATTCCCTGCTCATGAGGATCTCACATCTGGGGCATTAACAGATACGTATGTAGGCATATGCAGCGTAAATGTAAAATAAATATCAACATATATGAAGTGTGTGAAATAACATGGTTCGAGAGGAGAGGCGTTCACAGTTGGGGGAACAGCAAAGGCTTCAAGCAGAAGAGAATGCTGAACATGGCTGATCGGGAAATGGGTTTTGCATGACTTCACATGTGTCATTGATATTATATTGCTTGTCTTCTCAGTAGGTGGGAGAGGGGCTGGAAGGAGGGAGAGAATTTAAAACTCAAAACTTTTAAAATGAATGTTAAAAAAAGATAATGCTGAGTGAAAAAAAATCTCATAAATATTTGTTTTTGCTAAATAGATATTTAGATAAGGCATCTATTAAGTACTTAGCTCTATGCCAGATAGTCCTAGTAAGTGATGAGAACATTTTTATTAATTTTCAAAATGAGTGGCAATTTGTTTACATGATATGTTGGGAGAAACAGTTTTGAAAAAGGACAGGAAGAATCTTTGTATTGTTTCATTATAAAAAAATGCTTTAAGAAGAAAATCAAATGAATACAAAGCAGTTTTAAAATACTGAAACCTTAAGAAACAAACTCATTCTTCATTTGATCCTAAAAATGAATACCCACAATAGTAGAACAGTCTAGGAGTGAATAAAATGCTGTTTTCTAACATCAAAAATGAAACTGTAGGTTGGCAGGAGAGTTTGCCAGACAAGAGACAATAGTTGATGAACCTGGCTTAAATAAAATCTTGAGTGGCTGGAAAGGACGTGGTTTAGTAACATAATAACATGCATTTATTAAACCCCTACTATGACAGAGCATTATGCGAGGTACTGGAAGAGATGCAAAATGTAGGTAAGATAGGATCCTTGACCTCACAGAGCTTTTAGTCAAACATGAGAGTTCTCACATTTATGTGTGTCAGAGACCCCCGTGGCACTTTAGGGAAGTCTGTGGACTCCTCAGAATAACGCTTTTAAATGCATAAAATACACAAGATTGGACTAGAAGTCAGTTATAGTGAAATCATTATCAAAATATTAAAATAAAAATAACAAATATGTTATTGACAATATTATTAAGATATTAAAAAACATGAACTCTTGTTTCATGGTTACTGGTATTTTGTAAGCCTCACAATCTCCTATAAACTCCTTGAGAAGAGGGATGTCTCACTTTGTTTTTTTCCTTCTTGTTATATAGTAAGCTCTTAAATGCTTTTTGATTGATTGATTGTACACCAGGCATGAACACACATGCCTTTCTTTGTATCTCCAGCGGTTAGCATGATGCCTGGTGTGTAATTCTCAATATTGTCATCTTCTTGTTCGGTCATGTCTGATTCTTTGTGACCTCACTGGGTGCTTTGCCATTTCCTTCTCCGGATCGTTTGTACAGCTGATGAAATGTAGATACCCAAGGTCACACAGCTAGCAAGTGTCTGAGGCTGGATTTGAACTCACAAAGATCACTCTTCCTGACTCCAGGCTCAGCACTCTATCCACTGTGCCACCTGCTGCCCCACTTAATCAGTTCTTGTTGGCTTTCAAACTGGCACATCCCCAGGAAGTTTCAGAGACTCTGCATATATGGACAATTGATTATATGTTCAGTTGCCGGGCAAGACTATCTGGCAACTCCTAAACGATAAACTCCATGAGGGCATGGACTGTATCTTACATAATTTATATCTTTCCTAGGGCCTAGCATGATAATATATAGTAGGTATTTAATAAATGTGAATTAAATCAGTTGAATAATACATATCCTACTGGGCACTTCTGGGTTGCAAGGTATCTCTAACTCCAGTGAAATCCAGACATGTCAAAAGTGTCTAAGTAAATAAGGAATAAGGAGGTCTCTAGTGGACCCACTGAATGTCACGGTCTCTTTGGAGGCAGTGCTCCAGATGTTTTCAGGGTCCCCTTCTGGGATTTTAGTCTGCCCTGGGGGGGGGGGATAGCACTTATAGAAAATACAATGAACCAGGTATACAGGAATCAGAGACTTTTCTGGGAGATCTGAAGCTACCATACTCCTTTTAGCATCCCCAGCCAGGAGCTGGATTGAGTTATAAGGTCAGCAATCCATTGATACATCGTAGTGCATGACCCACATCCTTGGGATGGCTGCAGAAGCACTCAGGTTTATCCAGTGTCCTGGGGATTTTGTGAGGATCTGAATTATGCTGTGGGCCTATTATCAAGATTCAGGGCAGTGTCAAATGACTCCAGCTCTCTCACTATGTCTGAGGTAATTCTGATCCTGGGAGGAAATCTAACATCCTTCAAAATCCATGTCTGTTACAGAGGAAGCTTCAGGTGTCATTTTGTTCGGAATGTCTAAGAAGCGGATAGCTGCTTCAAGGTTCATTGGCCATTATGGCAATGGTCTTAAAAGGTAATGATTTTTTTTACCCTGCACCTTTTAGTACTCACTGTACCTTGCTGATGACTGAGGATGATGTCTACTTTAAAAGGCATCAGAAATAAAGGTGATGTACAAAACAATAAAAAATAGCAATTAAACCAGAATAAAGAGTTATTTTGATTAGAGGAACCCCTTTGGGTAAGGTGGAAGGAAGGGTTCTGGCAAAGAGTGCCAACTTGTGTCTTTGTAGCATTTCTCACTGTGGGACGTGTTGATTTTACTTCTGTAATATCTTCCTTACCTCTTATTTATTGTCTCCTCTTTTCCCACTACCATCTCTCAAGGGCAGGCCCTCATTGCCACTGGATGGGTCTGCCTCATAATGATGGTTAACATTTATATAGTATCTCCTATGTGACAGATATTACGCTAACAGCTTTAACAAATGTTATCTTATTTGATCCCTACTTTCAATCTTTCCCTTCTACAGTCCAACTTTCACTGCACCGCTTGACTGATGTTCTGCAAAAATCCTCATTGGCTCCTGCACCCTACTGAGCTAAGGTTTCTCTGTATGGCTTTCAAGCCGTTCTGTTACCTGAAGTTGCCCCACCTTTCCATTCTTGTATTACTTGTCTCATATACTTTCTACTTCAGCAAACTGTGCTGCTCTCTGACGGCTAAATATGTCCTGTGCTTTGGTTTCTATGATTCTCACTTCCTGAATTGCCCTCCCTTCCCCCTTTTTGCCTAGTGTTAAATTCTTCCCTATCCTTGAAGGCCCAACTCAGATGCCACCTGCTCCACGAAAGCTACCCCTGCTTCTGGTATTGACTTTTCCATTCAGATATCACAACTCTACTGTTATTTTCATGCAGAATTGTTTATTATAGATATCTTAACTTCCTAGATAGTAAGCTGCATGAGGGCAGAAGCTATATCTCATCTAAATTTTGTGCCTTTCCCAGCACCTAGAACACAAGAGTCACATAAATAATTTTTGTCGAGTTTCAGTTATACCTCAGATTATTATATTATAGGGATTCTTCAGAGATGCCCTCTGACAGTCACTGAATGCATAATTTATTTGCAGTTTGTTGGCATATCTATATTCTACTGATCCTCAGAGTTAAAGTAATACAGTGTCTCATATGGGGTCATCAGCTTGTAAATTCATTTAATGAAAGCATGAGGTGGTAGATTGTAAGCTCCTTGAGGACAGGAACTTTGTCTTATTTTATCTTGGTCTCTCTAGCCCCTAGCTTATAATGTGCTTTATAATAAATGTTTGTTGAATGGGATTGCATAAAGCCACATTACAGGTTTTAGATTGGCAAAAGAGCAAATATTTTTGCTCTGTGCCTAGCTTACAGATCAGGACCCTTACCCCTTCTATCTTCCAAATCCTTACTACTCATCATAAGGAAAACCAGGTTTCTCTTGTTATCATTTGGGATGCATGCATGCAAATCCATCCTTTCTCCTGCATAAACCATTTGAAACTCATATGAATAGGATGCTCTTATCTGCAAAGTAAAACGTATTAATTACAACATCAAGTTCCCTATCAGACTTAACCCAAGATTATCATAGAATGATAGAGCTAGGAAAGGCTGATGCTAAGCCATCTATCTGATAACTAATTATTTGTTTGTCTTCATTGCAGTGGATCCATGAGGATAGGGAAAGACTTCATTCTTTTTACCAAGAAAGAAGGGACAATGACCTGCGTTTTTTTATCCCAGACTTTTTGTGAAAGTGAAGGTCTCAGCGAGGTACAATTTTAGTTTATTTCTTTGGTTCCTGTGGTAACTGTGGGGTTCACTTTCCCCTTGGAGGCATTTTTGCTAATTAATGAATCAGAGTTCGAGAGAGAGTTCTGGGGAGTTGAAAAAGGGTTGAGTAGTTTTTTTTTTTAATTTGTTTGTTTTAAAGGATTTGGAACTCCTAATCAATTTTCTGATCTTTTCTTTCACTGATCTCTGAACTATACAGTACTTCATATTTTTCATATGAACTTAAGACATTACTCTTTTGTGACAGTTCTTTGCATACGTACCTGAGTGCAGGACTATGACATGTTTATATTTGTGTCTCTTAGTTCCTAGCCCAGTGTTTTGTATGTGTCTGTTAAAATTTAATTATGTATCTACATCTGTGTTCCAGAGACCTAGGGGACAGAATTGTTAACTATAAAAAAAAATGATTCAAATAGAACAAAGCACTGCCTTAAAGGTTCTCCCACACAGTGTGTGTCCTGTTCATGTATCAGAATTATATAGGATTATGGGCTCATTGACCTATATCTGGAAGGGACCTTGGAGGCCATAGTTCAACCCCCTCATTTTACAGATGAGGAAATAGGGAGGTTAGGTGCTCAAGGCAACCCAGGTACTAACTGTCAGTGGGGAAACTTGAACCCAGGCCCTCTGATTCCATGGACAGTACTTTTTCTACTGCAAGATACCTTGAAAGATAAAACAACAGAAATATTCTCTGATCATTAATTCAGTTAATGAGATCAATTAATAAATAGCAGGAAATGGGGACACATATGCTAGTTACTGTTATTTGGTAGTGTATGGAGGGTATTTCTAACACTTGGCTCAGGTCGAAGAGAAGGATTCCTGATAGGTGATGAAACTTTCATCATGTTCTCCTGTTTATTTTTTTT
>CM053582.1:338530113-338612616 GCA_028627135.1 Pseudochirops cupreus | reverse complement strand
TTAAGTGATTTTATTTTATATTTATTTTATAGTTTAGTTAATAGCTGGAAGGAAGGAAGGAAGGAAGCAGGGAGGGAGGGAAGGAGGGAGGAAAGGGAGGGAGAGAGGGGGGAAGGAGGAGGGAGGGAGAGAGGGTGGGAAGGAAGGTGGGAGGGAGGAAGAGAGGGAGGGAAGGAAGGAGAGGAAGGAAGCAGGGAGGGAGGGAAGGAGGGAGGAAAGGGAGGGAGAGAGGGAGGGAAGGAAGGAGAGGAAGAAAAAAAAGAAGAGAGGGAAATAAGGGATGGAGGGAAGGGAGAAGGAAATGAAGGAAGGAAGAATGGAGGGAGGGAAAAGAGGAGTAAGGAAGGAAAGAAGGAAGGAGGAAAGGACGAATTTATTAATCACTTCCTATGTGCCAGACGTTGCGCTAAATGCTGGGATACAAATACAAACCAGGAAAAGACAGCCCCTGCCCTCGGGGAGCTTACACTCCAGTCCGGAAGGACAGCACACATACCAAAGCTGAAAATGGGTGGGGGTGGGGCTGTGGGGTGGGGTTAATGAAGGTGCTTGGCCTGGTGGCGTGGTTTTGAAGTCATGAGAATCAGGATCACGGCCAAAAGGGAAATGAAGGCCAGCCAGTCTGGGCTTCTCCACAGAATGGAGGCTTCAGGAGTAATTAATCAGGGGAAAAGGGGGATTGGGCCTAGTGGAGGGATGTTTCTTAGTGAGTAGGCATGGGGATGGTAAGCTGTTCCAGGGTGAGAAGGTCCCAGGCTCCCAGGGAAGTTCCAATATGGACCAGCAGTAAGAGGAGGCATGGTTTGGAAGTCAGCAGAGTCAGGAACAGGGCTGAGAGGGAAATGAGGCAGCTTGGAGAACAGGATTTAAGCCCCAGGCTATGAACCTGCTGCCTAAGCCTTACATGTCCACCACTTGCTGAAAACCTGTTACTAAAATTAATATATAAAACTGCTGTGCGAAAGTAACATTAGTAGAGTGTATGGAGAGAGCCTAGTTTTTGGAGTATGTGGGCCTCCCTAAATTGAGTAATCTGGGGGGGGAGCATTAGAGAAGTTACTTGCTTTTCTAAGGCTGCATAAAAGACTAATCAGCGTAACACAGAGGTGAATAGTAATTTCAGCCGGTTGATGGGGTTGTTTTTGTGCTTTTTGATGGAGGCGGGGCTGGAAGGGGCTGGTATGGAAGGAATGACTGTCCACCTGCCGAAGTCCTGTTTGAAGGAGCGTTGTTCCCGGCCTCTGCTCCTGTAGTGATCTTGGTTTGGAGAATTAGTTGGCAGGCAAGCCCCATTACAAAATATAAAAGGCAGCTTATTCATATTTTCCACTAACTGATTTTTAATTATTCATGTACTTAGACATTTTTTTTTTCAATCTGGAAATAGTGGTTCTTAGAGGAGTCAAAGAAAAGGGTTAAGGTAGCGGGACAGGGCTTCCTGCTGCATTTCTAATCCAACAACGAGTTTATTTGGCCAAGTAAAGAAAATTATGAGAAAGATACAATTTAAGATATTTAGACACAAAATAAGTTGGCTTCCTTTCCTGTCATAAATTTCATTTACTATGTTTAAGAAGAATTTACGTGAGAAACCAAGCAGAGGTACTTCCTTCATTCAGAAGGCATTCATTGAATGCCCCCCTTTGTGTATGTCCCTTGTCTTTGGTTCTGTTGAGGATGCAGTGTGGCAGAGTATGGCTTCTCCCTTCAGGAAGCTTCCTGTCGGGTTAGGTCATCAAGGTGGGCACACAGGCGACAATAGGAAAGAGTTCAGAAAACAGTCCAGGGTGAAAATAGGAGATATCGCAAGGCAGCATCTGATGAGCGACGATATGTGTTGGAGACAATGAGTGCTCTAGGCTCAGAGGAGAAGGATGCCACTTTCGTGTAAAGTGGCCACAGGTGGGCTCATGCTGTTGTGGAGTTTCAATCATGTCCAACTCTTTGTGACCCTGTTTGGGGATTTTTGGGCAAAGATCCAGGACTTGTTTGCTATTTTGTTCTCAAGCTTGTTTTACAGATGAGGAGACTGAGGCAAACAAGGTTAAAGGACTTGGCCATGGTCACACAGCTAGTACATATCTGAGGTCAGATTTGAACTCAGGACTTCCTGACTCCAGGCCTGGCACTCTATGGCCGTCCTAGTGAGGGTGTGCTTGTAGTATCATAGATTTAGAAGAGACTTCAGAGGCCACCTAGTTCAGCTCCCTCCCCAGCCACGTTTTTCTTTTTAATTTTTTTAAGATAAAACCGTAGCCAGGGGAGAGAGGATTGATTTGCTGACAGGTAGCAAACACCAGAGCAGGATTTGAACCCAGATCCTCTGACTCTAGAGCAAATATTCCTTCCCCTGTGTCAACCTGAAAGATAGAGGACTTGAGCTAGGCTTTGAAGAGCATTGGGGTGTGTAGAAGAGGAGCACGTTGTGAAATTAGCGCTCAGGAGTTCCTGTTTATCCTCCCTTGACAGCACCTGGTAGAGATGATTAATACATAAATGCCTGTGGACTTGAAGTTGGAACCAGACTGTGGAGAACACAGCAGATTTTGGAGCTTGGATTTAATGGCATAAGCATCCGTACAAATTCCAGGGAGCTGATTCTAATCGTGCTTATTGTATAATGTTTGAACAGTATCCATTACTTTCTGAGAGTTCAGAGGAACCATAATTATCACTAATATGTAGCTAGCATTTTGAGATTTGCAAAATTACATATGTATCTGTTAATGTGCACACACACACACGCGCATACACACACAACGCGTGCACACACACACGCACACACACACGCACACGCACACACAGTATACCAAAAGTCCTAGCACCATTTTAACCCAGTCTCCTTGAGACAGGTGCTATTAAGTGTTTGAGGACGGATTTGGAGCTCAGCCGTTGCTGACTCTGTCCATAGAGTTCAGTGGTCTGTCCACTACATGTCTTGTTCAACTTGAGTTTCTATCAACAAACAGTCCCCAACTAGGATGGAACCATATTGGTCATTTCCCTGCTAATACTAATTTTTGACAACCACATGGTAGCCTTTATTTCCTGACTTGTGAGGCATGGGGGCAGATGCATTGTGGCTGACTTGTGCCTATACTTGGGATGGATGCTCTATGCTGTGGGGCCTGAGTGGAAAAGTAATTCCTGACTGGTTCATCCTTTGGGAGCTGTTTAACTTGCCTTTTGTGAGGACTCTGTTGTATGTCCAGTGACCTCCACACTACCCCTAACCCTTTTTGTTTTCCTGAGGAAATAAGGACTTCTTTGTCTTCAGACGGTCTACATTTCTTCCTTCATTCTACCTTCATCCAAAATGTGTATGTGGCAAAAACTGAGCTCATTAAAAACCATATAATTTGGTGGACTGAATTATGTGTGTTGGTTCATAGTCTCAGCTCTGCCACCATCTCTTTGGCTGGGTTATGTTCAGCACATAATTTCACCTCCATGGTACTCAGTTGCCTCATCTATAAAATGGGAACATTGGACTAAGTGATTTAAGGGTCTCTTCCAGCTCTTAAATTCTATCGACTACATTTCATAATGTTGAAGCAGTCTGACACAGAATATATAGCTTGTCTAAAAGCACAGAAAAGGTATATCAGTATGGCATAACAGCATATCTAATTCATTAGGAAGCTTTTCATGCTGAAAAAGTTTAGCTATTTTGGCCTCACATCACCATGGTTTTCCTACTTTTTGTAAAGCATGTAACCACCTAGCAAAATACGCCATCAAGAAATTACATGACAGAAAGAGCCAACGGACTGTTCATGTAAGTTCCCAAGATTTGTAGCAGGGCAGACTCTCCTGCCTGCTACACCAATTATAAGGCCAAATGTAAGGGGGCTGATCTCTTCTGCCATATTATGCCATTGGTAGGGACACAGACTCTCCAAGACAATATGGAGGTACTGGTACAGTAAAGAGGGACCCATGCCAGCTTAGGTGTATAAGTATTGATGTATTAGGGTTTGTTAGGTTAATTGGGTTGTTTGGGGGAGTTTACTTACAAGACCTAGTCCTTGGTGGCAAGAAGACAACAAAATGGTATAAGAGATCCCTGCTTCAACCCCAGCCTAGGTCAGATATTATATAGAAATAGAACTAACAAGGCATAGTGCTAGGGATGGCCCAGGGCCACATGCAAGTTTTCCTCTGAGACAGTTGGAGCTTCTTTTGCTGTTTACCTTTACTCAAGGTAGTTTACATTCTCTGTGGAGTCTTAGGTCACATTCCCAGTCTGGCCACCACTTATAGTCAAGTGGTGAAGGTGAGGTAGGTAGGTATGTGATCTGAGTGCTGCCTTCTGGTGTTAGGAGAAATCAAGGAAGGCTTCCTCGTGTTGGGAGTTTATAGTCGTATCTGAACAAAGATCTCTCCAGGGAAGGCAGTCAGGGTTGGGTTGTGTAGTGGAGGGAGCTTCCAAATTAATGAGATCAGAGATCTGTCTACTTAAATAATTGAAAGTAATGGGGGATAGGGCCAGAATTAGGTTGTACAGTTTTTTGTTTGTTTAAACTAGAGCTGCAGTGTTCGTTAGTAGTCGATAAGAGGGTTAGGTAAAAGACCCGAGCGAGAATTCATTGGTATAAGGAACTGTTAGTGGGGAAACCTCCTCTGACATAGAGTGTCGCTTTTTCTTTTTTCACTTTATAGCTGTAGAAAGTTGCCTAGAGCTCTGAGAGGTGAAGCATGGCCAGGGTCATAGAACCAGTATGTATCAGAGTTCTTCCTGACTTGGAGCTCCGTTCTCTATACACCATGCCACACTGCCTCTCGTTGTAGACCAGTGAATCCAGGACAATCAGAGTAGGATTTAGGTCCCTTGGCTAATAGAGATCTGGATGAAGTGAGTGCACATAATAAACAATATGAAATATTAAATGCTGTTACTATTGTTAATAATAATAACTAGCTGTGATTCTGTAGTATGTGTGTGGCTCAAACTTGTCATTCCTTAAACATATCTTTTTTGGGCTTGTCTCAGACAAGAATTTTGAATAGTTTCAAAAAGTATTTGTCACAGTCAAATAAAGAGCAGCTAAGAGTAGAAGAAAATTATTTCATATCAAGGCTATTACATATTTTTGATTACTATCTTTACCTTTTCCACCCCAACTTGTATTTTCTTTATAATAATTCCAGTTGGTGGAATTTGCCCAGTTCCTAACTCAGATCACTCTGAATGTGTTGTTCTGTTTGAGATGATATCCAGTTAAATTGCTGTTGTAATAATACTGGGGACCCTAATGCCAGTATTAAAATGCCAAGGACAGAAAGGATGCCTGGCATTATTACTAGCATTTCCATTACCACCTGTCCCCAACCCCCACCCCTTCTATTGAAGAACTGACTCCAAAACCAATATTTCATGCCATCTAAAAGCCAGGAGAACCAGTCTTCTAACAGCTGCCTGTCAGAATGCCATGGCATTTCTACACTAGCAATATAGAACAAATGCCTTATAGAAGGAATAATTTGACAGCTAACTCTTGGAAAGAAGATCCTTTTAGCTTTCAGAGAGTTTATGAAGCCAGCCACTTCTTGAACCGCAGAGGAGTTAATTACCATGGAAAGAGAAAATGTAAAGAACCATAGAGCCATAGGTAAAGCCTTCATGGTATTCCAGGTTTTTGTCGTTTAGTAGTTTCTCAGTTGTGTCTGACTTTTTGTGACACCATTTAGGGTTTTCTTGGCAAAGATACTGGAGTGGTTTGTCATTTCCTTCTCTAGCTCATTTTACGGATGAGGAAACTGAGGCACCCAGGGTCACACAGTTAGTAAGTGTCTGAAGCTGGATTTAAACTCAGATTTTCCTGACTCCTCACAGAGCTTTATCCACTATACCACCTAGCTGCCCATTCCAAGTCTAAAAACGGTTAAATTTTAGAAAGTTTGTTATTTCTGGCTTCTCAGTGTTACAGTCCTGATAAAGTTGAGTAGTCTAAGCATAATCAGTATTTATTAGTATAAGAAATGTCTAAAGTCAAGGGGGTAGGGATTGGGATTGGTGAGGCCAAGCTGCTGCTAAGATGGTCCAGGGGACTATATGTCATTTGTGATCAAGGGTACTTGGGCAGGTATGGTGCCTTAAGGGGCTCCTGGCAGGAGTTTCACAGTGGTGCTTCAGAGGATTTGGCAACCCCTTGTCCTCTGTATATACATAAGTACAGGGGTTCTACCCCATGGTTAATTTACAAGGAGTCTTTCAACACTGAAAATGCTTAGCTCCCTCAGCCCCAATTCACCAAGGTTTTCAAGTTTCTAATTCTTTTCTCCTCCTTTTATTCACATTCTCTTCTCATTCCTATGCTCTCCCAGCCTAAAATTAAGAACTTAAAGTAAAAGGTTGTTTCATCTTTTTACTGAATAGAATTCTTCTCTCTCCCTTTTTTGTGAGACAAAAGTAATTCCTTCTCTCCTTTCCTTCGTTTCCTCCTTCCTTCCTTTGTTCCTTCCTTGCTTCTTTCCTCACTCTCTCTTCCTTCTGTTGCTGCTTCCTTCCTCCTTTTCTCTCTTTTCCTCTCTTTCTTCTTTTTCTTCTTTCTTTTTTTCTCTTCCTTCCTTTGTATCTTCCTTTCTTTGTTTCCTACCTCCCCCTTGTTTCCTCCCTCCCTCCTTTATTTCCTTCTTCCTTCCTTTCTTTCTTTCTCTTTCTTCTCTTTCTCTCTCCCTTCATTTTTCCTTCTTTCTCTCTCTCTCTCTTTCTCTCTCTCTCTCTCTCTCTCTCTCTCTCTCTCTCTCTCTCTCTCTCTCTCTCTCTCTTTCTCTGTCTCTGTCTCCCTTCTCCACCAAACATAACTTTCTTTTTTAGGATCAATTCTACATGTGCCTCTAACAAGTCTTAAACCTCAGAATTGTGTAATTTACAGTTCCTGTTGTAGGTGGTGTACTCCTGCTGATTCTGAAAAGAGTTCCTTTGTCTTCATGGGAACATGTCATCCTGGTTTCATAAAATTGGACTTTCAAGCTTATTTCAGCTGGAACCCAGTATTTAGGTAACAGTCTTTAGATTAGGAAGCTGCTGAGTCATCCTGCTCTGGACCAAGACTTTTCTTAGCAACATTAAAGCAGGTAGCCATCTTAATGACTTTAACAAATCATCATCTTCATCATCACAAAAAACTTTTTTTAAGCCTTTAATGTTTACAAAGAAATGCACATAAATTATTTGATTGTACCCTCACAACAGCTTTGTGAGGTGACTGCTCCGTTATCCCTATTTTATGAATGAGGAAACTTGAGACTGAGAGAGGGTTAACAGATGTCTTCTGTGTCCTGCATCTGGTGAGGATTTGATGCTGTTTTCAAATGTTGATCTTGACTCTAAGTCCAAGTGCTCTACTCACTCAGTAGTCGCATTGCCCAAATTATTTCTTTATGATATTAACTTCATTAGCTTTTCAATGAAAGGAATCTATCCAGTAGTTACTAATATTATAAGTCATTGTTATAGTTAAGATTTAGTAAAGTAGAACAAATTTTTGTTAAATTATTATATGGCCTGCTTCTAGTCACCTTAGAATTTTTCTGTTTTACATACAGTAACAATAATAAGTAGAATTTACATAGTTGCGTTATTATTTGCAAAGCACTTTGCCCATATTATCTCATTTTATCCTCTCACTAGTGCTAGGAGCGGGGGGAGGTGTGCTATCATTATTCCCATTTTACAGATGAGAAAACAGGGGCAGACCAAAGTTAGGTATATAAAATAGTATGGTGAGTATATAGTTAGCTTAGACTGTATAGACAGCTGCAAAGAATTTGTCTCTGTAAATGACATTTGTAATTCCAAAAAACATGTTGGCAATCACTATGACTTGAGCTGCTTGGAAGGTCTTGATTTCATTGGTGTGTCCAACTCCAGCCACCAATGCCTATTGCAGTCTTGCGAGGTATCAATGGTTCATGGATTGGTGTGGCCAAAAGGTATGGAATTAGATCAATATTTGATGGCTCTGTGCTGTGGTCATGGAATTCCGGTAAGAGCCTTCCTACATTGGTGTAGGTTACAACTTACCTATGACTTAACGAATGAGTTCTGGGAAGTTTCTCTCAGCTCCAGCGACTTGTTTATGGTCACACTTTTACTAAGTGTTAGAGGTGGGATTTGAACCCAGGTCTTCCTGACTTGAAGCCCAGTACTCTGTCTCACCACACTGCCTCTAGGGGTGTGGAATAATAACTTCATAATTCAGATGTTCTTATCTAATATACATTTCTGAAGGATGGGCTTAGGCCTTGCTTCAGCCAATGTTTTCTTCTGTCTGCATGCTCATATTCTTCCCTATTGGGACATCTGGATATTGAACTGACCCATCCTTCCTGCTCCCTTTTAGCATTGCATTCACTAATCTGTCTTTCAACCTGAAGGCCCCCAAATCTGATAACTAGGGCTTGATTCCGTCCTCTGTAGTCTGCAGGCTGCTGTCCATATAGCAAGGAGAACAGAGAAGGGGCAGGCTGCTGGTATGGTGGATAGAGTACTGGACCTGGAGTAGGAAGAACTGAGCTCAAATCTGGCCTCAGAAACGTACTTGCTGTGTGACCCTGATTACCGACTTTGATATTCCCCAAAATAATAATCTGCTCTACTAGTAGGCACTTTGAAGAAAACTGTTGGTAGATATTAGCGCTGATGCCATATACTAGAGGAGAAATCAGAACAGATTGGTTCTAAACATGTAGTGATCAGGTCCCTGAATCTGTTTATGAGGCATACTTGTAAGAATTATAGGCCCAGCCTCTGCCTCTAGGGGAGGACAGTCTTCTTCAGACATGAAAGCCTACGGCTCAGCCAGCATCATGGCTGTCTACCATCCCACAAGCTGAAGTGTGTGAAGCAAGACTCCAGTCATTGAAGGATTGGAGTACCAGGCAGAGAACCAGTACAGAGACCTAGATATGGCAGGATTAGGCAGCAAGAGCCCTAATCACAGAACAGAAACATAGGTCTTAAAGAACGGGTCGTCAGTAGCAGCAATAGCCATTACTTATATAAAGCTTTATGCTTTTAGAAATGCTTTACATACATTCTCTCAGTTGTTGAAATTGGGTTTCAGGTTCAGAAACACTGATAGCATTGTGAATTTGACTCTGACCCATGGCTACCATGATTCTTCTTTTTCCCTTCTCTTTGTTATTGTTCAGTCATCACAGTTGTCTGACTCTTTATGACTCTATTTGGAGTTTTCTTGATAAAGATACTGAAGTGGTTTGCTGTTTCCTTCTCCAGCCCATTTTACAGATGTGGAAACTGAAGCAAATGAGGTTAAGTGACTTGCCCAGGGTCACAGAGCTAGTAAGTGTCTGAGGCCAGATTTGAGCTCAGTTCTTCCTACTCCAAACCCAATACTCTGTCCACCATACCAGCAACCTGCCCCTTCCCTATTCTCCTTGCTATAGTGACAGCAGCCCCCAGACTACAGAAGAAGGAGTCAAGCCCTAGTTATTGGATTTGGAGGCCTTCAAGTTGAAAGACAGATTAGTGAATGCCATGCTGTGTAGCACTGTGTTTGTAACGCTCCTGGGCCCCATATTCTTGTACATTATTATTATAGGTAGTGTAGCTGCTGGTACATATTTATGTCCTCTCTCTCTGTTAAACTTGTTAGCTTCTTGATAATAATAATAATGATGATGATAGGTAGCTTTTGTAGAGCACATTTTATCCTCACAACAACCCTGGGTGTTAGGTGCTGTTACCATCTGCATTTTCCAGATGAAGGAATTGAAGCAGTCAAAAGCCCCTTGCCCAGGGACATAGCTAGTAAGGAGCTGAGGCTGGATTTGAATTCAGGTCATTCTGACCCTGGGTCCAATGTATTGGCCACTGTACAATTAGGTGCCTTGAGAGCAGAGGACCAGTTTTAACCATTGCCATTCTCTACAGTACCTAGTGCAGTGCTTACAAGTGTTAGCACACAGGCATTTCATGAATGTTGAACTGAGTTGCCAGAGCCTCCTAAGGGACTTCCAAATGCCCAAGTTGCCCTGGGACACACTAGTTCCTAGATTCTGAAGTTCAATGATATAAGGACAGAATGTTGACTCCTACTACATGTTCTAGAAGTGGTTTCTATTCCCCTTAAGTTACTAGAGAGCTTTTCAGATCTCCATTAAAGTAAAGAAATGATGGAGCTTGAAGACATACCAATCATTCCCTCTCCTCTTTGGGAACTTTCCTGGTTGGGTCCTTCTGTATCCCTCAAGACCAAATAGCTGGTTAGGGTCTCCACAATCAGTCATGAAGTTTCATGGCTGCCTTCTTAAGCATCTGTGCTCTTCTCCTTGGGTTTTATCATGTGATATAACTTTATAGACAAAAGAGGAAAAGGGAAGAAAACAGGAACAGAGAGGAGAGGGAGTAGACCCAGAAAGCAGAATGAGACATTTTTTAGACATGGTATTTTGCTTGACTGCATTATGGGGGTTTTGCTTTTCTTTGTTTTTTTTTTTTTTTTTTCGGTTTTCCCTCAGTGTTGGTGAGATGGAGAGAAAATAAATTTTTGTAGTAAGAGAAGGAGGAGGAGGAAGAGGAGAAGGAAGACAGAAAGAGATGAGAGAAAGGAAGAGAGAAGAAAGAAAGAGAAAGAAGGAAAGAAAGAAAGATTGCCCCTTTAAACCCCTATAAAGATAGGGTATTTTGCTTAACTGCATTATGGGGGTTTTGTTTTTCCTTAGTAGGGGTATGGGTGGGAGAGAGAGAAAATAAATTTTTATAGCAAGAGAAGGAGGAAGAGGAAGAAGAGGAGAAGGAGGAAGAGGAGGAGGAGAAAGAGAGGGAGAGGATGGAAGGAAGGAAGAAGACATGCCCATATAAAACTTACTGCTGCATTCTCATGGGGCCTACTGTTTTCATGGAACCTGCTATATCTCAAGATCCAGATAACGAGAATAACCCCTTCAAAAGTAAAGGCAGGCTTTAGAATAATGTCAGACAATGATATGAAATTGTTGCTAAGTAGTATTTGAAAATGAGCTTCCTTATTGCCAGCGTGTGCCTAAATTGACAGTTATAAAGTAGTGCACAGTGTTTCTAGTATATGCCCTATCTGAGCTAACTTAGGAACACAATGGAATCACTGCTTTGAATGCTTATTAGCATAGCGTTACCTAGCAATGCCGTAGTTATGGCCGGGGAAACCATTTTCATTACTTTAAGTGGCTTATAACTTTTCTCTTAAACTACTTCTTTGTGTTGACATTTTGCTTAGATGTATTTTAAACAGAGACGAAAATCTGGTTAGCTCCTTCATAGTTCAGAAATGGAACAAGTTATGAAATTTTAATTAGCTCCTTTTTTATGCGTTCTGATAATTTTAACTTTGGTCGTATTCAACTCTATGTAGGTCATTTAAATCAGCCAACAAGTACTTATTAAGCATCTGTCACATGCTAGGTTTTGTGTTAGGTGCTGTGGAGAAGAAGAAAGAAAGAAAAAGGGAGGAAGGAATGAAGGAAAGAAGGAAGGGAAAAGAGAAAGAATGAAAGGAAAGAAAGCAAAAGAAAGAAGTGAGAGAGGGAAGGAAGAGGGGGAGGGGGAAAGGAGAGTAGGGGAAAAAGGGAGGGAGGGGGAAAAGAAAGGAAAGAGAAAAGAAGAGAGGAAAGGAGAAAGGAAGGGAAAGAGAAAGGAAGAGAAGGGGAAAGGATGGAAAAGAGGGAGTGAGGGAGGAAGGAAGGGAGGGAAGATGGAAGAAAAAAGAGAAAATCACTACTTATAAGGAACTTATATTGAGGAGACAAGATATACGTGTGCAAAAAATACATCATAAATATGAAGTAGTTGAATACAAATGTACATAAAGTGGTAAAATATAAGATAGATTGGGAAGGAAAGGCAGGTGGGTAGAGAGCTGGCCTCTGGGTCAGGAAGACCTCTGATACCTTGTTATGTGGGTCAAGGCCCCAGGCAGCTCTCTAAGATGCTGTTAATTCCTGATCTGCGTTGGCAGAATGAGTTTCTTCACTGGGGGTTCCTTAAACCAGTGAAATCATAGGCACAGCCCCTAGTCCTTTATGTGATGAATGTTGGGCAGAAACTGCAAAAACACCCTGTAATGGTGCATGTAAAAGGGGCGAGGGATAGACCTTTATGCCTTAGTGGCAGCTGAGCCACTGGAAGGTTACCCTCAGTCCAGCCAGTGTTACTCTGCTCTGGTAGCCATTCTACTCAGAACCAAACCAGTCATTCCTTTCTGGCAGGCTAGAAGATAAGTTTCTTACCCAGAATCAGATGACTGTTCACTACAGAAGTTCAGTAATAGTTCAGATGTGAATGCACCATTTATCATCTGTGCCATGTTAGACATTTAGAGGGCCACTAAATGAAGTATTGGAGAGTTACAGAAATGTCTTGTGTTTGAAGCCCCATTAGCCAAATGCCTCTTTAATGCACTGAAGCTTCCAGTAGTGACCTCTGTAAACTCACACAGCATATTTCTTCATTACACATCAGATTTTTCTCTCTTTTCCAAGTGACGTTCACATTATTCTCTCCACATTATGGTCTTCAATATTTTATATTCCAGTCTCCCAGAACGATGGTCATTCAGAGCCTACACATCTGTGTTGTATTTTGACCCTAGGATGAGGATATTCATCCAGAGCAAAAGAGTTCAGGCCAAGCACCTGTCTTACTGCCTCTACAGACCCAGGTAACTCCATTTCCTTCAAATTGTCTTCATAGAGATTTTCATTTTCAAACCAATGGGCTTGAAAGCCAAAAAAATGACATTTTTGTCAAGGTGAGGAAATTGATTTTGATAGCAGGGACCTTTATAATGAAAACAGAATTCAAATTGTATTGGCTGGGAGGGTTGCTTAACAAGTAATCATGTGTGGCAAACATTTGGCGGTAATGGTGGTTCAATGGTAGTACTATTCTGGGAACCCATTAAATAAGATATTCAACAAAAGTGAGAATTTGTTTTTTAACTTTAGTGCCTCTCAGGTACTTTGGCTGTTGTACAAAAGTTTCTTTGAAAGACTGTAGTTCATTTATACATTTAATTTGTCAGATGATGTATTTTAAATTATATATGTTTGTGACTATTTCTTCTTTTTGGGGGGCCGGTAACAGGTGGACTTGTGACTTCACTGATAGAGGGAACACTCAGAGAGGAGAACTTCTCTACTCTTAAGATCTGGGCCTGCTCAGCAATTTGTGGTCTTAGGGAATTGTCTAGGGGCACTGAGAGGTTAAGTGACTTATTATTCATGCCCCAGGATCACAAAGCCAGTACATGTCAGAAGTAAGACTTGAACCTGGGTCTTCTTAACCGCAAGACTAGTTTCCTCTCTACTACACCATTGCCCTTCATGTGTCATTATATAACAACATATATTTGCAGCCATAACACTTATGTGGTACACTTACTGTGCCCTGATAATGTTGCCTATTGCAAAAGGCATATCTCCCTACTGTTGTGTTTAGGCTGCTCATTCACCCCAACTTACACTCATATTAGCAGGCCTGAATTACCAGAGAAAGACCACTATCGTGTAACTACAATTCAGACTCTCTCAGAATCCCAAGAGTAACCCTGTTTGGGGGCGTGCACTTCCCCTACTCACCACCATCCCCTTCACAATGATGACACCATTAACCCTTTTTAAAAATAATATTTTATTTTTCCCCAGTTACATGTAAAGACTATTTTTAGTATTAATTTTTTTTTAAAAATTTGAGTTCCAAATTTTCTCTCTGCTCTCACTTCCCCTCTCCCTGAGACAGTAAGCAGTTTCTTATAGGTTGTAAATGTTCAGTCATGCAAAACATAATACCATATCAGTCGTGTTGTGAAAGAAGACACAGACTCAAAGGAAAAGAAAAACATGAGCAAAATAGAGAAAGTGAAAAATGATATGCTTCAGTCTGCATTCAGACTCCATCAGTTCTTTCTCTGGAGGCAGATAGCAGTTTTCATCATGAGTCCTTTGGAATTGTCTTAGATCACTGTATTACTAAGAATAGCTAATTCATTCACAGCCGATCATCATACAGTATAGCTGTTACTGTGTACAATGTTTTCCTAGTTCTTCTCACTTTGCTTTGCATCAGTTATGTAAGTCTTTTCAGGTTTTTCTGAAATCTACCTGCTCATCATTTCTTATTATACAGTAATATTCTACTATAATCATATTCCTCAACTTGCTCACCCATTCTCCAAATGATGGGCATATCCTCAATTTCCAATTCTTTGATACCACAGAAAGAGCTGCTATAAATATTTTTGTACAAAACGATCCTTTCTCCTTTACTATTAAATCTTAAATAGAAAATGATTCCTTAACGGTAAGGCAAAAGCATGTATAATCAGTACACCCCATTGCTCAGTACAAAACAAATGCAAAAATCATCAACAAATTACAATCTGCACGTAAGTCCAAGTCACGTTTCCCAGTACACGCGGTGTCCCCGGGGAAATCGGGAGCACAGTTTGCTAGAAACTCAGCAGGAAGATACACAGGACAATCCATACGCTTAAGGTTCCTCACAACTCTGAACCAAAGGCTTTTATGTCCTTGGTCTTTTCACGAAGAGGCTACGCCTCACAAAATTGCTTATCTTGTAACTGTACCCCTTCTTGTACTCACTGCTCCCCCGTAAGGCAAATCTGCTCATTTACTGTTCTCTAACTGATGAAGCAGTGAAAATATCTTTTAATTCACAATCCTTAAAAGGTCACTGAGATAGTGTTCCTTCAGGTAGAGAATTATAAAGCCCCTCAGGTTGACTTTCTGGGTAATGCAGACAAGCCCAGCAAGGTCTTCACTCAATAGGCTATTCTAATGTTAATATTATAAGATTGAGTCGGCTTCTTTTAAGAGCAAAACAAATACAGAACTTGTCTTTTCCCTTGTGTTTTTCCTTACTAAACCAGAAGTAGAGAGCAGTTAGCACTTCTGAGAGGTTACACCTTTCTTAGATTCCAGGTTCCACATGGCGCTGGAGAGCAAAAAGCAGAATTCAGTTTTCTAAATTCAATGAGATTCAAACTTCCTCCAGCCAATCAACATCTTCCATCACAGCAGCTGAAACCTTTCTGTAAACTGACTTTCCTGTAGTACTTATTGCCTCCTGTTGTCTTCACAATTCAGTTCCTTCCATTTGGTTCTTCTTTTCTCCTGGTTTCTTCAGTGCTCTGAGTAATTCAAATAAGAGGCTCCAGGTACTCAAAACTTATCTTGTCCTTATAAGGTCAAATTGACTAAATCCAATTTTCTGCTAGTTACAAAGCCACCAGTCCTTATTTAATCATCTAATAACCTTTAAATCGTTATATTTAGTTCCCTCTTTTATATGTTTTAGCCTCTCAAACTCTAATTGAATTAACTACATGCAAATGAACTGAGGAATTGTAGTGCCCACAACCCTAGTCATTTCTTATCTTCCAACAGGTACTCTAAGTTTTCTGTTTTGTCTTCCTAATTGTCTGTATTTGAAAATTATTTTCCTTTCATGTGGATTTTTTCAGTTTTTTCTTAGACTTTTTGATCCTTTTCCTAGGCAAGCTTTAAACTAGAGGGAGAGATCCTTACACCCTTCACAAATTGACTTCATACATTTTCTTTACACAATAGCTCATTTTCTGCCCTTTTCAAAAAACAGCCAAACTTCTTACATATAAAAGAGGCAGTACATTACTCATGTATGTGCATATGTACAAGTACACCGAATTCCTACTTTGATTCCTCTTAGTAGAATGTCAGTAACTCCAAAGACTCAAAGGCTTTCCCAGAAGATTCTAAAGCATGTCAGATCTTACCAATTTGGAAAGGTTTCAAATATGGGCCAGAAATATATGGATGTTGTCTTAGGAGTAGCATGGTGGGATCTGGAAAGATTTATCCCACAGAGGTCAGCCATACAGTGGCTGAATTTTTTTTGCACAGACAACTCCTGAAACCATCTCCTGGGAGTTGGGGGCTGATGACTGTGATTTGAATTATTGAAAGGAATACTCTCATGGAAGGTATCATCGATATTTAGAAATACTGACATGTCCTCTTATCCATCTAGGGACACATACATTTGTGTCTATAAGCATAAATGCGTACATATGGTATGTATATCACTTGATATAGAGAGCTTAATCATGATTTAGTTTGCATAGCCTAAAATTTGACCAGATTAACCATGCATGTAGAGCCAAGAAATCATTACTTTGGCAACTTTGAATATTTAATGCCTTTTTTTTTCCATATTGCTTACTTTTTCTTAGAAAAAAAATCTTTTCCAAAAAGAGTTGATATCCTGGGGCATTTTGATCTATCATACAGATGTTAATATTAAAAATTATAGATTTCTGTAGCCAGCACACTGCTTGCACACCAGTGGATTTCTCAAAGGCTTTATTTTTTACCCTTAATTCCTAACTGTCCTGTAGATCATATTTTTAAAAATGAACTCCACCAGGCCTGAGACTTTCCCTATAAATCTGTCCATGCATTAATAAATACCAAAGTGATGTTTCCTTTTCATCAGTTTCATTCTTCTAGCAAGTACCTAGAGGCCCCTAGCTCAATCAATACATTTGATCTTTTCAAATTTAATTATCTCTGTTAGTGAGCTAGGGTGAGAAATGGCTTAAGCCAGTTGGGGAAAAATGCGGATTTATCTTTTTTCTGGAACAAATTGTACGAAATTAAATTTCATTCACCTACATTACATATATCAAGTGATAGCTGTTAGTGTTCCAGTAACATTTTTTATTTATTTGTCTAAGTGATATTCCTAGATTTATATTGGCAGGAGGCAGGTAGAATGAGAATGTGGCTCTAGTTTGCTAAAAGGAAATCAAGGAGGATTTAGCCTTTGCCAGTTTATCTTGTTTTGTTCAGCAGTTCACATAAGGTGTCATGTTAAGACTCATAATCTGATATCTGTAGCACAGCCTGACACCCTCATGGGATCTTAGTTTAGATCTAGAAGGAACTTGAGAGATCATCTAGTGAAACCTTATCATTTGACAGAGAAATGAAGGTAATGATTTAGTCCAAGTAACAGGTAGTGAGTGGGATTTAAACCCTGAGCTTCTGATTTCAATTCCAACAGTCTTGCCACTTTTTTGTTTGGTTTTAGTTCTCTTTCTACCACGACCGAATACGTTACAGCTCCCTTCTTTGTCCATTCACAAAATTAATGTTTACTTGTATTTATTTTCCCCTCTGAATGCTGGCAGTTTTGCATTGTGTTTTTCAATACTGTTTCCGCCCACCCTCCCTCGCTCTCTCGCTCCCACCTCGTCCCGCGTGTCAGCACCTTTGGTCTGGCTGCAGCAGGCAGCTTGAAAAGCTTGGTCCTCAGCAAAAAAATGTTGTGCTCCCCTTCTGGCAGAGACGTTGGACTCTGGTTGGGGACTTAGACAAACAGTTTTGGGCAGGCCCACTGAGGAAATCTATATGACCTGACTGTGAATGTTTATAACTAGGGTTTTGTTGGTCTTTTTTGTGTGATTTTTTTCCCCCAAAAGTTTTCATGCCTTGTGGGAGGCAGACGAGAAGAGCTGGAGACAGCCTTTCCCCCCCCCCTCCCCCCCCACTGAAAAGAGTACAGACTAGAAGAAAAGGCTGGAAGGAATCAAGACAAAGTAGACTGTTTTGGAAGTTACATGTTCAGTTTATTATCTGCTTTAAGAGAACAGCAAGCTCTGCATAAGCCCAGGGGTCTCATGGGATCCGCGGACAAACTTCTGGGCTTCTCTCAACATAAATGGGGGAAAATGGCATTTTTATTCTCACTAGCTTTTAAAGTTAGCATTTTATTAAATTACTTTAAAACATGATTCAGAGAAAGGGGTCTGTAGGCTTCACCAGGTCGCCAAAGGGGTCTGTCGCACACAGCTGTGTAATTTAGATTCACACTTTCATGTACAATCATCATTTCCTGGTCTACTTTGCATAGGAAATGCTGGTTTTATTTAGTGTATGTTAAATTTAGAAGAAATAGAAATTAAAACAGAAACAGACAAAGTCTGAGTCCATTGGTTCCTCTCGCCGCACCCTCAGCTGTGGCGTGGGACCGATCGTGGAGGGACTGAGCTGCTAACTAACCTCTCTCGGTTTCTAGGTTAACTCGGTCAGGAGTTGCCGCTGGAGCAATTTAGACGTTTCCATTTTCTTTCATCCCTCTCATTTTAGAGGTAAAATACCTGCCGTTTGGGAAGAGCTCTAAAATATAGGGCAATACCCTGGTGATTTTTTTAAAAGGCATTTCCAGGGTCCGGGAAGATGTTACGTTGGAGGGTTGTGAGTGGCCAACTATGACATTTTCAATTAGAAAACTTTGAGTACTGCTTTGCAAACAGGCCTTAAATCAATATGAAAATGGAAGTGATTATTATTGTAAATAGTAAACCAATCCGTAGAAATTGTTTCCTCCCAGGTTTCCAAAGATTTCGCTGCTAAATCCAGTGGCTCCTTTTTTGTCCTCATTCTGCTTCTCTGTGGGTTTTGTCAGACCAGCGATTCCTTCTAAAGAGTTATTCTTTCTTTGGGTTCCATAGACTGTTTTCTCTTCTTTCTCCTTCCCCCTAACTGCTCTTTTTCAGCCTCTTTCAAAACAGATATATTAGGGGCATTTTATTATTACTGTTACAATTATTACTCCTATATTTCATATTATTACAAAACAATACTACTACATTACCACATTACTTATTATTTTACTGTCACTATTATTATAATATACTACTGTTATTAGTGTTGGTAAGAATAAGAATTTTAATAAACACTCAAACATAATCCGTATTGTTTTGACACTGATAACCTAGACACAGTAACCAGTTCCGGGAAGCATTCTCTCAGGTTAGTAATGCTTGTTGTCACATGGATAGATCACTGGTTGTTTTGATCATGCTCTCTGGTCATGTGTTTCTCTGGTGCAGTACCCGTAACATCATGCCTTTTGATGCTTTAGGGCAGCGGTTCTCAACCTTTGGGTCGCAACCCCTTTGGGGGTCAAATGACCCTTTCACAGGGGTCCCCTAAGACCGTCAGAAAACACATACTTCCAATGGTCTTAGGAACGGAGACACAGCTCCTCTATCCATCTCCAGGTGGGTCCGCCCACATGATACTTCCACATATGAGTATTAAAGGGTCCTGGCATTAGGAAGCTTGAGAACCACTGCTTTAGGGGATTTTCTAAATTCTTTACTCTTGAGGATTTAGCCCAAAGTATGCTTAGAATATGATTCACTTTATGAAAACTCTGTATACAGCTTTTCCAAAATACATATGTAATACAAAGTGAGGGATACCTATCTGTGTTTTCTCTCTCTGTCTCTCACTCTTTCTCTCAGATTGATCTATCTATCTCTCTAGGTAGCTACCTTTCTCTGTCTCCATATAAGAGATGAATATATGTATATCTACCCATATGTATATGTGCAGAAATATGTACATATGTGTATACATATATCTGTAAATATACATAATATACATGTATACATATGCTTATATGCATTCATAAGTATAGTTTGGTACCAAATATTCTGTTTTCTCAAGTTCTAAGTTGGAAATTCAAATATAGGGGAAAAGGAAGCTGTAACTGAGATTTTATTTATAAAATCTGATAAATAATGGTAAAGAACTTTAAGTAAAATCTCATGATATTCTTCTGGACAAAATGGTGACATGTGGACTGAGTGGTATCATTGTTAGATGGTATCAGGATCCTAGGATGAATGACCACCACAATAATCCACAACCTTTGACATAGGCATGCCTGAGAAAATAAAGGATTGCACAGAATATTTCAGGACACAGCACTCTCTGACCTTGTGACACTGGAGTTACCCATTGCTTAGCCTTTGGTGATTTTTGTGTTTAAAACTAAATACATATTAAAGCACATCCCTGTAGAGAAATTCTCACCCATTCCCTCATGCCCTACTCAAGGGCATGTAACCCGAGAGAAGATGAACAGACACCCTGGGAAATCCCAAAGCTTACTCGGTAACCAGAGTCCCCAATGCTCCACTCTGTGACACAGTGAGGTCTCACTAGACTCTTTACTCTCTACAATGCTGATAATTCATAGTAGACTCTAATAGGCCCCAGGCTGGTGGTCTGGGCACTTCTGATTCTAGCTGTTGCTCACAAGCAAGCTCAAAGTAAGAGATGTCTACAAGGGCTCTCTTTAGGACCATTGGCAGCAGCTGCTGTGTATGGTCACTCCTTTAGTCACTTCCCCTGCCTTCTTGATTGTGGTCAGTTGATTCTTTGCTGATAGAACAGCATTGCCCTCAATGTGGTATCAGCCTGGAAAGAGGTCTCTAGCAGTATCACAGGACTGTTGCACTCAAAGTTTTGATCTTTTACTTGGATGAGGATTTGGAAAGCACGTTTCTCCAATTTGTAGATGGCAAGGAACTGAAAGAGATTTGCTATTATATTACATGACAGAATCAGGGCTCAAGGCCAAACTCAAAACAATCAAACTGTACAGGGATACTTATGAAGCCTTCTTTTAGACTTTAAAAAATCATTTAACAATAGCATTTATATGGTACTTCTAAGTTACACCATTTACAAACAACACATTTGAGCTCTCTACAATATTGTCAAGTAGATAGCATAAGCACTACTGCCCCAGAGGAAACTAGGGCTCAAAAAATTCAAGAGACTTGCCCAAGATCACTACTGTCAGAACTAGACTTAAACTCATTTCTTCTGACTCAGTGCTTTTTTTTTTTTAGCTATAATTTTAATGTAACATTGATGTATGGATTAGTAGTTCCCATGTCTGGCAGCAAGGTGGCTCAGTGGACAGAGGCCAGTCCTGGAGTCAGGAAGGCTCATTTTCCTGAGTTTAAGTCTGGCTTTAAACGTTTACTAGCTGTGTGACCCTGGGCAAGTCACTTAACTACTTCTAGCCTCAGTTTCTACATTTATTGAATGAAGGTGTTGGACTACATAGCTTCCAGTTAGATTTTTCTTTTGATATCCTTTCATTCCCCCAGTTCTGTGAGTCTTAGCTACCATTCACACTCAGCTGTATATATAATAAAGAAAAATAGTTTCTTTGTGATTTTTGTGGGAGGGAACAGAAACTGTCAGCAGTCTCTCCCTGCTAGTTTTTTTAAGCAATTATCAGACTTATATGGGTTTTAGTAGAAGAAGTAAAAGTATTCATTTTAGCCCATACAGTTTCCTTTTGAGAGAACTAATTATGTCATTGAGAAAGAAAGTGATTTGTTCATTTATTGTTTAAGGGTGCTTTGAGGAAAGATAGCCAATGTGTCTAATTGAGATGGCTTCAAGTCCTCATATGGTTCCTTAACTGGCTAATAACAGCAGAATGAGCTCTTAATCACATATAATTGGCTTGGCTATGCTCTCTTAGCCCTCTAAGTCACCCATAACACTATCATCTTTTTGATCTGTAGTTCAGGAATTTTCTACATTACCACCTTGAGTAAATTTTTTTTCAATGTTTAGGTTTGCTTTTGTTTTGGCATGTGTGACAGAATGAGAGAGAGACAGGGAGACAGAGAGAGACAGAGACTGATGAAGACAGAGATTTGTGTTAACTTGCCACCTAATGAGACCACCTGGGAAAACCTAAAATCATTTTGGAAAATGACCTTTTGGGAAACTGTTGTGTGTATCCCACAGATTAGGTTGGCAGAAAGAAGAAAGATCTTGGTTTGATTTCCAGATCTGCTGCTTGTTCCCCCGCCTTTAAGTGAGTCATTTAACCTTTTTAGTTTGCCATCCACAGGCTGGCAAAAGTAATACTGACCCAATTCATACAGGTATTGAAAGGAATAGTTTGCAGAAGCTTGGCGTATATAAAGATGAAAGATGCTAAGATGTTGCAGGGAAGAGGTAATAGTAGCCTCTCTTCCTTTTGGCTCCAAAATAGCCACCTTTGCGAGTGCTATACATAGTTGAGCGTGAACAGTATTTAAGAGCTCTTGATCACAAGTTATTTTTAGTCTCCTTTTTAAAACAAAAATTCACACTTATGTTTTGCTTTTTTTCCCCCTCTGTCCTGGTTTCCAGCTAAGAAATGAAGAAACTTTTAGCCAATCTTAGTCTGTTTTTAAGTATTGAAAATTAAAAATTGGCTTTTCTAGATTTTTGAAATTTTCCTTATAGAAACAGCCTTATTGTATCATTTGTATTTTGTAATTCTGGGTCAGATATGGGATAAGAGTTGGAGCAAGGCAGGATTTTAGAGGGCGAGAAAAAGAAGTTCTAATGAGAAGCAAGGGGTCTGGAATTATATGGTTCAGAGACACATTTGCCTAGGAGAAAAAAGATAAGCCACTAGGGTAGAAGAAGGAGTCATAGTCCTGTAGAAAATAGCACCATCAGAATGGAGATATGGAGGGACACAGGTCAGTTCACAGACTTATGTGGATTCTTCAGCGGTGATAAGAGGAATGGGATCTGAGAAAAAGAGAAAAAGTAATATCAGGCTGGTTCTGTGAAGGAATTTCAGGTCAACAAGCATTTATTAAGTGCTTGCTATGTTTCAGTCACTTTGCCAAGCACTGGTAATAAGAATACAAACAGAAAGAAAGTGTCCCTGCCCTCAAGGAGCTTCTATTCTAATGGAAGACAACAAGCCATAAAAGGGGGTTAGGGTGAAGGTTTTGTTACAAGAGCATGATAGTAAAAATTTGGTTTAATCATCAGTACAGTACAACCTCGAGGAGAATGGAGACATGGTTGCCCTGGGCCATATTAAAATGGAGGTTCTGGGAGGAACCCGCTAATCAGGGGGAAGAGGTCAGAGTGGTGGAAGGCACTTCCAATCTTCCAATGTGAGAAATAGTGAGGGGGCAGTAAGAGTTGAGGGGTAAGGTAGTTGGGGTAGGAGGTGAGGGGATGGAGTGGGCTTCCAGGGTGAAGAGGTTTCTATGGCATGGTAGACAAGGTCCTGTGGTGATGGGTCAGCAGTACAACCTAGAGAGGGATGGGAACCTAAGAGGAGGCAGAGCAACAGGATTGAGACAGGACAAAACAACAATGTGCCCAAGGCATGAATATGGCTGACTTTTTTTTTTATCTCTCATATTGATGTCAAAAATGCATATATCACATTTATCTATATTTCTTAGTGCCTTTGGATGCGTGATAAAACTGGTTCCACCAACTCTTTTATTTACTTCCCCAAGGAGAACATGTGAGCCATCCTCCCAATTAGTGGCATCTATGATGAGAATATTAAGATTGATAAAATTCACTTCCTCCAGTGGCATGCCTCTTTGTTGGTCATTGGAGCACATGTAGAATATACCATCAGCTAAGGTTTATAAATAATCTATAAACCACAGTATGGAGGAGTCACCCATGATGATGGAATCAGAATTGTATGTCTGTATGTCTCTCTTTCTCTCTGTCTCTTTCTTATATACACACATACATATACACACTGTTTCACAGATAACACACGGGAGGCACTGGAGTTCTCAGTCTCCAGCCTCTAACAGGTTCACTCTTGATCTGGTCAGACAGACAGACTTCAGAGGGGTTAATAATCATCCTTATTTTAGTCTAGTCTTCTCAATTGGTTGCTGGGAGAGCCAGCTCCTACAATATTCCCCAATCACTCTTCTCGTAGGGGCCAATGAGAAAAGGGAGCAACTACGCTGTCTGGGCCAGCCGGACTTGGGGATTCCAGGGGTCCCAAAGTACCTACCATAGCACTACAGTTGCGCCCAGTCACCCCAGTGACCCTGCAGGTGCTCTCAGTCTCCCCAACGACTCTTTGGAGGAGAACTCCGGATATGGACAGAATAGTCCGACACACCTCAGTGGAGTGGCCAAGCGTCTTTATTGTCTTACAAATCTCCTCTTGCTGCTGCCCCCCCAGCATTCTTCGCCTGCCCCTTTTATTCCCTTTCCATCTGCCCTTTTGTTAGGTGTCCCAGCAACAGGGTCCTGATAGGCGGGGAGTGCTCCTCCATTGATGGTGCATGCTCAATGCCCCCATATTTGATGTGCAGTCATCGAGGCAGAGTACACACCTAGTGCCTCTTACCCACCTCAGGTTTTCCTTGTTAGCAAGGACACACTGACCGAGGTCAGACATCTAGGTAGCTCTAAGGGGCCCTTACACTACCCCTACATCTCAATGAGGTCAATCAAGACAGGCACACCAGTGCACTTCCCTCTATCCTCTCAAGCCTCATTGAGAGCCAGTTGAGGCACACATGGATTCCCCTGTGGGTTTCCTGTGATTTTTCCCCACTTACTGACCAGTTCCCACTTGCTTTATAGGCAGCAGACAAGGCATCTTGCCAACATTAAGCTCACAGGTTAATTTTAGCAACATTGTCATTCTGTGCAAGCATAGTAAATATTAATTTTGTCTCACACACACACACACACACACACACACACACACACACACACACATACCATCTCATGGCACAGCCTCAGTAGAACTATCGCTGTGATTCTAGAAACTACTGTCTAGGGTCCTTGGGGCTATTCTGGGTGCTTTTACCAAACACCTGGAAACTAGACCTTTCCACGGCCATGGATCCTGAGAAACTAATTCTAAGAAGGATAACAAAATCCTCCTTACATACACACACAAACATATACACATGTATACATACATATTTGTTGGTCTCTCTATCATACTGTTTATATATTATATAGGTATATCTGTTTATATATTTTATACATATATTATTTACATATGTATATCAGAATGGTACAACTATTAAGTATACATACATGTATATGCATGTGCATAATTGTTTATATATGTGCCTCGCGTGTGTGTGTTTTTATGTGTCTGTGATTTCGTCAGTGTGTAAAATTTTCAGGGCAGAAATTCTCTTCATTGATAAGGACCTGTGTTATCTTTAACTTAAATTCTTATAAAATCCAAGGAGCCACTGAGAAGTTAGATGATTCACTCAGGGTCACATGGCTCACCTTTATCAGAGGCAGGACTTGAAAACAAGGCTGTGTTTCTCTCCATCCCCGCTGCCTTCCTAGTAAATATCACTTGTTATTATATCAAAGCAATGTCAGTAGGAATAGAACCATAGGAACAAGACTGATGATCATAAAAGGGAACATGCTCCTTGAGTTACACATTTGACCATGATTTAATTTCACAAATAAGTAGTAGGTTTATACATTGAGCCTATGAAAGCCCCCAGGTTATATATATATGACATTATCATATTGTATATGACATATGTATATAGATATAGATATAGATATATATAAAATTTTTCCTAAAATCTGAATTTTCAAACCTGTATCATTTGAGATCAGGTTATCTGGCCTGCACAATATTAGTGGCGGGATGATGTATGTATTTATGTGTGTCATATTAAACACCAAGAAAAAGAAGAAAAAGAATCATCATGTTTTGTATCACATATTTTTATGTATGGAATACAAGTCAGGCTATAATGAATCTTTGGATAATTTCATAGATCTTAAATCTGAAAAGATCACAAAGTTGTTCAAAGTTATGCAATTTTAACTTCAAATGTATAATTGATATATTGTTTGCCTTCTTAATGGATGGAGGAGGGGCTAGAGGGAAGGAAAGAATTTAGAATTCAAAATTTAAAAATAGGTGTTTAAAAAATAAACATAATTTAAAAAACTAAGTATGTAATTTCACAATGATTTTCAAATAATTTCAAATGAAATAGCTTAGCAATGCAATTTTAACTGACAAGTTTAAACTAGTGTCACTATCTGCTACATAGATGCATATTTATATAGTACATAAAACTTACACTGTTGGATATCGAGGAATTACTCCAGCTGGCGACTTCTGAATGTAGGGTTAACTGGCTCAGCTCTCCAACCATAGCAGAGGAGCCGTTAAATAATCTGGCTTCATTGTGAGGCCAAGGCCAGACATTCGCATTCACTTCATATTTTCATTCAGTGCAAAAGAAGAATACAAGAAAAACTTCTCCATTGTCTGTGTTCCCACCATACTGCCTGTGCTGAGTCCCATTATCCTTATCCAGCCCCGTCCCTATACCTGCTTCACCAATATCGGAGTCTGCTTTTGGGTTCCGTGGCGCTGATTGATGGATGGGCTTTTGCCTTATCTTGTCTGGAACTATGCCTTGCTCCACCTTCTGGCCATCTGCTCCCCATCTAGCTCCTCTTCCCGTTAGAATGGGAGCTCCCGGAGGCCAGGCGCCGTCTTGCTTGCTTTTGTTTCTAGCGTTCAGCACGGGGCCTAGCACTTGGGAAGTACTTCATCAGTGTCCAGTCTGTCTGTCTCTCTGCCATCTATCTCTTTGTGCCTATCATATGTCATCTCTACAATCTGTTATCACCTGTGTGTTAGCTGTCATCTCTGTCTATAGGTCTACAATTTCTGTATGGTTCTGTCACTGAATTCATGATGATGGCCTTCCAGGAGCTGACCTAGCTAAGTATGGACTCATCATCAAACTCATCATCAGTAAGAATAACAATTAATAACAGTAATAGTGAACATGTATGTAATGCTTATTGCTATGTACCAGCACTGTGTGAAGTACTTTACAGTGATGAGATTGGCCTTCAAGAAATAAATTCCTTGGCCATGCCTCAAAGAAAAATATCAAAAGACTCACTGTCTTCATGTCGGCAGTGTTGGTGACCCAAAGGGGGGCAGAAGATAATTACGGCAAATGGTGGAAGGTTTTTAATACCCTCTATTAAAAAGTTGCTCCTCTAAATGTGTTCTCTTAACGGTTCTCACTGACTAAAAAGCAGACGTGCTACTGAAGGGATTGGATCAGTCTTAACATTCTTGCCATAAATGAAACCAGGTAGCAAAAGGAGTTGCCGCTAATTGAAAGGATGGTTCACTGGTCTTCTGTAGAGAGACAAATAAAGAAGTTGGTGCAGTTAGTTTTATCATGCTTTCAAAAGCAACAAGAAAAATCATTGCACGGGGCGTTTGCTCATCTTCTGTTGCAGTGCTCAGGATGCTTGCTTGTAAAAACATTGCTGTGAGAATAGTTGCAACTGCTTTTCTAACATCCATAGCAGAGGGTGTGGAAGGAAGTACATTGTATGAAGAGTTAGATACGATCTTCCAAAGTGAATAAAAATAGACTTTGATCATGAGGATTCGCACACGGAGTAGGCACAGGTGAGGAAAATTGTGTTGTGGGATATGTGGTTTGGGAAGTATTAGAAAGCATTAAAAAGACCAAGACTTGTCAAATCTACATCATGGATATTTTCTTTTTAAGAAGAGTTAAAGGTATTATATTGCTTTCCTTCTCAGTGTGTGGGAAAAGGGTGAAAGGGAGGGAAAGATTTAGAACTTAAAATTTGTTAAAATGAATGTAAAAAACAAATAATTTTTTAAACCACATAAAATATATGGAGATTACAAAGGGGGAAAAGAAGGATTAAAGAGCATGGGAGTGAACTGAGCAACACCACAAAAAAATTAAATCTTTTATAATTTAGCTGAAAAGAAACAAATTGTTACTGATGTGCGAGGTATTCCTGAATTAGCAGTAATATTATCATTCACTGACTTGTTAGAACGAAGGTCCAAATTAATAAAAGACTAGAAGAAGGAATGAAAATGAGAAAACACTTTGGTACATGCAATTAAAATAATTCTTATGTGGACTATATATACCAGTCATTGATGTCTAATAATAAGATGTGGATGGAGGAATAGACATTGACAATGATTATAACAATTTGATACAAAAATGTAACCTACCAAATCAATTACCATAACAAAAAAAAAATCAAAAGAACCTAAAAACTACCTCACTCAGCGAAAACTTAATTTTTAAGTGGAGAGAGAGGGTAGTCAAGGGCAGTACCACTTTAGAATATTTAATTGTTTGTTAAAATCTTAGGGAGAAGGATGTTAGAAGAGTATGAGCAGTGATGTTTAATAAAATAGTGAGAAGCATCAGAAGAAAGAATAAATTTTAAGAAAGCTTGTCAAGAGACCCAGCTATATATACAGTGTCATCCCAAGAGTATTTAAGAATGCAGCTGTAAGGACAACAAACAGATGAAAGAAGGAAAAGAACTGAAAAAAAATTTTTTTTTGTAAGAAATCTTATTCAGCTTAAAAAAAAAAATTTCAATCCTACCCTAGACATTTCATAGCTGTGTGACCCTGTGTAAATAAGTAGTCTCACTTTTCTCATCTGTAAAATGGGAACATAGGTGGTTGTGAGGTTCATATGTGGAAAGTGCTTTGCAAATCTTAAAGAACTACGTAGATTGTACCTGCTATTGATGTGGCTAGGGTTAGGGGTGCTCTGGGAGACCCCAGAATACCAGCACGTAGGGTCTTCTACTCAAGTCTTCTCAGCCAAAGAAAAGTAAAGTGTATTAAAAGTTCGCTTGTATTAGACACAGAGTAAGTCAGTGGTAGATCATTCTATGGCGCTGTCACACACATGGGGGCAAGAAGGGATCTTATATACAGGAAGGTTGTGGGAGGAATCTAGGGGTGGTCTGGAGGAGGAGGTAATGACGTCAGTGCAAGGGTGGATTGGTATTTTGATAGGCTCTAGGGTGGGAAGTAGATGGACAGTGGAGGGCTAGGCTAGTAACAGAGGTTTGGGCCCAGGCACAATGAAAGCATACGGCCTCTGCAAAAGCCTCATCAAGTGAGAGCTCAAGGGGGCTTCCAGAGCCTGCACCTTATCATTATCATTATCATTATTATTTCACACTTCTGCCTGAGTTATTTCCTAATGTACCACTCTGATTTTGAGTTTCCTTATTTACAGCGCTGGTTTACTAATACCCACCCTGCCTATCTCACAGGGGTGTTGAGAGGATAAAATGAGATACTATATATAAAATATTTTAAAACATTAAACAGAAATATCAATGATTATTACATCTAACATCTTTGTAATATTATTTAATGGTGAAATGCGTTCTAGTTCTAGCTAGCAATGTGCCTTTGCACCCCACCCCATTGGGATTGTAAGAGAAAAAGACCAATTTGTGGATCTAGAGCATGGGTGTAAAGCTAAAAGGGCCCTCAGAGGCCACCTAGTTCCCTCTTCCTCATTTTCCATATGAGGAAACTGAGTTTCAAGAAAGTTAAGTGATTTGCCTCAGGTTACACAGTAGAAAGCCTCAGAATCTACAACAGCTTTCTTCTTCTGTCATAACTATAGCTGAATTCTCAACTCCTTTTGTGTTCACTTTGGAGTGAACAATATGGGAAGTCTCTCCATTTTCTTATCCCCAGATCATAAGAACATTATTTCTGTAGGTATTTTCTTTTTTCTTTTTTTTAATTTTTTTGCTTTTTGGAGGAAGGAAGGCAGGGCAGTTGGGGTTAAGTGAGTTGCCCAAGGTCACACAGCTAGTAAGTATTAAGTGTCTGAGGCTGGATTTGAACTCAGGTCCTCCTGACTCCAGGACCTGGTATTCTATTCACTGCACCACCTAGCTGCCCCTCAGTAGTTATTTTCTTAAGTTAGAGCTTCTGAGTGAACTGTGTTTAAGGTTTTGTGAAAGACAAAAGGAAGAAAGCTTCACTCTGAAGCTCATAGATTGGACCACAACAGGTCCCTGCCCAAGCTCCACTTAATGGCTTTATTTTGGACCCTCCTGGCTGACACTGAATGTCAATGGTAACTATTTTTCTTTGGAACAGAAACCCAAATATTTTTTCTAATTAAAGGGGCCATTCTTAGACCCCCTTCTTATGGGGATCTATTCACTGAATGGGCGTCACCTCACTCTCAGTGAGTACATGTAAAGGCCTCAGCCTAAAAGGGCCAGGGTCTCCCATTGCATGCTGGGCCATTTCCAGTCATCCTGATGAATATCTAGTCACTGGATCCAGATGACTCTGAAGGGGAAATTGAGGCTGGTGAGCTTGCACAGCCCTTCCTCACTCAAATTGCAAGTCAAGTCATCATTTCCCTGATGCCCTCTTCGAAAATTAAGCACAGAAAGAACAACAGTCTTAGGTTAGATGCCAGCCACTTAGCTCATCTCTCCTTGGGCAGGTCTCCACTGGTTGCTAAATCTGCTTTCTGCTTGACAAAATGTAAGCTCCTTAAAGGCAGGCTCAGCTTTTCATTTTCTTTGTATCTCCAAATGGCACAGAGCTTTGCATGTTGTAGGCACTTAAACATGTTAGATTTAATGTTTCTTGCTCTCAAAACCAGGGTTAAAAAGGTCCACAGATGTAATAGATGTTCAGATTAAGATGCTTATGGACCTAAACCTAGAATTTCATATTTATTTTTGAACAGGGAGCCCCCTTTTAGTGCAGAGAGGGTCTTGGTATCTCAGTGATCACTGGAATTTACACGGCCTCTCAAGGTTTTCCCTGGATTAAGGGGTTAGGGTTATTTTTACAGATCTACCTGCAGGCATCATTGGGGAACAAGAAGCTAGTGATATAGGTATTCACTTCCCTTTTACACCACCTGAAAAGCCAGGCCCTTCTTAAGCAAGTAGATAAACAGCTCATTTTAAGAGCCATTGCTCCTACCAGAGCCTTTGGCCCCTACTGGGTCACATTCTCTCCTCTCCATAAATGAATGAATGAATGAAAATACTTTGAAAAATTACTAAATGCTCCCCTGATAGTACCTGCCTCCAAGGGCTTTTCTGAGGGTCAAATAAGGTAATATTGTGAAGCATTTTGTAAACCTTAAAAGTGTAATATAAATACTCTCTATTACCACTACTACCACTACAGAGTTTACAGTTGCTAGGTAGCCCAGTAGATGGGCAACTAGGTGGCCCAGTGGATGGAATTGCAAGGTCTGAATCCAGCCTCAGATACCTACTAGCTGGGTGACCCTGGACAAGTCACTTAACCCTATTTACCTCAGTTTCCTCATCTGTAAAATGAGCTAGAGAAGGAAATGGCAAACCACTCCAGTATCTTTGCCAAGAAAACCCCAAATGAGGTCACAAAAAGTCCTACGTGACTGAAATGACTGAACAACCACCAGTGTCTTTACACTGGTTTTGTCCCTTCTGCCTCTTTATGTAATAATTGCCATCCTAAGCAATTTGCATTGGTAGAAGGGTTTCCTTACCGGGAGTTCCCTATAATGAAATGGTAGGTATGGGCCAAAATAAAAGTGTCACACATAATGGATATACAGGAGCTTCATATGGATAAAGCGCATTCCTGAATATCTTATGTGCTCTTGTAAAGTTACAAGTAAGTAACTGTTCTCTTTGTTTGGTTTAGAGCAATGTTTTGTTAGTGACCATTCCTGGGCCTGCTTGATCCCATCAGAAACATTCACGCTGGAAAATTGCCTTTCTCATGAGCAATAAAGTTAAGGATGTGTTTTAAGTGTTAGAAAGTGATATATGTGTGTGTGTGTGTGTATATATATATATATATATATATATATATATATATATACACACATATATATACACATTACTGCAGATATCTGAGCAGTCGTGTTGGAAATAATTGTTTGGGGACTGGAAGAAGCAGTTTACAAAGTGAAGATGATCCCTTCAAAGGAGATACTAAGTATTGACAAGAAGCACTGATAATGGAACAGTTGCCCAGAACATTCTCTTTTTTTGTCTTTTGAAGACAATTATCCTGCTTTGTATTTGCCAGTAAATATGTTTGTGTGGGCAGAGATTTCCAGATATTCAGGTTGGCTCAGTGCCTTTATGTGCATGTTCTCTCTCTCTCTCTCTTTTTCTTTCTCCCTCCCTTCTTCTCCCTCTCCCTGTCCCCCTTCTTCTCCTCCTTTCTCTCTCTCCTCTCTTCCTCTTTCCCTCCCCCTCTCTCTCTTTCCTCTTCTTTTTCCCCGTCCCACCTCTCCTTCCTTACCAACTCCTCTAAAATTGTTTTAAAAAATAATTGTTTTAGTTGATGCCCTCTGTTTCTGACATTCTTATAGTATAAAATTCTTGCAGATCTTTTCCACGCTTCTCTGTAGTCATCACACACATCATTTCTTATAGCACAATCATATCCCATTACACTCACGCATGACAGTTTGTGTAGCCATTCCCTCGCTAGCCACATCAGCTCTTAAAAGAGGAGCTATCTTCTCTTTCGTTATTAAGTATATTTACAGCAACGAGGTGCCAGGTGAAGCAGTGATAGAATATCGAACATGTAGTCAGTGACAACTGAGGTCAAAACAGACTTTAGAGACTTACATGCTGTGTAACCCTGGGTAAGTCACTTACCAACCCTGAACCTCAGCTTCCTCATCTGTAAATGGGGGTAATTATAGGACTTTCACCTCTCCGGTTATTGTATGAAGATCAAAGGAGATTCTATATGTAAGGTACTTAACAGGCTTTAAAATACTCTGTAAATACTAGTATTAACCCTATTGTCTAAGGAACTTAGACACCAGCTACAGGGTGCTCTGAAAGTCACCCTGAATGAGTAAATTACAGAAACTTGGAAAAAAACTCCTCATACAAAGAGGTTGTAGATTAAACAAAACTAAGAAAAAGTATGCAAAATAGTCACAGAAATGTATAGGAAATCCTCATTGAAAGATGTTAGAATTCAGATCGTGTACTGACCAGTCTTCCCTCCAGAAAACCTGTGACGGAATATGCCTCCTGCATTTGGTAGACAGGTGCCAGAAGAGACCTAGGGTATTGGTCATGGGCCGTGTGTGCCATCGCTTTGCTTGCCTTTGCTTCTTTGCTGCAAGGGAGGATTCTGTTTGGTGGTGGGGACAGGGTATTGGGAAGGGACAGTCATGTTTTTAAAAACTAAAAGCACCAAGAAAACAAAGCATCGCAGGGCCTGATTTAAAAGGATGGAACTTTTATACACCTGGAAGAATCTGCCTTAATGATTACAAACATCCATGCCTATGGTGCATAATCACATTTAGATGTGTTTGATTAGCAGGATAGATTCCTGTCTGTCAGAAATGTTTAAAATGCGTGCCTGGAGGCAAGTGACTGGCTAGGAATGCACAGTCGCATGGAGAAGTATCCCTACATTATGTCAGTCAATCATTAAGGATTTATTAAGCACCTAATATGAGCCAGTCATTGTTCTAAATTCCGGGGGTATGAGGACAAAGAAATAAACACTCCCTTTTTTTTTCTTTCTGGAGGGGAGAAGGCAGGGCAGCTGGGGTTAAGTGACTTGTCCAAGATCACACAGCTAGTAAGTGTTAAGTGTCTGAGGCTGGATTTAAAATTAGGTCCTCCTAAGGCCAGGGGCAGTGCTCTATTCACTGAGGCACTTAGGCGCCCTAAGCATGCCTTTCAACGAGCTTACATTCAAATGGGGGAGACAACAAATACATACAAAAACATGAACAGATTTTGTTGTCATTGTAGATAAACTGAATAAACACAGCGTCCCAAAGCTCTTAGGGCAGTTTTGAGCTTTGCTTGTTCAGCTGTGGGGTAGCTGGGTGGGGCAGTGGGTAGAGCACTGGGCTTGGAATCAGGAAGGCTCAGTTTGGTGAGTTCAGATCTGGCCTCAGACACTTTCTAGCTGTGTGACCCTGGGTGAATCACTTCACCCTATTTGTCTCAGTTTCCTCATCTGTAAAATGAGCTGGAGAAGTATCTTTGCCAAGAAAACCCCAAATGGGGTCACAAAGAATCACAACCACAAACAAAAAGCTTAAGTGCAAATGTAATAGCTTAAACACAAGGCTTTAATAGCCTAAAAGAGCACCAGGATTCTCAGGACTTCTTGTACACACGTAGTCAAAGTAGCTAAATGTGTAGCAGTTTGGGAGGAGGGAGGGCACGGCAGTTGAGAGCGTGATGGCCTTGAGCTGCCTCTTAAAGGAAGAGAGGGACCGTGGAGGTAAAGAAGTGTCTGTACTAAGCATGTGAGTCATCTATGGCAAAAGCACAGCAATGGGATGTGGAGCATTAAGGCCAATTTATCAGGATTACAGAGTGAGCGAGGGGCAGTAACGTCCCACCAGCCTTGGAAGGTAGGTTGAGGCCTCATTGTGCAGAGCTCTAAAATCTAAATGGTAGAGTTTATATTTTTGTTGGAGAAGCAAGAGTTGGTTGAGTAGAGGAGTCACATGGTCAGATCTGTGCTTTGGAAAAATTACCTCGACAGCAGCGTGTGGGATGGACTGAAGCAAGGAGAGGTTGAGGTGGGGAGATCAATCAGTAGGCTGTTGCCATCATCTAGGCAAGAGATAATGAGGGCCTGAACTAAAAGTGATATGCTTTTAAAAGCCTAAAATAGTTGTGCATTTATTTTGCCTTTCCAGAAAGTATCTTTATGTCACATCTTCTTTCAAAGGAGCATCGAAAAATGAAGTAAAAAAGGCAGAGGTGGCAGTGAAAATCGGTACGTGAGCTTCCTTGTGATGCGCCTTTTTCGTACTGTTCCCTCCTCTGCCCCTTGCACCCCCTTTTTATCTTTGATTTAGCTTAACAGTGATTTGCTAGGGGCAGGGTTTCTTGGCTGCAATTTCATCAGTGCAAATTGATAACTCATTCGTACCTTTAAATCTTTGAATAAATGGATGGATAGGTGAATGAACGAATGAATGAAGCATTTGTTAAGTTTTTACTGTGTGCAAAGCTCTGTGTTAGTGCTAGTAAGATAGTCACTGCTGTCCTAGAGGGCTGCATGAGGCATTGAAACTTTAAGTGACATATCTGTCTATCTACACATACGTATATGCACACATGCATATATATACACACACATACACAAATCACTTCAACTTTATATACACACATGTATATGCATATACATGCATATGTACTTGAATTGTGTGAATATATGTATTATGTTACATGAGACTTTCCACATATACACTATACAGACTATATATGCATACACAGACAGTATGAGTGTGTATCTATATGCATATGTACACATATATGTATATGTCCCTAGAAGAACTAAGATCATTCATGCTCTGTCAACTACATGAGGCATTGAGAGCTTTAAGTGACTTTCCCATTGTCTCAAGCAAGACACATATACATGCATACTATATCTGTGTGTGTGTGTGTATACAACACACATATACACATGCTATACATACACACACACACGCACACACACACACACACACACACACACACATGAAATAATCAGAGGAACGACTTGAACCTTGAATCCAGGTCTTCCTGACTCTAAGACTGGCCCTATATGTCAATATTCTTAAAAGGGATTTTCCAAGAAATTCTTTGCTTATTTATAAATGAAATATGATCCTGGGCATATTCAGTAGCTTCATGTCTTTATTAAAAATGTCTCTGTAGATATGAATCTAAACAAGGTCTTCTACAGAAAGAGAGTATAGATTAAAAAATGCATCATAAGTTCATGCTTTGCATGTGGATGGGTGGGGCTGACATGTCCCAACAAGGGACAATATAGATTGTAGATAATTTTTACTAGTAGAGCAGGAGTAGAAAAGACCCAGTCACATAATACATTAATTATTCAGAGGTAGACAAGGGGTTCACTTCTTTATTAGTGTGTGTACATTCCTGCCATGTCCTTGGTCCCTCCTCTCCCCCATTTCCCACACAAGGATATACCCAAGAAGCATGTCTTAGGAAATCAAAAGAATGAGAGCTATTAACTCTTTGAGATTTTGATTCTTATCCAAATGTTATAATAACTAACCAGTAAACTTTAAGGTTTACAAGTGCTTTTCATACAGTGTCTCATTTGATCTTCAAAATAACCCCATTAGATAGGTGCTATTATTATCTCCATTTTATAGAGGAGGAAGTCAAGACTGGGTCCCAGATCCACTAAAAATCTGGGATAGTATTTGAACCCCTAATTCCCAAGTCCAGTGTTCAGTCCACTATCCCACACTCCCTCCCTGTAATCAGTAGCCCTGTATATTTCATGGAAAGTGATAGCTTCTCAAAATGTGTAACATTCATGATTTAAAAGAATTTCATTTTTATTAATCATTCTTGTCTTCATTTTCCAGCTGAACAATTGGTAAAAGAAGCACAATTCAAAATAAACAAATCCATCCGAACTGGTTTGCCTTCTGCCAAGGTATACTCTAGGAAAGATAAGCCTTTCTGAAAACCAGGTGTTCAGTTTGCATTTGAATTTTCATAATTGCCTTTTCCCCCATTTCTTTCTTAAACTTTTAACTAAGATGAGTTTGGAAGGGTAGGGTGATTTTGACAAAGGTAATTAGAATGGATGAGAAAAGCATGGGAAACAGAAGAAGGGACCAGAGCCAAGGTGTATGATATAACAATGGAGAGAGAAGAGCCTGAGGAGAAGCTAGGGAACATTTCCACTAGTGGTTAGCAAGCTGGATCCTGTGAAAGAAGATAACAAAATACCCAGCCTGCCTGGAAGGTCCTTGAAAATAGATCGTCAAACTATGGCTTTTCATAGATTCTGAGAAATCAGAACCTAGGGACCTAACAGACTGTCCTTTTTTTTCCCTTCAGGGCTAGGAATTATATGCTGTCAGTATAACTGTTAATAATAATGCTTCAAGTCTACACAACCCCTTTCTAAGTTTAAAGTGGCTTTACGCAGTTAATGAATATTTTTTCTGTAATCTGTGTACCTTGTCCATGAGGAAGGCAGGTTTTAAATTATATAAATATTATTAAATATAGAGTATTGATTAATATAAATTGTTATTATAAAATATTATTATTATAATTATATTGTTACTGAGAGTACAAAGAATGTTACCTAAGGTCATTTATTGTAATACACTGATTTCTGCCAAAGAATGTGCTATATGCATTCTATAATGCATCATTTTGTCAACTTGTTGCTTTGCCTACGTCTTAGAGCACAGAGAGAAAAGTGGGAAAACATTTCCCTCTCTCCTTCTGCCGTCATTCTAAACACATCCATCCATTTGCCCTTAAACTGGCAAGGACAGGATACATCTTTTTGGTAAAAAGAAACGGTGCTTCACTGTAATAGGGAAGAGAGGCGATGGAATGCCCCATAGCTGCGGTCACAGATGGCCTTCTTCAAATGCTGGCCTTGGTTTCTTTCTTTTTTTCCAGTTAAAGGTAAAACTCTCTTATTGTTACTGATTTTTTTTTTGTTGTGACCTTTTTATTGTGTCTCAAAAAAAAAAAAGATCCAATTCCCCATGCTTCATTTATTCCAGAGGCCAAAGAAGCAACCTGTGTTTGGATGGCCGGGTGTCCCTCTCTTGCCTTTTCTTCTCTACCTCTCTCACTGCCGGTCTATTCAGTTCCCTGGAGACTCTTAGTGTAAAAGAAGAAGTGTGCAGTGATAGGGGCCTGGGGGCAGAAATGCCATCTTTGACCAGTTTCCCTTTGTTGCTCCTGTACCCTTTGTTCATTTCTACAACATAGGAGAAGATGGCATGGTGGATGAGCTGTCCACTTTGGACATCTGCTTAATTCCTCTGGGCATCTAAATTCACTAGTCATTCCAGAGTTTTTATTCCCTTTACAGTGGACGAGAGCAGAGGTGGGGAACATACGACCTTGAGGCCTCATGTGGCCAGTTTGAATTCAGTCCAAGGACCTGTACTTGAGGACCTAGAGGGTTACATGTAGCCTCGAGGCCTCAGGTTCCCCACCCCTGGACCAGAGCAATGGCCAAGACATAGTCTGCCTGTCAAGGGGGCTATTTCCTTCGCTCCCAGTTCCAACCCAGGTCATTGGGCTTTTCTTCAATGAGAGCAAATAAGTTATTCCCTTGTTACGTCCTTTGATTAAGGGGTTTGTCACCTGAAACAGGGAAAGAGATGCTGTCCTTTAGATGTAAAGAGCAGAAGAGAAGATGGTTTTCAGTATAGTGTTTAGGTCATGGTGACAGGGGAAAGGCCAAAAAACAGGTAGTCGAGTGACCGAGAGGCTATAGAAGCATGGGTGAGAAGTGCCCATGTATTGGAACAGTGGGAAGGTCATAGACTTCCTACATAGTTCTCAGGGACTTCAGAGATAATTTAGTCTAACTCTGTCATTTTACAGATTAGAAAAACTAATACCCCAATAGGTTCAGTGATTGGTCCAGGTTTACTGTGATAATAAATGGTAGAGCCTTGATCCACAACACCCTACCTTCCTCTTAATAATAACTCACATTTATATAGCAGCTTAGGAGGTAGGTGCTATTTTACTCCCATTTTATAGACGAGAAAATCTGAGGCAGACATGGTTAAATGACTTTCCTGGTCTCGCACAGCTAATAAGTATCTGAGGTCAGATTTACACTCAAGTTTTCCTTACTCCAGGCTCAGCATTCTACTCACTGTACCACCTAACCAAGAGAATATTATTATTTTGGTAGTCAGGGATTTATAAAAAGGGCAGAAAAGTCATAACAGTTTGAGATCTAGGGGACATTTTTAGGACCACCTGGCCCATCTCTTATTTTTATTTTTTATGACAGGGTTAAGTGACTTGCCCAGGGTAACATACCTAGGAGGGCTGAGATTTGAATACAGGTCCTCCTGACTCCAGAACAGATGCTCTCTCCACTATAGCACTTACCTGCCCTAATTTTTTCTTTATAGATGGGAAAATCAGGGCTGGAGAGATTACCAAAGTTTAGACCACATGAATAGTTACCTTGATTAGAACTTAGGTTGCCTGACTCCAAGATTGTGGTGAGAACAATTCAGACTGGGCCAAGAGGGCCAGTTGTTAAATTTTCTCTGGGACCATGTATACTTCTGCAATCAGCAAACACTACTAATCAGTGCTTGGTTCTTATTTTGTTGGCTGTCTAGACTCAAAATTTTAATAAAGAAAATGTTAACAATGCAGACTAAACTTTAAAATTGTACATCCTCACTCCTTCTCCCCGAAAGGTGGTTGCTAAACATTTAGAAATATGCCTCTATGTGAGTGGCTATTGGCAAAACCATGACAAGAACCTGACTTCTTACCGAGGCCTCTTTTCCCACTACCACACTGCTCTCCCAGAGCACAGCACAGATAATTAAAAGATAGATTTTGGTTTAGGTTTTGCATATAGAAATACAGTCATTCATTCATGCAACTAACCTTAGGCTTATAAGTATAGTTAAATATGTCATCCAGGACAAGGGGAGGTAATAGACCCATTTACTTTACTTTGTACTTATCAGACCCATATGTAGTGCTCTTTTTGGTTCTTTAATGGAAACACTCAGAAGTGCGATACAGAGACAATCTCAAGGTCTCTCTGAAGAACTTTGGAATCAGTTGTGTGACATGGGACACACTGGCAAATGGCTTCCCAGCACAGCATGCCTATATCAAAGAAGGCACTGTGTTCTTTTGAGCAGAGATGCACAAGTTTAGAGACATCTCTACTCCAAATGTTCACATAAACTATTTGTGCCTGACTTGTAGTAGAGCCTTCTGGGCTCATATGGGTCAGACGCATTGTAACTTGACCCTGGCACAGTGATGTCATTTTGATGCTCTTTCAGAATGAAGGACAACAACCAACCAACCAAGAGAGACCCTGATAATCAGCCCTAAGGTGATGGACATGGTGGGAAGGACTGAAAGCCCTGTCATATAAAGAACAAGCTAGAGGAGAGAAGGTGGAAAACACACTCACTCTCTGGAATTTACCTTTATGTAGTTCCAGAGGGCCAAACTAGGACTAATCAGTAGGAGTCACAGAGAGGCAGATTTCATCTCAGTAGAACAGAGAACTTTGTAAAACTTCGAGCTATCCCCATGTAGAATAGTTTGCCTCCTGATGTAGGTACTATCAAAAGACTTGAGTAAAGTTTGACAGTCACATCAGGGGTGCCACAAAGGAGATTTTTATGTTCAGGAAGCCACTGAGCTAGATCACTTTTAGGGTTTCTTACAACTCTAGTATTCTATGACTATGACTAAATACTGACTGAATTTGTAGAGTATGCAAGGCATTAAGGTACCATGACATATCACTTCTGCTCTTAAAATGTGTTTAGAGAATAGGTGATGAAACTTTGAACTTGCTAGGTAGTATGGTGGATGGAGAACTAGACCCTACAGTCATGAAGACCTGAGTTCAAATCTAGCATCAGACACTAGTCACATGACCTTGGGCAAATGGCTTAGTTAATTTCTATCAGCCTCAATTTGGTTATCTGTAAAATGGAGGTAGTCATAATCATAGATTCCCAAAGGAAACAGTACCACCCCCTAAGGGGCACTGGAATGATAGAGGGGGTTAGTAGTAGCCTGAGGCACAATTGGGGGACGTTGAATAAAAATAAGGGGGCAGTGGAAGCGTAAGGAAAGAAGATAGAAAAATATTGAAAAACTGTTTCAGCTGTTGTGGAACAGAGTTGAAGTCATAGTGATTACATTATTTTCCAAGTAAAGACACAAAATGCAAGTTATAACTGATCAGTGGTCAAGTTTGCTGATAGGTCTTAAAAAGCAAGTGTTGGCATGTGAGCATGTCGTGCATTGTTGGGAAGTCCAGCATGCATTGGCAGGAATATGTGCATGTAATGACTTGTTTACAATATGATACTATGTTGTTATATGACACAATGTTATATCATCAAAATTTCAATGCAGGAAAAAACCCTACAAATTTACAATAAATTATTAAATTTAAGATGTGTCATTTAAAAACATATATTTTATTATTTTTTGAAATGACATAGATTTCTAAAAAATATATTAAAGGGTTAAAGAAAGTAGATTTCCAGGGAGTCACTGAGTAATTTTTTTTTAAAGGTGACAGTAGGCCAGATAAGTTTGGGAATATCTGGAATAGCACCTCTCTGTTAGGGTTGTGAAAATCAAAGGAGATAATATTTTATAAAACCCTTGGAAGACGTTAAAGCCGTGTATAAACACTAGCTTTGATATTATTGTTTTTATTTTGTTCATCCCTTTTTACTTCCTCAAATGGAATTGCTCTTTTTTAGGATATGTTAAAGAAAGCTTTGGAAGATGCAGAAGTAAAGCAGAAGATGCTTAAGGAGAAAGAAAAGTAAGGATCAGGCTGTCTGGAAAGATGTCCATCTGTCTCTGCATTATTGGAAGTCACATTTTTGTTCTCTAATTGACCAGGAAAATTCTTATTGCGGTGCTTTCTCCCAGCTGCTGCCTCTAACTCATCATATTATATGTAGATTGGTTATATTTCCCCCACAGTATGATCACCAAAAAATAGTTATAAAGTGCCTCTTACATCTGAATTCTGTTTGAATAACTCATACTCTGTACCACTGTGGTGATGCAGTGAGCCAGGGCTCTTACAGGATCTGCCAGTGTGTTTATGTCGGGGGGAAGGGGGGATGGAGGGACTCTGTCAGGGCCTAAAAAGCTAGAAAGGATAGAAGTGTGTGTCCAGTAATGGTTGTTTCAGGGCCAGCCTAGGTAAGTTTTGCCATCAGGGAACGATTTGGAGGCGAGGATTGGAAGGGAGAAGGGAATGGGGAGGGTTCAGGGCACAGAAACTCACTGAGGCATGGAGAGATTGTCATCTGTATCAGTGGAGAGAGTACTCAAATTGATGAAGTTATGGATCTTTTCAAAGAATAGCTCATCGTGTTTACAAGGAGAATTATACATGCTTTATCTACATGATACCAAAACTCCCAAATGGGAAGGGAATAAGCATTTATTAAGTGACAGGCACTTTGCTAAGCACTTTAAATATGGTCTCATTTGATTCTTATGACAACTCTGGAAGATGGGCACTATTATCATCTCTGTTTTATAGATGAGGAAACTGAGGCAGATGGGTTAAGTGACTTTACCAAGAGTCACACAGGTGATACGTGTCTGAAGTCTGATTTTAATTCAGGTGTTCTTGACTTCAGATCCAACATTTTATTCACTATGCCACCAGCTTCCTCTGAATGGCTAAGAAGTTATTAATTCAGTCAACATCTGGATATCTGGTCAATACAAAGATTCCATATGTTTGATTTTCTATCATTAAATCAATGCATTGCTTGCCTTGTCTCTGGATCTTTTAGGATCATGCAAATACATCTTCTATATTTCTTTTTTTGTTTGTTGGTAGGCAGTCGGGGTTAAGTGACTTGTCCATGGTCACACAGCTAACAAGTGTGTCTGAGGCCAAATTTAAACTCAGGGCCTCCTGACTTCAGGGCCAGTGCCCCATCCATTGTGTCACTTAGCTGTCCCTCTGTAGTTCATTTTTAAAAATCAGTTTCTGCCCTCTAGGATCTTATAGTCTTAATCAGGCAATCAATATTTATCAAGTGCCTACAATGTTCTAGGCACTATGCTTAGCACTGGATGGAGTACAGACAGACAGAGAGATTGATCATTATTAAGTATTTAAGAATGTGCAACACCCTACAATTAAAATAGCAAATCTATACCAAACCAGGATGTTTTTGCATCTCCAAGATAGACTTGATGAGTAACTTAAAGGATAGCTAGAAATGATTGCTTGATGTTATTTAAACAAAAGGAAACTTTGAAACAAAAGATATTGTAGAGAAACTGCAATGGCAGAACATAAGAACCATTGAATTTCAATTATGCTTTTATGAACCAGACAAGCAAAGTGATATGATTGTTGCTTTTCCACAAAACTCAGATTCAGAAATAAACTAACTAATGTAGTAACCTGTGCACATAGGGAAATAAATATTGAATAAGTGCCACACAAATTTTTATTGAAAGCAAGAGGCCTTTAAAGTCTTCATTTTGATGAATGTGAAAGAAAAATCTTGATGATGACTATTTGTGGCCTTAATGCAGGGCATAATAGATGGTGTAAACTTTATTTTATTAAAGTACAATGCCATTGTATCTGAAAATGCCAGCTGGCTTGAATTTGTTTCATAAGCAAAATGCATTTTCATTTTGAAGGAAAGTTATAAAGTCATAATAGTTTCTGCAGACATTTTGCATGCTGGCCAGATCTAGAACGAGCATCTCCTCCCAGGTAACAGTGTTCTATGTTAGTTACTTAATTAGTCTCTACTCTTGCCTCCTGGAAGGGTAATATCCAAGTCATTGAAGAGGTTTGTAAGCTGAAAGTGTGGTCAGTATACCTGAAACTCATTATGTGCATATGTTTAAAAAGTAGTCTATTATGAATATAAATTAATCCATATCCTTTTTTCCAATTCTCTCCTGAGTTGAAAGGCAACTAAGAGGCTAATCAGTCCAGCACCCAGACTCCAGCTCCAGGCATGAATACCTTCTGTACTGTCCCCAAGGTGGACTTTGTGTACTAGGCCCCTCAGAGAAGCACTTGATGGTTTCTAATCAGTCTCATTAATTGTATGATGCAGTTGCAATAATCAGTAGCTTCCTTTTTGGAAAGAAAGCAGGTAGAGTTAGGAAATTTTCAGTTTAATCTTCAGTGTTATATTTATGAGATTGTGTGTGTGTGTGTGTGTGTGTGTGTGTGTGTTGCCAGGATTAGTTTCTTTAGTTTTCCTCTATTGCAATTGCTATTTTAAGAGTAATTATTCTTTAAGGAAATTTATATTATAACCCAATACAACAATGATGTAGCTGACACGAGAGGAGTTAAAGAATCTTTATGTCCTTATTGATGTGCTTTATTAGCCTTAGCTGCTAGAAGAAATGCTACCAAGGGACCCAAGGGAGACTAAAGAATCTCGTTTCCTTTTGAGGTCTTTAGTAAGGCATATTCCTGTCTGTCAGGAATGTTTATAATGTACCCATGATGGGAGTCTAGAGTTGTCTGGTAACCAGAGGAAACTTTCAGATCAGAAATTAATTCTCTGATTCTTTCTAAATTACTTAACAACCTAACCATTATTCCATGCTTATATATCAATACCCACTTGAGTAAATTAGCATTTTAGAACTCTTGTGAACTTTGTAAATATAGGATTCTTCTGACTCACTGAATACAGTTGCTTTTATTAACCCTGAGTAAATCATTTAATCTCTCTCAGAACTGAGTTTCCTTAATGTGAAAGTAGGGGGTTAGATTCATGGTCTTCCAGGGTTTATTCCAGCTCTATTTTAAAATATATATATATATATATATATATATATATATATATATATATGTATATATATAGTATTTATTTTATGAAATACTTCTCAATTACATGTAATATTTTTTAAACAGTTTTTAAAATATTGAGTTCCAAATTGTCTCCCTACTTCCTTTCCCAGCCCTTTGAGAAGGTAAACAATATGATTTTAGTTATACGTGTTAAGCCATGCAAAACATATTTCCGTGTTAGTTATGTGGTAAAAGAAAACATACACAAAAACCCCCCAAGAAAAATAAAGTTTAAAAAAAGTATATACTCTAAGAATTCAGCAGTTCTCTCTCTGGAGATGGATAGCATTTTCCATATTGGTTTTTTGGAGTTGTCTTGGGACATTATCATGGTCAGAGTGCTAGCTTGCTATAATTGTGAATAATATGCAGGTATCTCAAGGATGCTATCTGAGCATACTGGGTAGTTTTTACAAAAAGCAGGAATGTGGTATATTGCCTTGTCTAGGGAAGGTGTTGGTGGTTTTGGTTTTTTTAATGATAAGTTAACAGGGCTTTAATAAACATGGATTTTTAAAAAATATCTTTGAAAACATAACTCTAGAGAACTGAGAAAACCCAAGAAGCTTGTTCTGATCTTTGGAGTGAACATAGAAAACAGAAGCCAAGACGGAATGTTCATTTACAGTAACAGCCGCCTGATAAAAATGCATGAGAAAGTGGGGCCACAATTGAGACCTGGGTCTTTGTGAGTATGTTTTTGTTTTCAGATGGTGAGAATTGAGGGGAGGGAGTGGAGAACAAGGGAAGAGTCTGGAATTAGATGAGTGATTAATCATAATTGAAGCAGGTGTCTTATTCTTTGTTCACCACCCTCGAAAGATCTCTTCACCTTTCCTGTCAATGCACAAACATAAATCTGCCTAATGTTATATTGACAGGAGTTATGGGATCATCCCCAGGGGCTTGGAGGGACGAAAACAGACTCTTCTCTAGTCATTCTAATGACCAACTGGACGTCGCTGTTGTTTTACTGTATTGTTTGAAAAAGCCCATCCTCTCCCCTTTCCTTTTTAAATTACTAAAGGCAAATTCTGATTTTCCTACGCCATTCTTCTTTCTTTTGGCTGCTTGTATTTCTTTTATGAGGGCTCCCCAAACTGATAAGATTCTAGAAGGGTTCATTCTAGTTCTTTCTCGTGCCTTTTTAATTCTTGCAGAGTTTTAACCCAGCCAACAGACATTCATTAAGCACCCACTATGTGCCAGGCACCATTAATCACTGGAAACAAAATTTAAAATGAAATAGACTTTTCCCCTCAATAATCCTGCATTCCATAGGAGGGAATGTAAATATTATAGGAGACTGTCACATAGACATGGACGTGGAACACAAACACATACATATGCGATCATGTATAAGCAAATACCCAGCAGAATTATAAATGTCTTTTCAGCGAGGAAATAATGACCTTAGTTTTTAATTCCAAAAGTTTTCTCCCTGTGTGAAATGGAAAATAATTCCTAATTATTTAAAAAGAGGATTGTTGTCCTATGAATCTCCAGATGGTGTGTTTTTACTATGATTGTGTATTAAGTTCTTGGTTGTCTATGGACATGGGAATAGATTTACATTAAGGAATTCAGTTGCAAAGTGAATTTTTCTCAAGTTTTGTCATGGGCCTAGATTAAGGACATAAAGTATACTGTTTTGCTTGCCACTGGAGAATTTAGGTTGAAAATTATTCTTCTCATTAGCTAAATTTCACAAAATTGTACTCATGTATTTCTTTTTCTAGGCTTGGTGCTGGTGTGGTTGGAATTGTTAATATACCCTTGGAAGTCATGGAACCATCTCATAATAAACAGGGATTCCTCAATATCAAAGAGTATAACCACCTACTTAAAATCATGGGGCTTTATTTGGTGCAGTACTGGAAGGACACCGGGTTCAGTAAGTATTTAATTATTATATCAAGACATTCACATTAGACTGATTCGTGTCTGTGTGTCCACACACACACACACACACACTTACACACCCAATTTTGTTTTTTTAAGATTGGCTCCTCCATCTCACCTAACCTGGAAGTACAGTGGCCATTCACAGGCCAATGACCCTGTACTGATGGGCACAGGAACTTTAACCTCCACTTCAACCCATGCCAGTTTGCCTTTCCCTAGGCAACCCAATACTCCTGCTTAAGAAGGCTTACTATGTTGGTGCTAGACTTAGGGTGACAGCCATGCAGCTTCATCTGCAGCTCAGCACTCCCAAGCTCGAGTGATCCACCAGGCTTAGCCCAGGAAGTTGCAAGGACCTCGGGTTTGCGCTATTGTTGGGGACTTCTTTAATCAGTGACCATTAACTGATTAACCAAGGGGACCTCAAAAGAAATTTCCCTTTATCCATAAGAGCTGTGAAAAGCAGCACATTTGAAGTCGGGTGGATAACACTGAAAAACGGAAAGAAGTTAAAGCTTTCAACTGATTGAATAATAGAAAAGTATCATAAGGAAACAAACAGAAGAACCATTAAAGCATTTCAGTTTGGGGCCATATAGAATAAAATAATAGCTTCTGAAGGCAATACTTTATTGCAGTAATAGAGCAATAATCGATGGACTTGCTAAAAGAGAAATTTAAATATATCTAATATATTCAGTTTAAAACACAGGAAGTAGATAATAACTTTAAAGAGGATTTCTCTCAAAATTGGACAAAAGTACATACAATAGTTGATGCACATAGATAAGCCTCACTTACCTAGAAGGCTTATATGCTTACAGAAAGGTGTTTCTCAATGCTTTTTCACGTGCAAAACTTAAACAACACAGAAATTATATTGTTGGGGAGCTTCACTGACCTTAGGAAAGAGACGACAGCATATTTGCATAAGGATGTTCCTGTCCTTGAGAATCCGAATTTAAAAATGTGATTTTTTTTTATCATCACTTGAGGTTGTAATTTTAAAACTTTCTTTTTCTTGCTTTTTACCTTTCTCTGCTTGTTCGTTGAGTGTTTGCAAGAAGTGAAACAGGGAGGAAAAGAGAACAGAAATATAGAAAGAGCAATCAGCAGCCAAATTGGGGTGGGGTTTGGGCAGAGGGGAGAAGGGAGGGAGAAGAAAGGGGATAAATTAATTTTACTTACAAAACTTGGAAATTCAAGACAGGAAATACAAAACATGTTAGCTAGCAGTTAATTCAAAACAGGAAAATCTTTTTTTTAAATTTTTTTTATTGTTCTGAATATTTGGAGCTATACAATCCAATTCAAACGATAAAACTTTTGTTAAATGCCGGCCACGTGCAGGCTGCTGTGCTAAGCACTGGGGATACCATTAATAAAAAGACAGTCTCTGCCCTCAAGGAGTTTACACTCTAAAGGGGGAGACAGCACACCGGAGGAAGCAGGAAAGTGGGGGAGGGGGCAGGAAAAACACACCAGGGGTTACCCAGAGAAGGGCCAGCAGTTGAAACCAGGCAGGACAGCAAATGCAAGGTGAAGTGAGGTGAAAGTTCAGTTTCTGCCTACAATAGAGGAAGGCCTTGGGAGAAGTTGGATATTCTGTCCTCTGGGATTCTAAACAGAGGGAGAGGAGATGACTGTAGGGTGGTGTCAATTAAGGCTTGAGTTTACAATGTGGTGGTGAGTTTAGAAGTGATGAGCTTATCCTGGGAGGGGCATCTCATTCCTTGGAGTTTAAAGCAGGCAGGGCATCGGATTCAAGGTGGAGAAATAAATATAAATCTTAGGAATAAATAAGGCGCTAGAATAAATTCAGCACACCTTTTGGCATTTTGGCATTAAGAGGAAAGAGAAGACAAGAAAAAATAGGTGAGAATATTCTGCGTGATCTTTTACCTTGTCATTTTATAAAAAGGAAGTCCTAGGAAATAACTAAGCATTGAATTCTCCCTGGAAACTTAATTTTAAAAAAATTCCAACTCATTAAAATGTTCATTATCCTGTCCATATTTAATAACGTCACATACAGACTCGATCTTAACTTATAGCTACTTTCTCCAAGTATCCCTTTTGGTAACCATGTCTCTCTGCTCTTTATGTATGTCAGTTCCTTCCTAATTACCTGCTTTCCTGGGTAGGTAAGAGGCATGATGCACGTAGAGGGCTAGCCTTGGAGTTAGGAAGCCCTGACTCCGACTGGACCTCTGTCGAGTCACTTAGCCCCAGGCTATTCTCTAAGACTGTAAGTTGAGCTCAAAGTGTTGCTCTCCACTGGTAAAGATGATTTCTCTCTAGAACTTTCCCTGCCGCCCTAGACATTTAGCCACTCCTCCATTAGCCAGTTACTGTCCTCATGTATATCCTCTATTGTACTTTTCTCCTCACTTACCTCCCTAAAAACATTCTTTGTGATCTTTCAAAGAACAAAAAAGCCGATTCCTATTTAAATTCTTATCACTAGATGGACTTACAATTTTTCTTTCTGCTCATCACATTCTTCTTATCCCCAGGTCCTAGCACAGTGCCTGGCACCGAGACACTTAGTAAAAGTTTATTGATTGATTAAATAAATCCACAAATAAAGAACATCCCTAGAAATGGGAACGAAGGGGTTAGTCTAAGATTGGCAGAAGGCCTGTTAAAAGGGTGGAGGGGAGAGGAATAATATTAATAATCTTAGCTAACATTTATACAATGCTCTAAGATTTGCAAGTGTTTTACATGTACCATCTCTGAAAGGAGGGAGGAGAAAGCTTCGCCCTTGCTTGATACGTACATCTTGCCATGTCAGCCTCCCCTTGAGACTTGAATATCCAGCCTGAACTAGGTAGTAGAATGAGTGAATGAGTGGGCTCTGGAAATAGCTGAAAGGTGATCCTTCCTCAGGTCAAGGCCATGGAAACAGCTGAGCACTTGCGATGTGTGACTGACACTCACTGCCTGTATTATCGGCCCCACACTTTTAATACAGGAGATAATGAAAAGTATTTGGGTAGAATTTTTACCTTATAAATAAAAGATGCAATCTTTGTATTTGCTGTAAATCTGATCTGTTTCTGTGGAAAATTGTGTCCTGGTTTGAATCAAATCAGTAGAAAGGGAATTGTAGAGGTAATGACTTTGTATCACTTATAAAATCTACATTTACTTCTGCTGCTGTTGATGCTCGTGTATCCCAGAAACATTTTTCTTCATCTGACCAGCATTCTCTTCTCCAAGTCTGACCTCACCTCACTGCCTTTTCCTGGGGTTTCTATAGCTCCTGGTGCCGTTGCAGTGAAATGAGACTATTAGGCATTGGTTTGAGGGGTGGGGAGAGACAGGAGAAGGAAATTTCACTGAATGAAATTTCAGTTTGAACCAGAGCATTTATCTAGGACTCCATTGTTATTGAACTGTGCCAAGATAGAGCCAAATGAAGCTGGTGCACTGAGGCAGAGTTTAGGGTATAATCAGCATTGTGTTTCCCAGAGTAATCTGATATTCCAATTCAATAGTGCTTGCAGTTAAAATAAATTCTGCTGATTCAGGAATATTCATTATTCATATGTATATATGTGTGTATATACTTGTATATAAAACAGAAACACACACACATATATGTATTTGTAAAACGTCTTTCTAAAAGGGACATAATCCAATAGCCAATTGTAGACAGTCGATTTGGTAGTTGATTTCTGACAGTGTTTGGATTTAAGTAGATGTGATCATACATAAGGCAAATAATTAACCTAAAAGAAGGAGGAAGTATAAAACCTCTCTTTTGCTTCTTTACAACTAGAAGCTTAAGTTAAATGAGCAGAACCAAGACAAAAATAGAAAAGGCAGAATTGGCCTGCCTTTCTTTTTAAAGATTTGAATGAGGAAATAATTATTTTAACTTTTTGTCTGATTTCCTCAATTAAAAAGTTGTACCTTTTTAAAAATGTACATAGTAGCTTATGAGCCAGTTAATTTCTGGAAATCAAGAGTTATTTTGCTGAAAATTTCAGAGGCTAAAGCCTTGACATGAGAAGGCTCAGAGGTACAAGAAAAGAGAAATTACTTTATTTATTTAATTAGACAAAAACACATGCTAAAGAAAACAAATGGGTTTTTAAAACCTAAATGAGGGGCAAAGAGAAAGATCAAAGAATGGATAGGATCTCTGTACAGGCTAATTAGCATGATGATAAATGGCCCCAGAGAGATGTTGTTTAACTCTTGTTTCTGTTTTGTAAACAATATGGACAAGACAAAAATGGCTCATAGGGAATTCATAGAGTCACTTTTAGAGCTTGAAGGTGACTACACAGTTCCATCTAATACAACCCCTTCATTTTACAGCTGAGGAAGCTGAACCCCAGAAAAATGAAGTGACTTGGTCTAGGTCACAAAGGTAACAAAGCAGAGATAGGATCTGACCCCAGGTTCTGTGACTCTGGAGCCGAGCTCTTTTAACTAATGTGACTGGAAGATAGCACCTAGATTCCTTTGTTCAAGTGAGCAGGTCTAAATGAGCCCCATTCCATGGTACTCAAAGAACTCACATGTGTGTTTGCTGAGACCTTGTCAGTCGTACCTGGAAGATCATGCTATCAAGATGGGGAACAGAGAGGAACCATAGGGTTAGAGTAGGGCAGCTGTCCCATTATTTTCACTAAAAGAAAAAAAACTAGTCTTCCAGTTAGAGGCCAGTGAGTTTTGATTCCAAAACCTAGCAAAATTTTAGAATGTGTTATTAAAAGGATAGTTAGTGAGCATGTAGAAAATGAAGAACACAAAGAACAGAGTTAACACACAAGAGGGCTTCAACTGAAAACAGCTCATAACAAGCCAAACTATTTCTTTATATGATGAGGTTGTTAGGATGATAGGTCAGAGGAATAGCAACAGATATTGTTTACCTAGATTTTAGCAAATCATTTGGCAAAGTCTCTCAGGTTATTCTTGTGAAAAATATTAAGAGATAAAGGCTATGTTTGAAGATATGTTTGAAACAGGTTGAATGATAGGACCCGAAAAGTTGCCATTAGTAGTTATCATTTTGAACAGGTCTCCAGGGGAAGGATCTGTGGTTATCCCAGTGCTTTTAATTTTTATCAATTACTTGGATAAAGACTTTTAATTTTTTGGATAATTACTTGGATAAAGACTTAGGTAACTACATCTCAGAGAAATCTGTAAGAAAGAGCCAAGATTCAAAAAAATCTAGAAAATCTAGAACATTGAGCTGAATCTAATAAAATAAAATGTAATGGAAATAAACACAAAATCTTAAAATTAGGTAAATAAAAAATTCATAGTGATAGAAGAGATATAATTATTCAGCAGTTTGAAAAAAACCTCTTTTTTGGTAGACTACAAGCTCAATTTCATGTAAGAATGTGATCATGCAGAAGATGAATATTATTTTTTTATGCATCAGGAAGAGGGTGATCAGTATTAGGGAAAGGATAGTACCATAGTACCTTGCACTCATCAGAGAATTGTTTTCTGCTTGGGTCATTACATTTTAAGAGGGATATTGATAAGCTGGAGAGAATCCAGAGAAGGGTAGTGAGGATGGTAAAGAGTCTCAAATTTGTTCTGTGTTAGGATCACTGCAAATTGGAGATGCTTACCCTGGATAAAAAAAGAAAGACAGCGAAGTGGTGCAGTGCATAGAGAACAGGGGCCTGGAATCAGGAAGACTCATCTCCATGAGTCCAAATCCAGCCTCAGTCACTTCCTAGCTGTGTGACCCTGGGCAGTTCACTTAACCCTGTTTACCTCATTTTCCTCATCTCCAAAATGAGCTGAAGAAAGAAATGGCAAACCACTCCATTATCTCTTCCAAGAAAAGCCCAAAAGGGATCACAGAGAGTCAGACACAACTGAAAAACGACTCAGCAACATCCATAGATAAGGGAAAACTAGAAGTATGAATATGATGGTTATCCAAGAGTATAAAGGGCTGACCTGTGAAAGACTCACTCTGTTTACCCCCCAGAAGTTAACCTAGGTAGGAGCAATGTGAGTAAGCTACAGAGAAGCAAAGTGAAACTCAATGGCATAAAAAAATCTGTCTAACAACTGATTGGAGTTGTCCACAGCTGTAATGTGGGTTTCCTTTCCTCGATATCTTCAGGCAAAGGCCCATTATGTTTTATGTGGAATTTTTAAATGGGATTGGAGTCAGCTGCTCTGATTTAAAGTCTACATTCTTTGTAGCTAGTTCAGGCCAGCTGTCAGTTAATAATAGAGATGTTTAGGATATCACTGGACCAAATCACAGAGAAGACCACCTATCTTCAGCGAGTCCTTATTATATAGAGGGTGAGATGCAGACTTTTCAGCCTGGCATTTTCAAACCCTTCACAGTCTGGCTATTGGCTGCTTTTTCAGACTAATTTCATATTGCCCTATATACTTTGTATTCCAGCCAAATCAATTTTCTAGCTATTCCTGAATGTGACATACCGTCTCCCATTTCCATGTCTTAGAATGCCCAGCTTTGTTCAAGGCTCAGCTCAGAAGCTGCCTCCTACCCAAAGCCTTTCCCAGTGTGCCAGATTTTTAGCGCTTTTTTGGTATTTGCTTATCTGTGTATAAGTTGTATATAGGCACCATGGAGTCATGGGGAGATGACTGGCCTTGGAATACATGAATTTAAGACCTGTGTCTGACACGGATTACTATGTGTCCCTGAGAAATCCTCTCAGTACCCTAGCTAGGTGTTAGAGTTTATCAAGCTGAGTCTGTCGTGGATATTTCCCTGCTGGGAGTTCTCTGTAAACTCTGGGTTCTGGACCAAGCAAGTATGTTCTATCTTCCTAGTAGAATGCAGACTTCTTAAGGAAAGAGATTATTTTTCTTTCTTTTTGTCATCGTATATCTTAACACCTGGCGCAGCACCTTGAACACATTAGGCACTTAATAGTTTGTTGAATATTGAAAAACATCAGTTATTGTTTTTCATACAGGCTACTCTCACCAAATGATTAAAGTTAATGCTCTTGAACATGCTTTCATTTGATTTTCTGACTTCATTTGTACTCGCTTCATAGAATGTATTAGGAGGTGCATTCAAGATCATCTAGCTCAACCCGCTTATTTAACAGATGTGGAAACTGAGGCCCCAAGAGGTCAAGTGACTTGCATAGTGTCATATAATTATTTAGTGGAAGAGCTGTGACTTGCCTCAGGTCCATTAGGATAATATATTTACATTTTCTATGAGTTATTCATTCTGAGGACTCATATTCTGTGTTCAAATTTGGGCTCAGACACTTCCTACCTGTAAGACTTTACTCATCCAGCCCCAGACACTTGACACACTTACTAGCCGTGTGACTTTGGGCAAGTCATTTATCCCCAATTGCCCTCCAAAAAGCAAAAAAAAAAAAAAAGACTTTAGTCACTTAACCTGTTTGCCTTAGTCCCTCATCTGTAAAATGAGCCAGAGAAGGAAATGGCAAACTATTCCAGTATATCTGCCAAGAAAACCCCAAATATGGGATCATGAAGAGTCAGCCATAATGAAACAACTTAGCAACAACAGTTCTTTCTGAAAGGTCTCAAAGCACCTTTACATTTAAGTGAAAATACCGAAGCTTGACACCATTGCCTTCTCTGAAATTCAGTAGATTTTAATTGACTTGATTTGATTTTTTTTTCTTTAATCAACACAGTGTGGAGGAATTTGGTTGGCCTAGAAAATGGGCCAGAAAACTATTAGAGGAATTAAAGGTTATATAAGAGCCTCAAATTTAAAATATTGCAGTAGCACTAGAGAAGTAGCATAGAGTGGTACAATGTAAACTGGCCTTGAGCTCAGGAGTCCCTGGATTCAGGTCCTACCTATGATGCTTACTGGTTGAGTTACCCATGTCAGTTCTTAATGTCTTAATGTCAGGCAAATTACAAAAGAATTGCTGATTCTACATTGATAGAGTTTCCTCATTGGGGAGCTCTCTACTGCAGATGAAATCACAGATCTGGGCCCAAAACCAAACAGAGCCCAACAAAGCATGTAAAATTTCAGTTAAAGAGAAAACCACAGTCTTAGGAAGACAATAAAAGGTCGTCTGGATGGACAAATCAGCCAAACATCAGTCTTTTCTGGCATGCTGAGGGATAGCTCTGAATATATTCTTGGAAGAAAAACAAAGTATTTTGACCAATCCAACTGTCTTGGAAGAATAGTAGCCATTAATTTATTATTGTTATTGTTTGGTGGATAAAACTTGGAGCTACCTGGTTTGGGTATGGACCAGATGGAAAGAATCTGAAAAACAACCAAGAATTTGCTTCATTGCCTATAGAGGGGAAAATGTCAAAGCAGTCTGAAATTTTAATGATGCTAGCTTACATTTATACAGCGTTTTAAGATTTGCAAAGCACTTTACAAATATTTTCCCACTTTAATCCTGGGAGGTAAGTACCGTTACTGTCCCACAGGCACATAGTGAGCATTATATGAATGGTGGCTTTCATTATCATCGCAACTTAATGGAGGAGATGACTGAATTGCCCAAGATCACAGGACTAGTAAGTGTGTGAGGCTGGGTTTGAAGGCAGATCTTGCTGTATCTACTGAACTACCTAGTTTTCCTTATGAAAAAAATAATAACAGTTTTAACATAGGATTTGTTTGGAATTTAGGATGTTATTGGTGCTTCATCTTTGTTGCACAGAATAGAAAAGACAAAATTTGAGATTCTTTCACTGTTATCTCTGTGCAGATGATCCCCAATCTTTATATTCAGCCCAAGGCTCTCCCTCAAGCTTCAGTCTTGGATCATTAATTACCCACTGGACATTTTGAAATGTGTGTCTTGAAGACATCTTAAACTCAACATGTCTTATACTGAGCTCACTGTCTATCCCTCAATCCCTAAACCCCCTCATTTCCCAAACTTGGCTATTTTTGTCAAAGGTAGCACCATCCCTCCAGTCTCCCAGGTGCATAATCTCAGCGTTGTTCTGAACTTCTCCCTGTTCCTCACCACACATATCCATTTAGTTTGTCATGTTCTGCCTACATATATCTGTCAAATCCTGTCCCTTCTTTCCATTACCCGGTGTCAGGTCCTCATCAGTCCCAGCATGGATTATTGCAATAGTCTGCTAATTGTTCTCTCTACCTCAAGGATCTCCCACCCTTACATTCTGTAAACTGCTGCCAAAGTAATTTCCCTTAAGCAAACATCTGACCGTGTGACTCCCCTACTTACTCAACTCCAGAGGTTTTCTGTTGCCTCCAGGACAAAATATAAACTTCTCTGTTTAGTTTTTCAGGTTCTTCACAATCTGGTCCCAAACTGTCATTCCACCTTCATTGGAATCACTCCCCCTCCCTCTTCCTCTGATCTAGAAACACTAGCATTCACTATTTATCACGGTTTCTTCTCTCTGTCGTTCACCTCTGGTGGTCCCACATGCCTAGTGACCACTCCCTCCTTACCTTCACCTCCAGTGTCCATGTCTTCCTCCAGGATGCAGCTCGAGCATCATCTGCATGGAACCTTCCCTGAGCTCTCAGATGCCTCATTCCTTTCCTCCAAACGGCCTTCCACATAACTTTTATATTGAGTAACTTGATATGTGTTCTTTGCAGGAGCGAGCGTGTGTGAGCTTCTTACAAGCAGGGATTGTTTCATTCTTTGCACTTGTCTCCTCTGTCTCTACATGCCCAGGAAGAAGGAGGCACTTAATCCATCCTTGTTGACTGTCTTGTTGGTTATCTTAGGAACTTTCACCAATGCCCTCCTTTGATGCTCGTTTGTGTTTGGAGTGTCCCTGGGCGATTTGTAATGGTTGTATCGGGAGAATACAAACTCTAGCAGGTTCTGCCAGAATGGAACAATTCCAAACATTAAAGGATGGGCCTTAGGGCAGACAGATTTAATTGGGAAGCATTTAACGGAAATAAAACTACATTAGGACATCATTTGTGGTTTTCTGAGTCAGTATGTTGGCACCAAGCATCCTGGTGTTAAGGTTTAGTGGCATTTCCCATTACCTTGTTGTTCAGTCATGTCTTACCCTTCATGACCCCATCAGGGTTTCTTGGCAGTGACACTGGAGTGGTTTGCCATTTCCTTCTCCAGCTCATTTTGTAGATGAGGAAACTGAGGCACCCAGGGCCACACAGCCAGGAAGGGTCCGAGGCTGAGTTTGAACTCAGGAGGATGAGTCTTCCTGACTCAAACCGCACTCCTTGCGCCCCCTGGCTGCTCTCTTTGACATCCCTGCTGTGGTCCAGATGTCTCCTCTTACAGGTGAGTAACTGAGACTCAGTAAAGCTTCATCAATCGCCTTGCCTAGATAGATGGTAAGCCACATAGGTTGTAAGTGGCTGAGCTTGTATTTAAACACAAACCTTCTTTTGAGACAGGGAGATAGAACTGGACAGAGTGCTGGGTATGGAGTCAGCAAAGCCTGTGTTCAAGTCCAGCCCCAGACTCTTTGCGACCCCGTGACCCAAGGCAGGTTATTTAACCTCTGTTGTGGCAGTTTCCTCAGCTGGGAGATAATGGCACCAACTTCTCAGCGATGTTTTGGGGACCAAATGAAAATAATATATGTTTTCATAAACACAGAAATACAAAAGTGCTTAGCATAGTGCCTGGGACATAGTGAGTGCTTTACAGATGCTGGTCCCTGCACATAGTCAGTGCTTTACAGATGTTTATTCCTTTCACTTCTCTTAGTATATGCTTTTGTCTTCAGAGACTGTTCAAGACAATCAGTAATTAATTAACAAGCATTTATTCATTGACTACTAAGTGCCAGGCACTCTGTATGGAAGGTGCTATGATACAAAGATAAAAGATTAAAGAGTCCCTGCCATGGAGGAGTTTGCATTCTGTCAGGGGCGGGAGGCGGGGGGGTCCCACTGAGGCCAAGGAGTCGCTGCAGGGTGTGAAAAGATTGTTTCCTGAGAAGGGTTAGTAACATCCTAAACACCAAGGCTCAACAGAGAATAGCCACAGACAAGAGAAGTTCTTTATCCTTAGAGTTTCCCTATAATCCTTTGGTTGGGAAACTCTGGTTTTGAAAAAAAGACCAGGCTCTACCTTACACCACAAAGTAGTAAAATGCACCTCTCTAGGGGCCAGGCGAGAAGTCTCTCCATGATGATGGGGAAGGGTGCAGAGAAGGCTAGATAATTAGAAATCAGGTGCATTAAATGAAGTGGTAATTCAAACATATACAGTCAGAGAGTCAGTAAATATTTATTAAGGGCTTACTATTGCTAGTGCTAAACACAGGATACAAAGAGAGACAAAAACCATGGTCCTTCCCCTAAAGGAGCTTATATTCTAATGAGGGAGAAAATACACAAATAATTATGACCATCAAGATACAAACAGCACAAAAAGGATATAACCGCAGAGGGAAGGCACTGGAGGGAGAAGGGAGAAAAAGCCTCTTGCCTATAGAAGGTGAGATTTTAGCTGGGTGTTGAAAAGCAGGGGAGGCCTAGAGATGGAAACAAGGAAGAAAGAATGGCAGGCATGGAGGACGGACAATTAAAGGGCACAGAGTCATTTTATGGAGTATTATGTTCAAGCCACAGCAAGATGGCCAGTGTCCTTGGACATAGAGTATGTGAATAGGACTAAAGGGTAAGTCCACTGGAATGGTAGTAGGCGTATGGGTTGTGAAAAGCTTTAAAAGCCAATTGGGATTTTCTCTTTCATGCCGGAAGTAATAGGGAGTCACGGGAGTTTATTGAGTTGGGGGATAAGATGGTCACACCCTGTTAATGGAAGTCTTTCCATTATGCTAAGAAAGGGCTCAAAGAGAACAATAATTGAAGTGAATAATTGGAAATCGGGTGCATTAAAGAAAACTGGAGTTCCAGCATATTTTGAACACCTGCCATTCAGAAAGCTTTTTGAGAGATTAAAAAAGTGTTTATAATAGTCCTTACTATTAAGGAACTCCAGATAGGTATGTGCTAAAGCTGTAGGTGGCAATCCCCTTATTAGAGGTTTAGTTCCCATATTTGAAGTGGGAAATAAAAAAATTGGAGAGTATTCCAATAAAAAGAGTAAAAATTATTAAGAACACAGAAATAGGATTGATGTGGTAACGACTACAGTAATGAAAAGAAATGAAGCTTACTTCAGGGATATTGCTGGAATGATGACACCAACCTCACGAACTCTGTGTCCCAAGTACAGAACTAAAGGAAATGACCTACGTCGCTGTAAATGAATACATAGCTGCCCTAAATCAGTTAACGTTACTTTATCTAAGTGCAGACTGAGGCAATGCCATGAATTAAGGAGGGGCTGGACAGTTATGGCATGTAAATGCAATGGACCAGTATCAGACTATAAGAACTGATGAAAGGGAAGGTTTCAGAGAAACTTGGGAAGACCTAAATAAACAAAGAATGAAGTGAATAGAACAAGGGGAACTACTTAGACAGTAACAACATCACATAAAGACAAATAATCTTGAGAGATGGAGAACTCTTGTCACTGCAGCAATTATCCATGATTCCAAAGCACCAATGAAGAAATGTGTTTTCTACCTCTTTGACAGAGGGCGTGGCCTCAAGACAGAAAAAAACCTACATTTTTGGACAGGGTTGACGTGGGGATTTGTTTTCTTTGACCATGTATATTTATTACAATGGTTTACAAGGGCTTAGTTAGTTTGTTTTTTCAATGGGGACGTGAAAGAGAAAAAAATAAAGAGTTCTGAATAAAATGAAAGCTAAAATCAAAACAATAGCAAAAAACCTTACTCCACCTGGAAGGACTACATCCTGGGAGACTTAAAGAACTTTTGGATGTGATTACAGAATCTTTTGGCTTCAGATGACTGGTTTCCAAACAATAGGAAAGGTGACTGAGCCTTGGACATAGGGCGCATTACGGCCTGGCAAATTGTAGGCATTTGTTGAGTGATTACTGACTGAGATGGGTATATGCTGCCCTCCTTTTCCACCAAAAAGAGGACAGACATGGATAGACCGGTGAGCTTAATGTTCATTTCCTGCATAATTCTAGAACAGAGCATTAAAAGATGCATTGTGAGTACTTGGAATGTAGAGAGCGTTGATCACCATGTGACATCACAGATTCATTAAGAATATGTCATACTGAACAGATGAACAAGATGGAGAGATGGGAAATGGTAGACAGTGTAATTAGATGGAAGAATGACTGACCCAAAAGTATATCGATGAATGGCAGCCTGGAGATAGCTTTGTACATGGCTCTTTGCTTTGCTCAGCTCTTTCTCAACATTATCAGTGACATGAATGAAAAGAGAGATTGTATCATGTTTTAAAATTATTTTCTTATTGTTTTTAATTGTGTCCAACTCTTTATGACCCTTTGGGGGGTTTTCTTGGCAAAGGTATGAGAGTAATTTGCCATTTCCTTCTCTAGCTTGTTTTACAGATAAGGTAACTGAGGGTTAAGTGACTTGCTCAGGTTCACACAGCTAATAAATGTCTGAGGCTGGATTTGACCTCAGGTCTTTCTTATTCCAGCTCTATCCCCACTGCACCACCCAGCTGCCCTTTAGAAAGATAAGAATACACAAAGTTCTCAACAGCTCCCAATAATGGGCCAAATCTAGGGTTAGGAACCAGAAATGAATTGTAATTTCATTGGTAGAGGAAACTCTCAGTGAGAAACTTCTGCCAATTCAGGTTGACTCCTCAGTAGCTTTTAGTTTCTCATAGTTACTTAGAGCATTGAGAGCTTCGAACATTGAGTGTCACACAGCCAGTATGTGTCCAAAGTGTCATTTGAACCTAGCTTTTCCTGACTCCCAAGCCGCTATAGCCCTTTGCCTCTAAAGGGCCAAATCTAAAGAGATAAAACTTAACAGGGAAAAATGTAAAACCCTACACCTAGATTTTTTTAAAAAATTCTCATAATTAACATTTATATAGCATGAACAGGCTTACAAAGTATTTTCTTTGCAGTAGTTCTAATAGGAAGGTAGTAAAAGTATCATTAGCCCAGTTTTACCCTTGGAGAAACTGAATCTCAGACAGGTTAAATGATTTATCCAAGGTTACACAGCTAGAAAGTATCAGATCTGGGATTTGAACCTTAATATTGTGATTTCAAATCTAGTACTTCCCTGAGTAGACTTGTGCCTACCCAGTAGACTATACTAAAAAGACCTGGGGCTTTTAGAGGCCTATAAGGTGATTTTATTATCATTGTGATGCAACAGGCTAGTTAATTTTAGACTACTTTAACAGAAGTATAGTATTTAAAATAGTGGTTCTTAACCTGGAATCCATGAGCTGCTTAAGTTTTTTATAACTGTATTGTGATATATTATAATTGGTTTCCTTTGTAATCCTGTGTATTTTTACTTTATGCATTAAAAAACATTATTCTGAGAAGGTTCCATAGGCTTTACAACATTTCCATAGGGCCCGTGGCACCAAAAAAAAATAAAGGTTAAGAAATAACCTCTAGTTTAGAATAAGAGAATTCTTGATCTTACTGCGCTCCATCAAATCTGATCACATAACATTTGAAATATTTACATACTCCGTTCTGCAAACCATATTTTAAGGAGAAAATTGACAAGCTAGAGTCTTTAAAAGGATAACCAGGTTGGGAAAGGTATTTGAAACCTCGCAATACCAGCATTAATTGATAAAACTAGGCATGTTCATCTTTGAGAAAATCAAGGAGGGAGATGGTAACTACCTTCAAATATTTGAAAGGTTTTCATATAGGAAAGGAATCAGACTTATTCTGCTTGACCCCAGAAAATAACACAAAGACCAATGGATGAAAGTTATAGAGAGAGACATTTGGGTTCAGTATAACAAAGAACCTTTCTAAAAATTCATGTCCAAAAGTTCAGTGGACTGCTTCAAGAAATGAGTCCCTTGACACTGGAGGTTCTCACATTTGGGGTTTAGATGTTCACTTGTTGGGAATGTTGTAGTCTGTCCCAATCCCCCAAAGCCTTTCGTTTCAAGATTGCCTTCCATCTACTTTGTTCAGATTTGGCCTCAGACACTGACTAGCCATGTGACTCTGGGCAAGTCACTTAACCTTGTTTGCCTGTTTTCTCATCTGTAAAAAATGAGCTGGAGAAGTAGATGGCAAACAAGTCCAGTATCTCTACCAAGAAAACCCCAAATAGGGTCACAGAGAGTCAGGCACTGCAGAAAACGACCAAAGAACAACAATTCCATGTTTATGTTGTATGTGCTGATTTGTATGGGAGCTCTTCCGACTGGCCTTGCATCTACAGAGCACCAAACCACAATCTGTCACCCCTGCCACATAGACAGCCAGGACATATGAAAGGGAAGAGAAAACAGGGAACGAGAGAATGATAGGAAAGGTTGTACTTGTTGGAGATAGGTTTTGCCCTGTTTTCCCTTAAACCAAGTTTATAAAGTTATATATGGAGAGTTTAGGTTAAAAGTCCTTAACCTTTTATATGTCATTAATCTCTTCTGACTCCTAAACTCCCCATGAAGTCTATGCATTCCTTCTCAAAATATTTTTAAATGCATAAAATTTACAGGAGTATAAAAGAAACTCATCACATTGAAACAAACGTGCATTTTTTTTCATCTGACTTCACCAAACTCCTGAAATCTATTTACTGTAAATAAGTCTGTGGACCTCAGGGTAAGAACCCCTGGTGTTGGTATTTCGTAAGGGCAAATATCAAGCTTCATCTTGAAATGACCAGTTGTGGTTCTTAAGGCCATCTTTGCTAAGGACAAAAAGTAACTTTCAATGAGAAAAAGGATCATGAAAGAAGATGAGTCAAGTTCCTTAAGAGTGGGTATGAAATTTCCATCCTTGTATATATATTTTTCTTAATTCTGAATTTAATATGTTGTTGTTCAGTTGTGCCCAACTCTTCATAACCCCATAGACAACAGTGAACCAGGCCCTTCTATCCTCCACTCTGTCCCAGAGTCTGTCCAAGCTCATATTCATTGCTTCCATGACAATATCTACCCATCTTACCCTCTGCCATCCCCTTCTACTTAAAATTATTTTCAATCTTTCCCAACATCAGGGTCCATTCCAGTGGGTCCTGTCTTCTCATGTGACCCGAGTATTATAGCTTCAGTATTTGTCCTTCCAATTAATAGTCTGAATTTAACACACACATACACTTAAATGTGTATGCATACATGTGTATATGTGTGTGTATCTCTCTCTCTCTCTCTTTCTCTCTCCATATAAAAGGCAATTAGCTAGGTAGCAGAAGGGACAAAGCACCTGAGTTCAAATCCAACCTCAGACACGTATTAGCTGTATGACCCTGGACAAGTCACTTAATCTCTGCCTCAGTTTTCTCAGCTGTAAAATGGGGGTAATGGCACCTACCTCAAAGAATTATTGTGGGGATCAAATGAGACAGTATTTGTAAAATGCTTAGCACTGTGCCTGACATATGACAGGTACTATGTAAGTGTTAGATGTTATAACTGTTATTAAAATAAAATTCCTGTTACGTACTGCTTGCTTTTTAAAAAATAAATAATAAATTTAACATAATTTTCAAAGCTGTATTGCTTGTTTCTGTTTCCTTCTGTTCTCTTCCGTTCACTTTTAAAGACGATCTAATAACTTTCTTTTCCTCTTTTTTTCTTCTTTTTCTGCGTAACCTCATTGATAGCTCCCCTCTCTCCTCCAAATTCTGTCCCTTTCCCCCACATAGTACCCATGTTTGTTTTTTTTAAATGGATTAGTTACTCCTCCAAACAGATCCCTTCCCATCAAGGAAAGGTTTTAGATGGCTCCTCCACCCTCTACTTCTGTAAAGCTGATCTGATAACCAGACTTAGCTTCACTGGTTTTAACAGAGACAGAAATTCCAGTTTATTCTTTGTTCTCTCTAGAGTAAAAGCTTGTGTATTATTCTCTCCTTTGCTTACTTGATCCATTGAATTTCACTATATAATAGTTTTTAAAAGATGTAATAAAATACATTTCTGTACCCAATAATGACTATGTTCTTGCTGCAGAAAGAGTTCTGACCATTTTAACAATGCTTCCTTTGTGATGAGGTTTCAAAAGTTTGGATAAATGAGGCTCTGTAATTTTTCTCAAGAAAGAAATAGCAAACTATTCTAATATCATTGCCAAGGAAACCTCAAATTGGGTCACAAAGAGGCAGGCATGACTAAAAATGACTAAACAACAGAAAAAAATTATCAGAAGATTTATCTTCTGTGGAGGAAGTGTGCCAACTAGTAGTGTGACCTAGGGTTAGTACTTAGCCTCTCTGGAAAGTGAAGAGATTGGACTTGAAGAATGCTCTAGATTTCTGTGATAGCAAGTTATTATAGTCATTTAGAACATGATTTTTTGTTCTTATGTAAGAGACTCCTGAAAATCTAATCAGATTTGTTTAGGGAATTGTGAATCTTCTTGATAAGGTAGTCCATAAAAGGCCGTAATAACTGGCATTTTTTTTTCTTCATAAAAACTTATGTAAGACAATGTATGACTTTAATTCTCTAAGTGTCAATCCCAGACCTTCACATAATTTAACTGGTTCACACTGGGCTTTACTAACCAAAGTCTAGGAATAGACTTGTTCTTGAAAATCAGATGTATACTCCAGGCCAATAACAATTTGTAATAAGAGAGTAGTAATGAAAATGGATTTTTTTAAAATGTCAGGATAAGTTGAGGGGTAGAGTTAGCCAGAATAGTATCATAAATTGATAAATTTCAGGTCATCTACAGGGCTATTGTCGTAGATATGTGGGAATCTTTGAGACTTACAGGAAGAATCTCTCTTTTCTTTTTTTTTTTCTTCAAGTTCTCAAATTTCACCATTTGTTGTTAATTTACCTCTGGGCACAAGTGCAAATTTAAAAGACATTAAGACACATTAACCCAAACAGCAGTGATTAAAACCGAATATTAAAAGTATCCATCATAATGTACCACTCCATTAGTGAAAACACATTTAAAACAATGACTTTTATATAATTTCATGCCAGGGCAGGACAGGCAGGGTTTTTCATGAATGAGGCATGACATCCTCCATTTCCCCACATTTGGAATTTGGGAAGTATCAGCATGTGAGCATATTCTCATTTCAGTTGTCACTATCATAGTAGTAGGTGCTTCAGAAAGAATCTTTGGGGTTCATCATTTAGAGGTTTTTAGATTTAGGTCGTGACCTTGTATATTAGTTGGAAGAAAATTGGAATTGACATCAGTCAATCAACAAGCATTTATTAATCTCTTATTGTATTCTAGAGACTGTACTAGATATTGAGGGTACAAAGCAGATACATGAAACAGTTTTCCCTTTCAAAGAGCTTATCTTCTAATGAAGGGAACACCAGGGACAAATATACAGAGTAAGTATGGAGAGCATCTAGGTGACCCCCGTGGATAGAGCACTGGCCTTGGAGTCAGGAGGAACTGAGTTCAAATTTGACCCCAGTTACTTCTTAACTTTGTGACCTTGGGAAAGTCACTTAACCCTAATTGCCTTCAAAATAATTAAAGGAAAAAAAATACATACAGAGAGAACAAAGATATCCCTCTGCCAGTTATCACTTCTGTCATATCTGATTGGATCTCCTATTTAGAAGAATGAAATAGTGGGCTTAATTTCTACCATTGGGGTCTCGAGCAACCCTGTAGTATAAAGAGTGTCATTAATGTTTGCATATGTTTGTTTTGGTAGTCTCACTACATGAAAGGCAATGTGGCCTGTTGGATACAGAAATCTGGCCTTGAAATCTGGGTTCAAGCCCTGCCCCAGGCACATACTAGACGTGTCTCTGTGTTTTTGTGCTTAAATCTGTGCTTTCAAACAAAGAGGTGTCAAACATGCAGTCAAATCAGACTGAAATGTAAATGGAAAATGTTTAACAAAATGAATAAAAATATGATAAAACATATTGTTAACTTGTGGTTTTCCAAATCAACATGCATCCTGAAGAGTTCAGTTTCTGTTTGACATTGACCCCGCTGCTCCAGAATCCTTTACCATAAAGAGAACTTCTCAGGTTCTTCTGCATATATTGCACGTTTATGTAAAGTAAGGATTGAGTGAAAAACTTGAAACTTGGGTAGAAAAGGAATGGAACTAAAAAGAAGAGGGGGGGGGAAATGAAGAGCATCTGGAATTATTCAGAGTAAAGAAACCTTGGCTGAGAACATGAATATAAAAATTTATGAAGAATTTTAAGGGTGGTGTTTAAATTAAATGAGGAGAGTCCCTTATGGAAACCTTTAGTAACAACAGCTCTAAATGTTTTATTGCTTCAGAATTCATTATGTTGCTCATTTCCTTATCCTTGTATGACTTTTTTTTTAAGGTAATAGAAATCCAATGCTCTTCTGGAATGAATTTGGATACCAGAGTAACAAGTGGTTGGAGAAGCCTTTAAATTCTGCTCGGTACAAAAGAAGACAAGCCAGTGAGATCCCGTTCATCATTCAGTGTGGCAAGTGTGGTCCACATATGGCTGGTGAAGGGCAATGCAATTTACGGTCAACTTTGAGTTATCCCTGGCAGTGGAGAGGACCAGGACCAGTAGTGGGGGGAGACAGATGATTTACCAGTATCCAGAAATCTGCTGTTCCCTCTTGAAACTTCTTAGGGTGTGTCCAGCTGCTGTCATGCAGCAGAGGATCAGCTAGTCAGCTGACCAGTCAACTCTAGAGAACCCTCATAGCAGGAGTGAGACCAGAGAGAGGGAGGAAATAGCCTTGTTATGACATGGATGAGTAAGAGTTGATACATTCATGGTTCCAATAACTGAGAGTGCCAAATCCAAATTAATGCCAAATCTCCATTTCTTTGCAGCCTAACCCTGTCAGCTTTTCATTCAGTCATTCTGTCCATAGAGAATCCTTTTCCAAATGGCTCTTTAAGACTATATACAAATGTAGTTGGGAAATATTTATTGAAATAAATGCATATTTTTTAAAAAGACTATGTGTACATAAAAATAAATGGGAAATAACATTTTTTAAAATTTTGATCCTGTTCATTTCCTTAGCTGGAACATGGTGCAGTGATATGTTTTAAATTCGTCAGTCTCCTTTATTCTATGTACTATCGTCCCCTGAAAATGATTGGGAGAGATCAGACCTTATACCCAGTGGGGAGGAGGCATTCTTGAGTTTTTGCTAGATGTAGGATCTAGCACATCCCTGACCCTTAAAAGTTACAGAGGACATTATAGTGACTGCTTAAATCACTCCATCTTTGAAAAAATGAGATTCAATCCTGCATCATCATTTTATTGCAGAGAAGGATAGTTTCCACACAAATTTGGGTACAAACTAGCAGAACTGTCCACATTAGGACTTGGTACACGTGCACAATTGGTATTGGGGAAGAAATAGTTCCAATTCAGTCTAAAATTCATGTGTTGAATTTCATCCGTTTTCACAACAGCTGATAATTGAACTGTTATTTCCAGTTTCTTTTTGTGTGCACGTAGCCTTAATAACTAGCATGGTGCTCGTAATGATTTTGAGCATATTTATTGGCTAAGACAAAAGTCCTAAGTGCAGTGATTTGTTTTTAAGAGAGTATTTTACAAAAGAAATGGTTCAGTCTTTCATATTGGAGACATTACATATTAAAAGCAAAAGAAAAGCTCACATACGTTTTGGCCTTCTCATCTTATTTTTCAACTCTTTTTTTTTTTCCTGCATCCACATAATCACTTACATACTCAACTCGTGGTATTGGCAGGTATTACTTTTCCCAAGTCATGGCCTGAGGAGGTTTTCCCTTTGCAGACAGACAAGTGAAGAGATTTTCTAAGGCTGACAAAATGAATACAAGTGACTAATCATAAAAACAGCTAACATTTTGATCAACATATTTCCCATAATATTTATAAGGAGAGATTTGAAGTTTTGTGGTAGTGTAGGGTTTTCTCATGGTTTTCCAATGGTATTCAAAACTTTCATTTTATCTCTAGTTATTAGTTAAAATGTTTGTAAAAGAATTAGTTTAAATAATTTCTTGGCTTGTATGGGTTTTAAAGCCTGTCATCATCATCACTTTATTTTAACTCTTAAAAAAATTAAGATTTGTCTTTAACTATTTTGATCCAACCATCTGTGAGTTAGTAAATAAGTTGTTGGTTAAAGACGAAAAGGTTAAATGCCCTGCTCAGAGTCACCTGGCAAAGCAGTGATCAGATGTGAAATTTGAACTCAGGCTCTCCTGAAAACAAGACTGTGCTTGTACTGCACTGACTTCATTCCCGAGTACAAGATGCCTCTTTGAAGAGATTGTGTGTTATAGTTGATAGAGGGCTAGTGTTTGACTCAGGAAGAGCTACATTTATAACCTGCCTCTGACACATACTAGTTATGTGACAGTGGGAGGCTGTTTACCCTCTTAATTTTACCCAAACTGCTCTTTAAGACTCTAAGTTACAGAACAGTTGTAAATCTTCATTAGTGGAGGGAGTTTTTGTATCAGGAGTTCCTAATACCAACGAAATGGTCCAGAAGGGAAAAAATATATAATTTAACCAAATAGTATAATGCAGTTATATATAATTCCTTATTTCATAGTTTTCAGGTGATTAAATAACCATTCAAGATGAAGTTGGACTGGCTTTTGACAAGCAGATTTTCAAATATTTCTCTTTTCTTTGCAAAATGTGGTAAAGTAGAAATTCCTCCCCAGTCTAGCAGTAACACTGCATTGGTACTATACATAATTAAGTGACATTTGACCACAGCTTTATCCGAGTATTAAGAGATGATCCTCTGAGTTTCTCTGCGTTGCCAGTGCTATCCCTTACACAACACGTGTCTCTGGATATCTTTTTCTCAGATCTTTGTCTGAAATGGAGAGTTTTACCTTCTGCTGATGACTATAAGAAGAGAGACAATCTTGGCAATTGGACTTGTGCTGATAATCCAAACCTCTTGGAAAACAGGTAGATTTTGATGGCGTTTGTTCGCATACACAGCATTATCTGCTGTTAAAATGCTCCTGTCCTGCTGAAAAAAATTATAACTCTGGCAAGTTTCTTTTTAGTAGGGTCAAGTTGGAAACTCCCATTTCCATCAACTGTTTTCTCTCATCTTGCAGGAAGCACATTAGGGGTAGAGAATCATTCTTAAAGTTGCATTAATTCTGTCTCCTTTAGAAATCAAAACAGTGTCACTTGTGATGAAAGACATAAGTTAAATTTAACTGTGTTGACAGTTAAGTGATGGACCTTAAAGTCTAAAATAAATTTCCTCTTGTATTTGTAATTTTCTTATAAGCTGACAAAATATTGACTATCTGTTTTCCATTGCTATCAAGAAGAGAAATACTTAAAATGATGGCAAGAGATGTAGGAACTCTTGACCCTCTATCTAGTTAATCAAGGGATGGTTAATACAAAGAGAGGGTTTGTGGCTTATTTCCTACTAATGAGGTGCAGGCTTTGGGACCCTCCTTGAACTCTCCTTGAATCTTTGAGGTATAGGCTCTGGGAAACCCCTTGAAGTCTGATTAAATCTTCACACTTGATGAGGCATTTGCAGAGGCCATATAAGTTTTTTATTGTGGCTGGGCCCAAACCTCTGTTACTAGCCTAGCCCTCTCAATCCACCCCTTGCATTGACCTCATTAACTCCTCCTGAAGACCATCCCCAAACTCCTCCTCTAGACCACCCCTAGATTCCTCTGTATATAAGACCCCATCTTCTCTCCATGTGGTGTGAGAGTGCCATAACATAGACTGGCTCCTTAAGAGTCTATCCTATATGATCAACTATTAATAAACTTTACTTTTCTTTGGCTGAGAAGACTTGAGTCAAATTCTTTCAGCAGGACCCAGCATGTTGGTATTTTGGGGTCTCGGGCAACCCTAACCCTCTTCGTGGGTAACCTCTTTGTTTTTATGGTTCTCTGACTGGGAACCACTGCTTATCTCAAGCTCTTCTCCAGCTGGGACTGGAAGGTATGTAAGCCCCTCTCTCCCTATTGCATTGCCTTCTTGTTCTCCAAGTACCTTGGAGGTATGGGTTTTTTGCATGTTTTTTGTGTTTTGTTTTGTTTTTGTGGGCCTGATCTCTCAGGTCCCATTAGGTCAGACTCCAGTAATGAGTTTGGGGAGGGTCTTCAGGAGGAGTTAATGAGGTCAAAGCAAGTGTGGATTGAGAGGGCTAGGCTAGTAACAGAGGTTTGGGCCCAGCCCCAATGAAAAACTTATGGCCTCTGCAAATGCCTCATCACTACCATTTATTAAGAATAGGACAGGCAACCTGTGAAGACATCCAGAGTAAGGAAAAATAGACTTTGTAATGGGAGTATTGGCCATAAGGGCTCAATCATCTGGGCGTGCTCTGTATAAACATGAAAATAAATTATGAATATGCTCTAAAAATTGGGTCCTCATTGGCCATCCCCCTCCTATTACAACTTAATGACCTCTCTTGGTCTTTTTCAGCTTTGTTTGTTACTATGGTGAATAGTAAATTATTCGCTTTAAATCTAAACCATCCTAGGACATGGTTTCTTTTTTTCCTTTTTCTTTACACATTTATTTTATTTTAAATTCACGGAATATAACAAGCATTTTGATAACATGGTAGTGTCTTATAAAGGATTGCTGTAAAATTCAGTCTTAACTGTGGTACTGCTTCCTTCAGCTATTTGGACATAGAGCACCGTCAAATGAGTTATAGAGGTATTTATTACATAGCATCCCAAAAAGATTTTTGCATCTTTGTAAGAACTGAAATATGACCAGACTTTGTGTTAGGTAAAGTAGAATATCAATTTATCACTTTTTTTAGAGAACGCAAATCCATTCCACTGCTTATTAGTGAGTCAGAAGCATCCTTTCAAAGATCCTGTCCCCTTCTCTCCAGGTCAGACTTATGAGTGACACTAGTGATCAGAGTCACTGGGAGTGATTGGCATAGTAATAGATGTGATGAAGTAATAGATCCTGGATGTCAATTTAAACAAATTTAAATTATACAATTAAATGAAAAATAATATTTTTAAAAGTTATAAATGAAACGATTTTGTGAACTTGGGGAAGGTTTGGGGATCTCACAGGCCATTGAGTCTAACCCATAACTGACCAAGGATCCTTTCTACAACATTGCCAACAAGTGGTTGCATAGTCTTTGCTTGAAGACTTCCAATTTGTGGGATCACACTCTCTCCTAACACAACCCATTTTTCATTTTTGGGGTACTCTTATCAGGAAATTTTTCCTGTATCAATTCTGTATTTTTGAGTTAAAAAATTTTAAAGTTGACAAGAGAATAGTCCTTTTACTGAAGTAAAAACAAAAGCTTATATAAATGGAGCCCCTAGTTATCTTCAAATCAACACTGTGGGAGGTTGTATAAAATTCCAATAATGCTTTGAATTTGTTTATTCCGTACTCTTCTTGGATAATAACCAAAGCATTTTCTCTGGGTGAACTTGGAGATGTTTTGTTTTGTTTTGTCATAGCAGGACCTGAATGTGAATGTAACTAGTCACTTTCATTCACAGAATATTTGGGGTTCTTCTTGGGAAACATGAAGACTGGGTCCTTTCTATCTTAATTTTTTCCTTGCCCTGCAGGGGGGAAGAAAACCCTTTCTCCAGTCTTTTTGTTATATTCTCTAGGTACCTCCAGCTGCCACAAGAGATTGTTTGATTACTATTAGAAGTCACACCTGTCTAGTGCTTTTAACCTAGGTCTTTTGTGACCCAGTGTTCTTTCCATCACAGAATTTAAGCATGGAGAAGTAGATCTCCATCTCTAGCCACATCCTCAATATAGGGGTTGTTCAGTGGGATCTGGCCATGTTGACTGTGATCACATTAAAAGCTATAAAATTCACAAAACCAGTAATATTAACTACCTAGAAGAGAGCAAAGAGTCCAGAAGTAAAGAAAATGATTTCTAGGCAATATCGATGTCACAGAAACCATTCAATGAAGCTTGTGTACTTTATGCAGATTCTTTCATTCCCACCACCACCTCAGAGCCCACTTGTCATTATTTTAAATAGGACTCACAATTCTAACAATGCTGTCTGTTAGGCTTGCCAGCTCAAAAATTATAAGCAACCAATTAGAAGGTAATGAAGGTGCTGCAGCAAGACAGTGTCATTTTAGGGACATGAAAACCTGTGAAAGGAGGAAGGAGACAGAAAAACTATAAAAAGACAAGGATTTGAAAAGCCGAGTAGTCTGGGGTCATTTAAAGTTGGTAATCCCTAGAGCCATTATTAATTTATTAAAAAACATTTCTTAATAATAAAAGATTAATGAGCTTCTGTTGTGTCCTAGGTACAGTGATGAACCAGTAGGAAAATGAGGCCTTGTCCCTGTTATTATTTATTACACACTAATAGGAAAGTAAAACTGCTATACAAGTAACGGTTAGGTTGGGATTACATTGTAAGAATGATGCAGAGTATCATAATAGTTTACAAGGAAACATTAGTTCTGGCCAGGAAGATCGGGTGGGCTTTCCAGAGGTGACAAAATTAGGACTTGGAAAAATAATAGAATTTGGATTGGCTGACTTGAGAACTCTGGTAGGTATCAGTAGGACAGCAGAGCAATGCTAGGAGGACAGAGAGATGGGGGTTTACAGGAAGGGTTAGTTTCATTCTTTATATCTCAAGCACTTCGTTTAGTGCCTGGCATAGAGTAGCTGTTTCATAAATGCGTATTGACTGACTGATTGAACCAGTTATCTTGGTTGATTGAGTTGTGATTTGCTGGTTAGCTGTCCCATAAGTACAGAGACCATCCTGTCTGACCCAAAAATGACTCATGATATGACAAAGAATATTACTTTTGAAAAGCCTAATTAAAAGTTGACAACTTCTTGAAGTCAGAACTGCCTAGAAAATCTGGGACACGTAAGCTTTAACAGTTGGAAGCATGAGGGAGCGTAGTAGGAAAAAAAAGATGAAAGATTTAAATTCATTCTGAATTGTGAAGGGCCTTGAATGCCAGGCAGGAGTATTTGAATTTTCTCCCACAAATAGTAGAGAGCCAGTCAGAAGTTTTGAGCAGGAGGTAACATACTCAAATTTGGGGTCTGGGAAGTTTTATCTGGCGTAGTTTGTGAGGCTTCAGGAGGGTGGTGCTTCCCTCTGTCTGATTTCCGGTGTTTAGCACAGTGATGAACGCCTCTAGCCACCATGATGGTAGTTAAATAACCTATTCCTTTTCATTGACTTTTGTTTCTTGTGTTCACTGATTCTGAAGTTGTCATAGGCCAGAACAACTCCCTTCTTTCCCTCTGGGCACCATGAAAGAAGTATCAGCGTCAAAAAACGAGAAAGAGAAACAACTCAGAGATTCAGTGCAAAGATATCAGAATAAATTGGCAGAACAGCAGTCACGGGTGAGTAACTAATTATTCATCATTTTCACAAAATAGAATGATGCCTCTGCTATAGAGGGCAGTTTGTAGAATCTTAGAACTGCAAGGAATTGAAGACATCATAAAATCTGATTTCCTCCACAATGTAAATCCCCAGTACAACATTCATGACCAGTGATCATCCAACCCCTGTTTGAACACTTTCCAGCAACAGGGATCTTTCTGCCTCAAATCCATTTTGTTTTGGGACCACTCTGATTATTAAGAAATTCTTTGTTATATTGAGCTAAAATTAAAACATCTGTCTATAATTTTCACATACTAGTCCCCCTTATGCCCTTTGAAAGCACCCAGAAAAAGTTGTGTTCTTTTTAACTCTTCATTTCACATGACATAACTTTAGAATATTTCCAGAACTCTGTCATTCACCCTCCCTACCTCTCTATTATCTCTTTGTCTGGCTAAAACACTGCACTTCCTTCAACTAGTCTTCACAGAACATTAGTTGGAATCACTGTATTAATCTGTCCACTGGACATGATCATTTTGTTACTGACTTTCCTAAAATATGCCACTCAAAGCCAGATATACCACATAGGTGTTGTCTGACCAAGATAGAGTAGAGCCCCATGTTGTTTCATTGGAAAAGGTGCTAGGTTGGGAGTCAGGGGCTTGGGTTCAGATTTTGGTTCTACCAGTTTATACCTGTAGGATGTTGGGTACGTCACTTCTCTGGGCCTATTTTCTCCTTTGAAAAGTAAGGGTGTTGTATTAAATGGATTCTCAAGGTGCCTTCCATCTGCAGATCTGTGATCCTTTGATGGTCATCTCATATGGAGTTTGCAGGCCTCTAAAATCCTTATCTCTTTTTTAAGATGCTAATTAATTCCCATCATTTACCAGGACTTTTTAAGCCTGGTTTTACAATTCATTTTAGAGAGAATTTTTAAAAAATAAATGATAAAATAAGGCTGGAATTATCGGAGCTAGGCAAAATGCCATTTCCTTGAGAGCTTTATCAGTATTGGTTAATTCATCTTTATAATAACCTTATAATGTAGAATATAAGCTTACAACCAGTCTTGGACTCTTCACTCTCCTTCAGTCCATATATCCAAAGTGTGGCTAAATAATGTCATTTCTACCTTCATAATACTCCTATATGTCCCCTCTTTCCACTCACGTGGTCACCCTATTGCAAATCCTCATCACCTCCCTGTCAGAATATTGCAGTCCCTTCCGATTGGCCTCCCTGCCTCCATTCTATGCCCATTCTTAATCCACTCTCTGCTAGGCTATTGAAATGACCTTCCTAAAGAGCATGGCAGACCATGGTTCTTGCCTTTCTTTGTGTCCTTTGTGTTTAGTGCCTGGCCTGTAGCAATTTCAATAAATGCTTGTTGACGACAGATTGGCTTCTTGAGGGAGGGAAGCATTTGAGTTTTTGTCTTTGTAACTTCAGAGCCTAACAGAGTACCCAGCACACAAGACGTGTTTAACAAATGTTTGTTGACTTGGATTGAAGGCTGGGAAACTAAAGCCTAGAAAAGTGATATACAGTTTACACAGGAAACTGAAGTGCATGTACGTACATGTGTGCATATGTATGTGTGTATATATATGTATATATATGTATATATACATATATATGTATAAATATACACGTGTATATATACCCATGTATGCATATGTGCATATATGTAAACACATACGCATACATATCCATATATGTAGCTAGGTGGCACAGTGGATGGATCACTGGGCTTGTAATCAGAAAGACTTATCTTCATGAATTCAAATCTAGCCTCAGACACTAGCTATGTGACCTTGGGCAAGTCATTTAGCCCTATTTACTTCAGTCCCTCATCTGTAAAATGAGCTGGAGAAGGAAAAGGCAAACCACACAAGTATCTTTCTCAATAAAATCCCAAATAGGGTCACAGAGAGTCAAACACAGCTGAAACAACTGAACAACAGCAATATACATGTATATTTGTATGTGTATCTCAGTTGACATGTTTTAGAAGAACTAAATATTAGAAAAATAAAATATGAGAAAAATAAATGTTAGGGAAGGACAAAAGTAATTAATATTAGGAAAAATGATTTTGTCTATAAAAGTGGTTGCATCTTGACATCTCCAATTAAAGGGGAAAGTGCCTCATGACAGTATTTTTTTAATTTGTTTTTTATTTGAGCCTGTGATTTCATTAGTGTAAGGATCCAAGTAAGATCCCAAGTAAGGATCTTGGGAAATACCCAAGAAGATGGCAGATCAGCAACTTTGAGGGAGTAGCCTGGGGCCTTGAGATGGTGTTCCTGTCTTTCTCACTCTAAGGGCCATCCTCTGGTCCAAGTACCTCTAGTAATACTAGTTTGGTTTTCTAATTAGTAAAGACTTTAGAACTCAGTACTTTTATATGTGGATTTTATTCTTTTGTTGTCAGTTTTTTTGTAGAGCTCAGAGTACCTCTTAATCTCCTTAAGAACTTCAGTTGAGGGGGGACAGGAAGGGGAGAAAATTTGAAACTCAAGGGATTGTGGAACTGAATCTTGTAAACTAAAAGTAAATAAACAAATCAATTAGTTTTAAAAAAAGAACTTCAGTTAGGAGTTGGGGTTTTGTTCTATTCGTTTTTGGACAGATTGTGGCAGGGTCATTAGAACACCCTTGTGGTGCCCAAAGCCCTGGTTTCTTTTTCTTTTTTTTGAGTAACTGAATTTACCATTCCAATCCAACAAGTGTTTGTTGAGTTCTTGCTATGTGCTAGGTACAGGGGATCCAGAAGACAAAACCCAAGAAGAACACGTCAATACTTAGACATATAGACAGTCTTAAGACAGGTTTTTATATCTCAGTTGGTATGGTGATGTATGGTGTAGTTGTGTTATCCTTAAACTGATCAATGGAGGGTACCGTGAATAGATTATTAGGTTGGGTGACAGGAAGACCTGATTTCAAATACGGCCTCAGACACTTAATAACTCTGTGACCTTAGGCAAGTCACCTCATCTCCTATAGCCTCAGTTTCCTCATCTGTAAAATGGGAAAATATTAACATCTACCTCCCAGAATTATTGTGAAGTGAGTTAACTTTGATAGAGTGCTTTGCAAACCTTAAAAAACCCTATGTTAATGCAGTCTGTCATTATCTGGTTTCTTCTGGCTGTCCCTCAGAGGAGAGGAGGGGTAAGAGGTGAGAAAGGGAAGGAAAAGTAAGAGGTCTGCATTAACCATGCATAAATGTAATCCCCTTCTGAAAAATTGAGAGTTGACTGAATTTCTGACCTAGGGATATAAAGCAATATTTCGCTTTTCAAAGTCCATGCTTCCTTATGGGTTATGAGCATCTCTTCCTGATTAAGAGAAATAATCTGTAATTATCTAAGACCATTGTATCCTTCCACAGCTCCCTCTGCTCCCCTAAAACTACCCCCTAAGCTAGATGCATAGACGCTTTACCCCTAACAAGGAGAACAGGTTGGGGTCAGTCAGGTTACTGACCCATCGTACAAGTGTGTGTCGTCTGTCAGAGAACTGACAAAAGACCCTTCCTGCTCCATCAGTCTATGATTCTATGATGTGTGTCACAGGCAGCCAGAGGGCAGAAGCAGGAGGGATGGTCTTCATTACTGTCTGTGCTTTGTAGCTTACCTCCTTCCACACCATGTTCTTCCCCATCTCACCTCCCACCCCACCTCCCCACCTCCCCAGGTTATTAATGGATAGAGAGCAAAATGGTGACCACTCTAAGAGCCCACTTAGAGGGGGCAGGGCAGGCAGTATGAATCATTGACTGTTCATTGTATTTTTAAATATTGTGCTGAATGAGGCAATGGGGCAGGGAGGATGTAAAGACATAGACTTCTCTGCCCCTCCCCACCTCCTGTACCTCTTAGGGGTTTACAGTCTCAGGAAGAAATGATGTGTGTAGGAATACATAACAAAGATCACAAGTATAGCTCAGGAACAAGTTTCATATATATATATATGCACACACACATACATACACACATATATACATGTATATGTATATATGTGTGTATATGTATGTATGTATATATACACATGTGTGTCTGTGGAGAGAGATGCATACATATAAGATATATATGTATATCTATATGGATCTACAGATAGTTGATGTATATAGATATACATATGATATATAGACAGATATACATATATCTATATATTTATATAACTATAGTTCTATAGATGAAGAGATATGTGATAGATAGATAGATTGATAAAGAGGATTTAAGCATGTGTTACAAAGTTGACATAATAAGTATAGCTCAGGAATCTGTTTCCTCCCTGGCTAGGAGAAATTCCATAGAATAGATAGAATTGAAGCCCAACTTTTTAAGGATTAAATGTATTTCCGGCCTTGCATTCTGTCAGGCTATAAAGACAAGGCAGCATTGCTCCTGTAACCACCCAGCACCTCTGCTTCTCCCCATCAGATGGATACTCTGTCTGTTTTCTGCTCATCTCCGTTACCTCCCTCCCCAACAAGCTGCATTGCATAGACAGTTCTGTTTTTTGAAGGGCATGCACCATCTGCTGGCCACACTGTGAAGTCCTGTGTTGTTTACTGCTGGTTTTAATGGCATCTGTGGAGTTAGTGAGCTTTTTTTACAGGATTAGAGGATTTTGCTTATATTGATGCATCTGACCTCTAGTCCCCTACAGAATCAGTTTTCTATCTAACCCTTGATCTGTTATGTATATAATAATATCTCTATGTGTGTGGGCATGTGTATATGTGTGTGTGCATGTACATACATACATGTATGCTATTTTGGTCAGTGGATTGTGATATTAGCCTGCGGATGCCATATAACTCGAATATGTAGCAGCTAGACAGATAGAGAGATGGTCTTGGTGTCAGGAAGACCGCAGTTTAAATCTGGCCTCAGACACTTACTGTGTGACCTTGGGCAAGTCACTTAACCTCTGTTTGCCTTAGTTTTTTCATCTGTAAAATGAGAATAATAATAGCAGCTATCTCCCAGAACTGGTTGCAGATCAAATGAGATAACTAACTCAAAGCACTTAACATGGTGCCTCCTGGCATATCGTACGTGTTACATAAATGTGTATCATCATCATTATTATTATTATTATTACTCAGGAATATATAACACTCTTATCCACATACATATTTTCAATTCTGAATTTCCCTAATTTGTTTTTATGTTCTCGTGATCACATTCCCGCAGTTAAGCCTAACATTGTAAGATGAGGCATTTACTCCTTTTTAGTTTAATCGTCAGGGAATATTTATTTGTTTCATTAACATGTGTATAATATTAACTCTATGTACTTTTAATTTAGATATTTTTAAATTTTATTTATTTTTGTTTTTATATCATCTCTTTTTCTGACAAGACCCTTCTCATCTACCCTGTGAGCTATTCCTTGTAACAAAGAATAAAAGGGACAGAAAAGTAAGCTCAGCAAAAGTAACCAGTGTTATCAGCTGATCTGATGGTATATGCAGTGTTGCACAACGGAGTCCAGCCTCTGCAAAGAAAGGAGGGAGTTGTATTTTCTCATCTCTTCTTTGGGACCAACATTTTAATTATTCACTGTTGAGTTTAGGGTTCGTCTTGTCATTATTCTTTCAATTTGCATTGAAACACATGCACACGTGTGTGTGTGTGTGTGTGTGTGTGTGTGTGTGTGTGTGTGTGTAACTTTCCTGGTTCTGTTTTCTTCATTCTACATCGCTTCTTGTTAGTCTTCCCTTTTATATCCCAGGCCAGACTTGACTCAGGTCAGTCTAGTGGTTCAGTCTTCATATTGGAACAAAATGAGACATTTGTAGACCACATAAAATTTAACAAAAATAGCTTACTTATCAAGAGTGTGAAAAGGATATTCCCCTGAAGGTGGGTGTATTCACTCACAGAGCATTGGGACATTCACAGTGAGCGGAGCAAGAATATGCATCGATGATTTGAGCGTTAGGCCCTTGGAATAGTTCCGTCTTAAAGACAGTTTTATGGCCTTTTCAGGGACAAACCAGCCTTACCAGCCAGATTATGGAAGCAGCTAGATGGCTCAGTGGATAAAGGGCTGAGCCTAGAGTCAGGAAGTTGTTGTTTGGTTATTTCAGGCATATCTGACTTTTTGTGAACCTGTTTGGTATTTTCTTCACAAAGCTCCTAGAGTGGTTTGCCATTTCCTGCTCCAGCTCATTTGACAGATGAGGAAACGGAGGCAGTAGTGTCAAGTGACTTGCCCAAGGTCATACACCTAGTAAGTGTCTGGGGCTGGATCTAAACTTGGGTCTTCCTAACACAAGCCCAGCACTCTGTAGACTATGCCATCTAGCTCTCGTATGGAAGGGAGACCTGAGTTCAAATGCAGCATCAGATTCTTACTGACTGTGTAACCCTGGGCAAGTCGCTGAGCCCCTTTTGCCTTAATCTACTAGAGAATGAAATGGCAAACCACCCCAGTATCTTTACCAAGAAGGCCTCTTGGACGGCACTGGCATGCAGTGGTCCACGGGTCCACAGAGGGTTGGCCATGACTGAATACCTGAACAGCTTAGCACCTGGAGTAGATGTTGCCTCTACCATGCCGTGCTTCTCTGAATTCTTCATCTTTGTTTCTTTTACAGTGGAGTCATATACCATTCTATTCATATGCCAATTTGCTTTGCCATTCACCAAAAGATTTTTTGCTGTTATTCAGTCATTTTTCCTTCCAGAATCATGGGTCTGGTAGAGCTGATGTGTGCAGGTCACTTTAATGTGAAACGCTTTGACTAAGTCCTCAGCAGTAAGCTTTATGTATCTCCTGTGTGCCAGGCACCATGCTGAGGTGTGGAGGCTACAGAGAAAGGCAAAAACATTCCCTTCCCTCAGGAAGCTTACAGTCTGATGGGGAAGACAACAACAAGCAAACAGATCTGTATAAACCCACTACATACAGGGAAAATAATGAATGATCAGAGGGAAGGCACTAGGATTCATAGAGTTTAGGACGGACTCTCCTGGTCTTTTGGCTGGGACTCGAGAGAAGCCAGGAGGCAAAGGCAAGGTGAGAAAGAATTCCAGCATGCAAGGCAGCCTATGGAAGTGCAGTGTGAGAAGCAGCAGGGATGCGAGTACATGGACAGCAAAGAGGAGTAAGAGGACTGGAAAGCTTGCAAGACTTTAAAAGCCAAACAGAGGATTTTAAATTTGATCATGGAGGTAATAAAGCACCACTGGAATTTATCAAATAGAGGAGTGATGTGGTCAGACGAGATTTAGGAAGATTACTTTAGCAGCTGAGTAGAGAATATGCAGGAGGCAGAGAGAGGCTTCAGGCAAAGACTCCAACCCAGAGGTTCTCAAATTTATTTGGCCTACTGCCCCCTTTTCCAAAAAAAAATTATTCAGTGCCCCACCTCCAAAAATCTACTTTCTTTAACCTGTTAACAGTTTTTTTAAAATCTGAGTTATTTTTTAAAAATATAAGATACATTTTTAAATGAACGCATCTTAAATTTAATAATTGTAAATTTGTGTGATTTTTCCTGCACTGAAATCTTGATGATACAGTATTGAGTCACATAGCCATAAAGTATCATATTGTAAACGAAAAATCATTACACGTATGTATTCCTGCTAATGCATGCTGGACTTACCAAGAATGCTCACCTGCCAACACTTGCTTGTTAAGGCCTGTCTACAGACTTGACCACCCATTGGTTATAATTTTCATTTTGTGTGTTTATTTGGAAAATGGTGTAATCACTATGTCTTGAACTCTGTTACACAATAGATAAAATGTGTACAAATGATTTTTCAAAATTTTCTTCTCTTCTTTCTTTATGCTTTCAACACTCTCTTATTTTTATTCCATGCCCCCCCAATTATGCCCAAGTCTACTGTCACTCCTCTGGATCATTCCAGTGTCTCCCAGGAAGTGGTATGACCCTCTTTGGGAACCTCTGCTCCAACCAGAAGTTCTGCTTCTCCAAGCAGAACCTCTGCTTCCAACAGACTGTTGCAAAAGTCCAGTCATGAGATGGAGGACCTGCATCAGATGGATGGTGTCAGTGTCAGAAAAGAGGTGAAAGAATATACCAGACACATTGGAAATGTAGATTTGAAATGACTTGGCAACAGTTTGGATACAGGAACAATAAGGGTAAGAGGACTGAGTAGTTAAAGATAAAGTCTGGGTAACTAATAGCTTTGTGAAACTCTGCCTCGCTTAAGTCCAATTCACTTATCACCTCTTGATGTCACTGGTCCTCTTCAAAAATGAAAGACAAACAATATGAAAGGGAGGAGTGATATAGGAAAATTGCTATCTTTAGGATCAAGTAACACCTGCTGCATGTAAGGTGTTGTGGTCAGTATGGCATACACAGGTAAATAAGGCATGGTTTTCACACTCAGCACCATTTGCAAATGAGTACTTTGTGTGTGTGTGTGTGTGTGTGTGTGTGTGTGTGTGTGTGTGTGTGTGTGTGTGTGTGTGTGTGTTTTATTAGTGAAGGTCAAATATATCAAATTCTGGACACATTATTAGGATATAATATATTCTCTTATTTGATCCAAATGAAGTATGGAACTTGGACTGGAGTGTAGTGAGTATGTGTGAATCCCATTTATCTTTTTCATAGTCTAGAGAATGAGCAGAAAGACTCTAGAATTTGTAATGGAGATGAAATGTTAACTTACCATTCTCTGCAATACTGATGTAGGTTTACAAAATGGAATGATACAATCTGGAAATTCCCAAGTATAGTATTTGGCTGCAAAGGGTAGAGTAAAAAGAAGGCTTGCTGAAATGTTAGTAGTATTTCCCAAATTGGAATGGCATGTCTAAGGCCAGCTTAGTGATGAGAAAAGTACACACATTTTCTCATATAGGATTTAATCTTTTTAATGTATGGCCATTACATATGATCCTAAGACTTTAGATCTGTAAGATGGCAAAAAAAAGATCTATTTCTGTATTGAGTACACTTCACAGCCTTCTTGCATACGCTGCCATGATCTGAAATTTATGACAGCTAAAGGTCTGTGTCTGACAAGAGGCTGTTATATACAGTGTAGTTGAAATATCTTGCTTTATTACTCCTGCTACAGAGGTCCCTCTTTCTCTACAATGATGCATTGCTTCTTCAGAAGGAATTATACATAATAGATTCACACTTGTGGGTCGTATGCTCATAGCAAATTAGAGAAAGAATAGTGGAGAAGGAAGTACTTATGTGAACAGATTAGAGACTCCTTGAAGAGGCAGCATGATAACAGCAGAAAGATCCCTGGCTCCAGAGTCAGAGGACATGCATTCTTGTCTACTCTGATAATTACATTTGTTTGAATTTGGGCAAGTCACTTAAACTTTCTGAGTCTCTGAAACCCTTCCAGCTTTATATCTATGTCCTATGACCTCTATGATCTCTGGCAGTTCAAAATGTATGATGCGGGAAGGATGCCTTGCTTTTTACTTCTGCTTTCTGAATTCTTCACAATACCAAGGTCAGGAATGGGCACATACTAGATAGTTTGATAAATGCTGCTTGACTTGACTACCCAAGTTATTTTCTCGTTCATCTCTTCTGGGAAGATCTGAGCTGTTTGTCCAGTCCTGTCTTCCTTATAAGTAGGCAGCTCACCTTCCTCCCACACTCCACTCTTGTCTTCTGGTTTTCTTACCCAACAAAGGAAGGGAGAATAAGGCTGGATCAAATGGGAAAATGTCAAGCATTTTGGAAACCTATAAGGGTCATATAAATATGTAGATGTGGGTTGTTACTATTTTGTTACCTATAAACTTATGTCTAGCTCTGTGAAATTATGTTATTATCATCGCTACAAAAACTTGTCATATTATTTATTTTATTTCATGTATATATACATGCAAATCATACACATACATATACATATGTATACATACATACACACATACATAAGCTCTTCAAAACCTGCCCTCCTTACTCACCTCTCCTCTACCCCTCCATGTTCCCTGTGATGCAGGGACACTGGCCCCTTGCTATTCCTCAAACAAGACGCTGCACCTTCCAGCCCTGGATACTTTCACTGGTGTGCTTGGAATGCTTTCCTTCATGGCTTCCCTTGCTTCCTCCAAGTCTCAGCTAAAATCCCTTCTACTGGAAGCCTTTCCTTATCCCCTTAAATTCTAATACCTTCCCCCTCCTGATTATCTTCAATTTGTCCTCTGTTTAGCTTGTTTATACATAATTGATTTGCTGTCTCCCCCGTTAGATTGTAAGCTCCTTGAAGGTTGGGATTTGTTTGTTTTTCTTAATATCAGCACTTAGTACAATGCCTAGCACATAGTAGGTATTTAATAAATCATTATTGCCTATGTATATGTATACTGAGATATATATGTAAAATATATATACACATACAATTATATGGAGTTATATAG
>CM053582.1:338403620-338529613 GCA_028627135.1 Pseudochirops cupreus | reverse complement strand
ATGTATAGTTATACACATATGTAACTATACACGTAGTTATACACACACATAGTCACATATGTAGTAATTCACATATATAGTTATGCACACATATGATTATACACACATGTAGGTACATTTATACAAATTTGTATAGTTATTCACCGGTATAATAATACACACATATATAATCACACACATTTATGTAGAAATATGCATGCATATAATCATACATATATGTAGTTTTATATATACTTATATCTTTCCTTTGATTGTCATGTATTTTTCAGTAATAAAGGTTGCTGCTCTTTTCTCATTCCTAAACGACTCTCCATGTTTTCCATAAACAGTGACATAATACATGTTATAAATACTAAAACAATCCTAGTAAGTTGGTATCGCTATCCCCGTTTTCTAGATAAGAAACTGAAACAGAGGGTTTAAATGAATTTCTGTCCGCCTCGAAAACTATTTGACAGAGCTTATTCTAGGCCTTAGGCTGCCTAATCCAAAACTCTTTCTATAATTCCTTCCTCAGACCCTACTTTCATTCTGGATTCCCAATTTCAGCCTAGGGTCTCCCAAAACAATCTGGAGGACCTGGTTGGCAGGCACCAACATGGACATCAGAGCTAAAGGGGAAGACAGACTACTTCTACACTGTGATGAGAAGCGGGGCACTCTTCATGACCATAAAGTATTACACAAATTGTACAAGTGCTGTTGTTCTTTTAATGAGAGGCAGGATTGTATACAACAGCTGATATTTTAAATCTCAATTCAGGAAGATATGAGTTCAAATCTCATGTATGATCTGGGGCAATTCATTTCTCTGAAACTCAGTTTCCCTGTCTATAAAAAAAGCTAAAGTAAGAAATCATTAGGGTCAAACTTTTTATTCTCTGTGAATTGAACTATTGAAGCAAGTAACAAAACCTCCTGATCTTCATTAGCATTGAAAAGTGGCTCCAGAGTAATTGAAACTGCTTGGTGTTCAGAATGAGAAGAACAGAGAAATTCTATCAGAGAAATTCCTGGCTTAAGCCCAGATGTCCATAGGCTAGATAATAATGATAATGATAATAGGCAGAGATGTGCTGGAGCTAGCTGGCTCACCAAACCTGTTAGATTTTTGGTGTGTTAGTAACACACTGTTAGTAACACAGGTTAAAAGTGAGTGTGGATGCACCAATAACTTGCATTTACCAATCCATTCCTCATAATGGGTCACATTTATGTAGCATTTTAAGATTTACAAAACGTTTTACATGTTATCCTCCCCGTATTCCTGTAAGATAGGCACTATTATCATCCGTAGGTTACAGATAAGGAAACTGAGGCAGAAAGCAGTGATTTGCCCAGAGTTTTACACCTAGTAAATGTCTGAGACATGAGATCAGCCTGTCTCACCTATTCCAGGGACCTTCTGCAACCCAAATAATCACAGGATAACTGAGCTAGAACGAAACAGAGGTTGTTTAGTTCAGCCGTCTCATTTAACAGAACGTAACACCAAGGCTCTCAAAGGTTAAGGAATTTGTTTCAGGCTTTATGGGCAGCACGTGGCAGATTTGGAATTTAAACCCTCTTTTGATACCCGTGAAGATCCAGCCCATGATTTAGAGGATTTTCCCAAGATGTAAAGTAATTGTAAAAAAGAATGAGTAGGCAGGATCCCTAAAGGGGTGGTCAGAAGTATCAATTAAATTAAGTAGCAAACTTGTTTTAGTGTTAACAAGTCTTCTAGTGCGGGGGTGGGAAACCAGCGGCCTTGGGGCCACATGTGGGAGGTCTCTTATAGTGGGATATTTTTTGTTGTTGTTCGGTTGTTTTAAGTCATGTCTAACTCTTCATGAACCCATTTGGGGTTTTCCTGGCAGAGATACTGGAATGATTTGCCATTTTCTTCTCCAGCTATTTTTACAGATGAGGAAACTGAGACAAACAGGGTTAGATGACTTGCCCAGGGTCACACAGCTAGTAAGGTCTGAGGCCAGATTTCAGTTTAGGAAGATCAATCTTCCTGACTTCAGATCCAGCATTCTATTCACTGCACCCAGGAGCTGCCCAGGGAGACAGTTCTTGGGCATGTTGCGGTTTCATCATGTGTTGTAGTGGAGCCATATCAAAGAATTCAGAGTCAGACCACCTCTAATACAAATATTGATGCCTCTTGTGAAAGAGGCTAAGTTCCCAGAGGTAACAGCAACTTAGTAGAAAGCAAAATAAATTTTTATAGGGTAAAGGTGTAATTACATAACAGAAATTATGAATAATTTTGAAAGGGCAGGAGGGGTTTGTTAAGGGATTAGATAATAGGGTAGGGATCCCAGCCACAGTGGAACTGCATATGTGATTATCCACAATGAATACAGAAAAACCCAATGGGGAGGGGCAGGTATGTATGATAATGATATTATAAAACACCTCTCTATCCCATAAGTTCACCTGAAGGGCAGCTTTTGCTATTACTGTGCAGATCCCTGCTTAGGGAAAGTCTCTTCTTTTGTTTTGGAGTTCACATCCTGCTTGGACGTCCTGGTAGTGCTGCTTTCTAATTGGCTGAGTATTGTGGTCCTGTCTAAGGCTAGATGGATGTGATTGTAATTGAGTTCATGGACACACCTGCTGTTTCTGGGAGAAATATGAGTTCGTGGATACACCTGTTGTTCTATTAAGGCATGAGGCACATATGAAGAATTCAGGATATTGAGTATGTGTTTGGGTGGGGAGTAGCAAGGGGCGGGGGCAGGGGGCCTGCTGTTCAGTGGGGCCTATAATGAAGTTAGAATACTGGGGCTGGGGGCAGCTTTATTAGGATTCCATCAGGACAAACTGTAATTCTGACATTGATGAATAAGAGAGAGACGCTAAGAAGGAGAAAGGTACTTTTTGAATAACTGGGATAGAAGTGAAGACAGTGTTTGGAAGAGAGTGGTGACCAGATTAGTAGAATAATCAGAATGACCAAATCCATATTTCACAGAAAGCATAGGATCATAGAATCAGAGTTGCAAGAGACCTCAGAAGTTACCTAGTCCAAGCCTCTCATTTTACACATTAGGAAACTGACAAATAGAGGTTAACTGACTTGCCCAAAGTCACACCAGCTAGTGTCAGAAATGAGATTTGAACCCAGGCCTTCTGGGGAGGGCTTCCAGGTACAGAATTTTATAGCGGGTTTTCAAAGTAGAAATTGCACACAAGGAACTTAAATAAAGGATTAGCTGAAAGTAAACTTCCATAAATTATTAACTGCTCAAAATAAAATTTAAAATGGGTTGGCTAGAAAGTCCCTGCAAAGCTAGGCAAAAAAATAATCTGCATAGGGACTTCTGACTCATTTTCTTTATGCCTGTGTTAGCAAAAATTTTCATCTCTATTACATACATTTTTGTAAACATGTTTCTGTAAGAGGAAAAGGGCCAAGCCAGATTTCTTGAGAACTACATTCTAGGCAGAAAAAAGCTACCTCTTCATTCTGATGTGCTGTTTCTTTTATAGGGTTGATCCAACCTGGGAACTTTTGTTTTCCTTCATGATGGAGATAAAATGTGGCTAGACTAATTGCTTGGGGCTATAACAATATATGCCAGTAGTAAATCTAGTGGATGGTTCTTTATTTTCCTATTTGTGCATAGCTGAGGAAAGACAAATCACTTTTTGTGAATGGGTAACTTTTTAGCATAAGACAACCTCATTTACCTTTGATATGTGTAAAATGGTTGGTCTATAAAGTGATTAAGTGTGTGTACCCAAAAGAGTCACTGTGCAGCAGCATGAAATGAGTTTATATAGATTGTTAGGGCCAGACAGTACCTTAGTAAACATGATCTTTTTGTTGTTGTTCAGTCATTTCAGTGTTGTCTGACTACATGACCCCATTTGGGATTTTCTTGGCAAAGATATTAGGGTGGTTTGCCATTTCCTTCTTCAGAGATACTGGAGTGGTTTGCCATTTTCTTCTCCAGCTCATTCATGAGGAAACTAAAGCAAACAGGGTTAAGTGACTTGCCCTCGGGCACATAGCTAGTATGTGTCTGAGGCTAAAAGTGAACTCAGAGAGATGAGTCTTCCCGACTCCAGGCCAGGCACTGTATCCACAGTGCCACCTTGCTGCCCCAGATATGATCTAGGACAGTGGAAAGAGCCCTAGATGTGGTCACAAGCCTCCGGTTAAAATCCCATCTCTACCACTTTCTACCTAAGTAACCTTGGACAATTTACTTATCTGGGCTTCCTCTTCCTCCTTATCTGAGAAGGGAGAAGCTCTAAATCTCTGCTCTAATCAGTCTCCCTTATTCTACAGATGAAAAAACTGAAGCTCAGATAACTTGTGATTTACCTATAGTCACACTGGTCATACTAGTTAGTGCTGGAGTGTAGACTCAAAACTGGGTTTCCTAATTGCTGTGGTCCAGTATCTTTTCTACTCCATCTGTCCTGTGAAATAATGAGACAATATATATAAAGTACTTTTCAAAGCATCAGGTGCTATATACATGCCAGCTATTATTATTTTGGGGATAACTAATTAACCCTCTGTCACAAAGAGTGACAAAGAGAAAATGTGGTAGAGGCCTTTTTTTTTGCTTTTGCTTTGTGGAGGGGGGAGGGCAGGGCAGTTGGGGTTAAGTGACTTGCCCAAGGTCACACGGCTAGTAAGTGTTAAGTGTCTGAGGCCGATTTTGAACTCAGGTCCTCCTGACTCCAGGGCCAGTGCTCTATTCACTGTGCCACTTAGCCACCCCTAAGTAGAGGCCATTTCTGCTAAGATGGTAGGTTGGGCTACATGACTTTAAGGCCTCTTCCAAATGTAAGAGTTTATAGTGTGGTGACACTTATATAAAGGTTTCTTTCCTGAGCCATCTTCTCTAACCTTGCTTTCTTACTGCTTTGCTTTGGTCTTGCCTTTCTTCTGGCCTCCTTGCTTTTGTCATCCTTTTCCCCCTTCCTGTTCAAGGCCAGAGATAGGCAAAGAAGCTTAACATTCCTTAAGCACATCTTTACCATTACCATAGTAAAATTACAGCATCATAGAAAAGCAGCTTCATTTGAAAAGCAGCCAGGAAAAAAGAGAGAATTAAAGGAGATTGAGGTACAATTTGGATCAGCTACCATGGGATGTGTTGGTACAACAGAATTCTTAGTCTTTGTGCCCCCACATATCTGTCAGTCATGTCAGTGTAGGGTGCTGAACAATGTCATATTTTCAGAGAGGTATTTGGCTTATTGAGTGATTTCACTAATATCAAAAAGATTTTTTATTTTCCCTTAAGTGTTTTTGGTAAATTCATATGTAATTTTTTTTATAGAATTTGTCAAAAAACTTCTATGAAAGTTAACATTTTTAAAATTTAAGGGGGGAGAAACAAGTTATTTGTGCAGACTTGGCAAATATTCCATGACCTCCCCCATTCTTCAAGGAAAAACCACCACCTGCCCAAACCCTTTACTTCTTGACTCTGCAGTTCCTTCAGTTTATCATCCCTTATCTCTCCTCCCTTGTACTGCCAAGTCCTAAAGTCATCTATACTTGTAATTCCCTTTTCCTTACATCCCACTCACTACTCAACCCTTTGAAGGAAGCTTCAGATTCTTAGAGGTAGAGATGAAAAAGGAATGCCTTCCAAGCATGGGAGTATAGGTGGAATATTATGTGTGAGGGACAGCAAGTAGACTGGTCAGACTTTGGAGTGAGTGAAGGGAGATGATGTGTAATAAATCTGAGACCATATTGTGATGGCCTTTAAACGTCAAATAGAGGAGGGACATTGTCAGGCTTGTACTTGAGGAATACCATTTTGGGAGCTGTATGGAGTATGGATTGAAGAGAAGAGAAGCTTCAGTCGGGGAACCAATTAGGAAGCTATTACAGTAGGTCAGGCGAGAAGTAAGGAGAGCCAGAACTTGTGTGGCGGCCTCTTGAATAGAGAGGAGAATTGTTATGAGTAGATAGTGGGAGAGGTACAATCAATACAAGGTGACTGAAAAAATGGTTACCACCCCCAACAGAAAAGCAAGTTAGGAAGAAGTATGGGTTTGGAAGAAAAAAGAATGAGTTCTCTTTTGGAAATGTTAGGTTTGAGATGTGAGGACCATAGTGGTTGTCTAATCCAACTCCCTCATTTTACAGAGGAAGTAACTAAGCCCAGTGAGGATAAATGACTGGTCCATCGCCACACACAGAGTAAGTGTCAGAACTTAGTTCTTCTGACTGAATCTGATGACACCTTTTTGATGGTACCATGCTCCCTCCTGACATTTTACCTGAAGTGGTGAAACCGATTGGTTTCATCCATAAACACAAAACCAGATGGGGTAGATTTAAGATTAAAGCGGTGGTCGATGACTCTGTGTTGTCTTAATGATTTCCCATGTTTTAATGGTAGAGAACATACAAGTGCCGAAGAAAAAGAAGTTTTTATTTTCACACTTGTCCAACTGTTGGTTTTCTCATAGAACTCTTACTTTCTGCCAGCAAACAAGAGCACAGAATTCCTCCCTAGCTCGCAAGCTTCAGCCCCAAAGGTGAGCAAGTTCAACTGTGTTACTGGTATGTGCATCATCCTTCACACATAATGAGAGTATAAGCATTATTTAACATTAAATTTAATCAGGTTTTATGAAGTTCAGCAACATCAATAGATTTCATTGATTCACTGGAGGTTACCATAGGAATCAGAACTAGAAATAGCTGCTCCTCCTATTTCCTAATTATTGCTTTTCTGAAATATACTTGAAAACTCTTGTATTGGCATTTTTCCCCAGATAAATTAGCAAACTTATGTGAAACTGTCTCTCCATCCAACATACTCTTCCTATTCTAAGGAGGGCACCTCCTAATGAGCACTGCAGAGGGAGAAATCCAGGCACACAAAATGCTGCCCACCTTTCTCTCCATCTCCCTGTCTCCTTTTTGCAGGTATCTTCTACTTCTTCTGACAACCTCATTGTTAATCTGCCTTTGACATCTCTCTTTAATGCATCTAATTCCTCTTTTAAGAAAAGAGTGCAGATTCAATCCACAAGAGAAAGCAGAATTAGAATGACCATATCCATTCATTTAACCAGATCCCAGAAATCATCTGTTCCAACCCTTTGGTGAACAAGAATCTCTATTCCAGAGCCCCTGAGACATGATAACCAGGTTCAAGCTATCAGCCAGTTTTCAAGGATCAGAAACACATTTTTCTTAGCTTATCTCTCTTTTGACTAGACCTAATTATAAGACAGCTTTTCCTTCCATCCAGGCTAAATTTGTCTCTTTGCCCTTTCTACCATTTGTTCCTAGTTCTAACATCTGGGTTCAAATAGAACAAATCTAGTCCCTCTTCAGTGTGAAAGCCCTACAAGTATTTGAAGCCAGCTATGGTATCTAACCACCTACCTAAATCTTCTCTTCTCCAGGCTTAGAAAAACACTCCCATTTCCTTCAACCCATTCTTGATGGGCTACCAGAATACAAAGCAAAGTGTTTCATCTCTGAATCCCAAATGACTAATTTTCATGGGTTTCTTCTAACTCCATCCAACTTTTCAAATTTGAGAAATAGATATTCTCATTGTCATTTAAGGAATATGCAAAATCCAGGACAATTGTACCTCAAAGAGATGCTTCAGAACAAGATGCCTGCTCATCCTCAGCGGTTTGGAGCAGTCCTCTGAGGCAGAAAAGGAGGAGGTCAAGTTCAGACTCAATCTCCAGTGATGTTTTGGAGGGTAAAATTCCAGAGACAGCTGTGAAGAAGAAAGTGAAGCCGTCAAGAAGACGTTTGAAAAATGCCAGGGTCAATGAGAACTCCCAGGTGTGGTGTTTTATGTCTTTATTCTTAAAATTTGTGAAGAGGTGATAGTCCTGAGTTAGCATTTGGGCAAGGGTTATACTTCATTTTAACTTTTTTTTTTTCTTCCAGGCTGTTAAGAGGACTGTCTGTAAGGTGTAGCCAGGGACACAATTTCTCTCATTTTCCTGAATTCTCGCCAAAAAAACAAACAAGCAAAAATCCTTCTGATTGTTATTTTCATCAGAGTAGGTAGAGAGCTCACACTAGTTGAAAGATGGCCTGAACTTGGACAGACTAGGAAATGTACTTTTAGATGTAATTTATTTAAAGCAGAAAAGTCCAGATAATTACAGCTGGCAAACTTGGGGCATTACACACTGTGGAGTTTAGCATTGAATGCTTTAGAGGAGAAGCTTTTGGCCAAATATTACAGTTTCCATTTCCTCAAACTGAGGAAGACTTGCTTCCAAGTAGGCTGTTCAGAAGAACGTGCCACACAGATTCTGCAAGCAATCCATTAATTAGACAAGGACTTATTGACTGCTTGCTATGTATGCATAGAGTAAAGTTTACATGGTTCTGTCCCTCACAGAGCTTATAGTCTATTAGGGGTGGTTTTAGAGGCAGAAGACTTGAGTTTGAGTGCCAGCTCCAGCATTTAATAGCACTGTGACTTTGAACAAAGCATCTACTTTCTTTGAGTCTTTGTTACCTGATCAATAAACTGAGTGTAATGACACGGTTATACCTTCCTCATCTTGGGGATTAGGGCGTGCCCCGCCACTATCACTCCCTGAGATCTGGAAAATCTGTGTCAGATATTTTGACCCTCCCTGCATACCAGAGAAGATTTCTGAATTGTTTTCATTTTCTTTTATGGGGTATTCACAATACCTTATTGTAACGTTTGGGTTAAGTATTTGGTCATAGGCTCTGTGTTGTCTGCTGGCCTTCAAATGTCCTCTGCATCTTCTGTAAAACTCCCCCAAAATTCCCATTTAATCTCTTATTCCAACATGAGATATATCAAAACTGCAATAGGGAAAGTTGTGTTGGGGAAGGGATAACTGTACTTAAGCTATTTACCTCAAGCATCTTCTCTGGGTTTTGGGTTTTGTTTTGTTTTGTTTTTTAGAAAAATGCTTCATTGACCTTAAAATGTTAGACAAAGGTGAACTGTTATTATGAGACATGGACACAAATAGCTCTCACCAAAGAGAAATGAAAAATGCAAAAACTGAGATGTGATGCTCAAAAGGGATTGCAATTCCCAAAAAGGAATTATGAAAATGTTTGAGCAATAGTGTCATTGCTGGGAAAGTTATTAAGTACTTAATACATGACAGACATTGTACCTGGCAAATATAGTTACACTATCCCAAGATGATGATTTTGAAAGACAACTTTCACTTGAAGGTCCTTCCTAGGAAATTGTTTCTTCCTACCAACCTGTTTCCCCGGTGGATCTCAAAATCACAGTATTTAAGAGTTCTAAGGGACCTCAAACATATTCCTGGACTAAGATTCCCTTTGCAGCCTCTTCCAATAATTGGTTACCTTCCTTTGCTTGAAAACTTCTAGTAAGGAGGAATCTATGATACTCTAAGAAAGTCCATTTGCATTTTTTAAAAATTGTTTTTCTGTTAAAGAAAATCTAATTTCTTTCCTTCTGAGCCCTTCCCTTTAAAAAAAGAAATAGAAACTAAATCCTTATAATAAATATGTGTAGTCAAACAGTATAAATACCTTCACTGGGCACAGACAGAGAAGGTCTTCAAACTCCCATAGGCCTGTCAAGGGCAACACAGTGTATGCTGTTTCCAACAAAGACTTGATACAATCAAAGGTGAGGCTCAAAGACCCTTGAACCGCTGAAACAAGCAGCGGCTTGTACGTTGCTGGCCGTTACAGTGTTTTTCAGAAACCAGCTGATCTCCGTTATCATAAACGTACTTGCATAAGCATGATGTTCACACAAAGTCATGGATCGTTGAGATGATAGTTGTGTGTGTGTGTGTGTGTGTGCGTTCTTCCTTAATCATGTCACAAGTTAGAGTGATTGAAACTGCTAAGAAAGATACATATCCAAGGACAGTAATTAGGAATCTGGCCAAGTGTTAGAACAGCTAATGCTATATTTCAGATATAGAGGCTTAGATAGTATATGCCCAGAAGCAAATGCTAACGGAATAGACAGTGAGCCCTGTTTTCTGTTTTTAATCTTTGTATTCCGAGCACTTTCCACGGTGCCTGGCGTAGAGTAGGTACTTAATAAATACTTGTTGAAATAATATTGTAAAGGCAAACGATTTTAAAAGACTTAGAAATTCTCATCAGTATGGTGACTGACCATAATTTCAGAGGACTCATGTTGAAACATGCTGCTCACCTTCTGACAGAGAGGTGATAGACTCAGAAGGTAGATGTGAACATGTATTTTTAGATGTGGCCATTGTGAGAATTTTTGTTGTTTGACCACATAATTTGTAATAAAAGTTTTTTTTCAATTTTTTAAAAGGGAGGAGGTAGGGAAAGGAACCAGATTTTCATTCATTAAAGAAATGACTTTTAAAAATGCAGCCAACTTGGTGCAGATTGAGCCGTGTTCATAAATATTTATATTATTTAGACATAGCCAGTGTGAAAATTTGTTTGTTTGATGCTGTATACTTGTGATGGATTTTGTTTTTCTCGCTTTCTCCCTTGCTGAGGGGAGAGACTAGGGAAACAGTGGCAGAGGTGGGAGGTAGAGGGAATGCAGGCCTGAAAATAAGATAAAATTGAATTTTAAAAATCAATAAATACTCATTAAAGCATTTATCAACAGATTTCCTCTAAAGACACATCTTTTACTTTAGAAAATATGGAAGTGATATGTAACTTGTGATTGTTAGGCAATTTAATGTCATTTGACAAATTAACTTAAGTTTACCCAGATCTTAATTGAAGTACTGCCAATTCTTAATGATTTTTGTGCAGAGTATCTGATTTATGGAGTATCTGGTGATTTTTTTACTTCCCTAGTCAGTGACTGTAACTCCAGGCACTCTCTTCACGACCACAGTATGTTAGAGAAATTAAAATTAATTGTGGCATTTATCTAAGCAAAGTGAAATTAGGATTAGTAGGACGTCGTGGAGCCTTCAGACACCTTGGTTTGCATACTTGCTCCAACATTTACTAGGTTGATGACCACAGGCAAATCATCCCACTTCTTTGAATCTCAATATTCTCATTTGTCAAATGAAGATAATAATATTTGCACAACCTACATCACAGGATTATTATAAAGAATGTGATTTGTAAACTTCAAAGTGCTACATTAATGTGAGTGATTATTGTCATAGAAAGACTTATATGCTAAAAGAAAGTTGCACAATGAATTCTAAAAGTCTAATATAAATCCCTTATTTTGCACTTTAGGAAATTAACTTGATTAATCAACTAATCTTCCTAAAACAATATCTCATCATATCACTCTGCTCAGAAAGCTTCAGCAGTTCCTCAGTATGTAGGAAGATCAAGTTCATTCTCCTTAGGGGTGATGGGTGCAGGGCTGGTCCCAGAGTCAGGAGGACCTGAGCCCAAATCCAGTCTCAGACACTAGCGGCATGATTCTGAACTTCTCTCTGGCTCAGTTTCCTTATCTGTAAAACAAGGCTAAGAATAGCTCTACCCTCACAAGGTTGTTAGGAGAATCAAATGTGATATTATAGGTGAATGCTTTGTAAATCTTGGAGTACTTTGTAAATGTTAACTCTTTTCCTCCTCTCCTCTTCTACTTCTTCTCTTCCTTTTCTTCTTCTTCCTTTTCTATTTCCTCCTTTTCTTCCCTTCTTCCTCTTTTTTCTCTTTCTTTTCCTTCTCTCCTCTCCCTTCTTCTGTTCCTCTTATACTTCATCTTCCTTTTCTTTATCTTCCTCTTCTTCCTTTCTTCTTCCTCTTTCTTTCCTCTTCTTCCTTCTCTTATACTTATTTTCTTCATCTTCCTCCTCCTCCTCTTCATCCTCTTCCGCCTTTCTCTACTCCATGACATCCAGACTCATGGTTGTAGTTACTACCAATTTACCACCCCCCCCCCAATATTCCGGGTTCATTCCTACCTCCATACCTTTGCTTAATTATTCTCCCTGCCTGAAATGTCTTCTCCTGTTCTGTTTCTTTTCATCTTGTCCCCCTTCAGGGCCTTGCTCAAATCCTACATTCACTATGGAGCTTTCCTTGGTCCATCCACTGTCTGCCGTCATCATCATCACCACCATCAATGATATTTATACTGCACTTTAAGGTTTGCAGATTGCTTTACATGCTCCTTTTTAATCTCTTTTTACCCTAACAACTATTCATGAGGTAGGTGCCACAAGTATTATTACACCCCTTTTACAGATGAGGAGCCTGAGTCCAAGAAAAGGTCTTGACCATATTCACAAAGCTACTAAGTTTTAGAGATGGAATTCAAACACAGGTATCTCCTGGCTTCATGTCCCATACTTTTTCCATTAGATGCTAAAGTTGAAAGGTGCCTTTAGCCGTCATATCCCCCCCTCTGAATTCATAATGTTTTTCCACACTACTCATTTTAGACTTTGTCTCCCCCAACAAGAGTTTGAGCTCCTTAAGGGCAGGGACTGGATTATCCTATAAATCTTAATACTGTACGTTGAACATCATATACATAAGAGGCACACAATGCACACTTGCTCAACGAAGAAATAAATGAGTCTTTTGACAGCTATGTAATAGGCATCTGTGCCATATGGGGAAAAGCACGAAAGTGAAAAATTCTTTCATATTCATCTTAATGCATTTTGTAGGTATCTTCTTGGGAAGCAAAAAGGAAGCCCCATCAAGGTTTTGTGGAGGACTCTAAAAGTATAATTGAAGATGAAGATAGCAGCAGTGGCCCAGATTTAATTATGGTAAGTGAAATGTTTCTTTTCACCACTTAAATGGTAGCCTGAAAACTGTTCCTTACGAATTTCAGGATAACATAAAGTCTTTAAATTACAGGGTCCTTTAGAGATCAGTAACTGTCACAGAATTTTTACATTAATGGGGATCTTATCAGACATTTTTCTAAACCCATATAGAGAAAGAGGGCCCCCCTGCAACACAGGGGCATCATGGTAGAGCAGTGAATAAAGCTCCCAGGAGGAGTCAGGAAGAATCATCTTCCTGAGTTCAAATCTGGCCTCAGACACTCACTAGCTGGATAGCCTGGGCAAGTCACTTAACCCATTTGCCTCAGTTTCCTCATCTGTAACATGAGCTAAAGAAGGAAATGGCAAACCCCTTTAGTATCTTTGCCAAGAAAATCTCACATAGGGGTCACAAAGAGTCAGATATGACTGAACTACAACTACAACACACTCAATGGTCATCCAGCTTTCTGCTTGAAGATTTTCAATGCGAGAGAGCCCCCTACTTCCCAAGGGAACCTATGGTATTCTCCCTTTCTTGTATGTCTGAGGAAACTGAGGTCACACATTCAGTGGGAGAGACACAAGTATCCAGGATCCAGTTTTTCTTACTCAATCCAGTGCTTATTCCATTATAAGTCTTAGGATGACAGTGATAAAAGGGGCATGTGACTTAAAACAGTGATAAGTAACGGCTTCCCAGTGCACTTGGGCGATCTTTACCTGTTCCATTAATGCTTACCCATTCCAAGTTGCTGAATTAAACCCTGCTTCAAAGTGAATGTCATGAAAATAACATTTCATTGAAAACATGCAAATCTTGGCAAGTTGTGATGAATGTTTCTTTAAATAATTGCAGGATTCAGTGTCCCAACTTAAAGATAATACATGCTGACTTCATCAGAAAATAAGAGATAGAAGGGATTGTTATCCCTCTACAAATTGCACAATCCATATGCTGTATCTTGTCTTATGGTTTCAGACTAATCCATGTATCCTCAGAGAGAAATCATCTCCATAAGATTCACGGTTTGGAGTCAGATTTTAGCGATTAAAAACCTGAAGAAAAACTCTGGTGTAAAGTCAGAAATGTGAGAAAGTGATTTGTAATTGAGAGAAGGAGAAAAGAAGAGACTCATCCATTAAAACATCTTGACACTAAAAAAAATCAATCTAAACCACGTGGAAGGAAGCCTAGATACTCCCATATTTGAAAGGAGCTCCATTTATTCAAGTATCAAAAGAGACAGGATGGGTATAATGTCTAAACGTGAGACTGCATTGGTATAAAGAATTCTCAGGTGAGAAAACTCCCTCAGCCTGTTGAGTATTTGCTTAAACAATTGCTCAGTGCCCTGAGAATTTGAGTAAATTACCTAACGTCACCCAGATAGTATGTGTCAGAGGTGGGGACCTGAACCTAGGTCTTCCTAGTTCCAAGACCTGCTTTCTCTCACTGTATCACTCCATTTTTCAAAAGGGATACAAGTCATAAAGTTGCAAACTACCCCTCTAGACTATTCCTTTTCTTTGATATCTTTTGGAGCAGAGAATGAATGAGGCTTATTTTTAACTGTCTCCCATCATTTAGAGGCTTCCAGATTTTTCAGTGACTTTTAACGTAGATAAAGTTTTGATGCGTCTCTTAGCTAAGTGCATTCAGTGGATCTCAGATGTGGTATTCATTCACCCAGCTTATTGTATTAAAATTGCCTCTATTTTAAGCACTTGCCCTTTATTTTCATTATAATACAGTTTATGTCCCTGCAATCCTCCATTCAGTCTGTTTTTTAGATTAATGGTCTCTAATTAATTTGGATGGGTACACAGTATCCAAAGTCACACTTTGACTCTTGGCTTTTACTACAAGAAATTCCAGTTAGAAGTAATTGCTTCTTTTTAAATTTTTTAAAAAACACTTAATGGTATTTACCCTTTGCATTACCTCTTAACCACTATACCCCTTTCTGAAAAGGGTCTTGCAACATCTTATGAAAATTAAACTTTTAAAAAATTCTGAGTTAGCACTAAATGAAGGAAAATAATCACAGTATGGATGTCATTCTGTGTTTGCATGACCATTTTAAATAAGGCCAGCCACCTGGTCAGAATCTTTTTTTCTTAAAAAAAAATGATGGGGCTACACATAAAAAAATGAAACAGTCCTTACAGGAAGCTGTAGTTCAAATGGAACAGACAAGTACATGAATAAACAGGCTGTTCCATAAGCAGCCACCTTTGTCCACGTTTGACCGACAAGAAATGGTTATTTCTTCTCGTCTTGACTGAACTATCTCCCTGGGCCTCCTGGCTTGGACTTTGGATTGAAGCTGATTTTTTTCCCATTATCTTCTGATGTTTCCTTCTTTCCTGCTTTTATTTTCATTCATGTCGCAGGGACTGAGGTCCATATCCCAGCTTTATATACTTCCACTTTTCTCTGCTAATAACCTCTGCCAGATTTCTTTGCCCTCACTAGGCGACTGCTCTTTCTCCTAGATCCTGTTGGATGATGCTGAATTTTGGGTGTTCATTTGTGTGTGGCCTTTTGTCCAGCACAGGCCATCAGTTTTTAAGGGCCCCATCACTAATAGGACTCATGTGCTCAGACCTGATATGGTGTTTGACCTTATGTAAGTTTCCTCTTAGGAATTCAACTTCTACTTCAGACATAGTGAAGAGAAAGTAAAGTTTTATAAGGATTTTTTTAATCCCTTTCAGCGGACTCTAAATTATTCCCACTGTGCCCTCATCACTCCCATTTGGGACCTTGGAGACACCAAGTCTGTGTTTGTCCCTCTTTATCTGCAGCATGATCACATGACTTCTCTTTCCTCAGAATTCGTCTTTTCATCATTTTTCACACCCTTATTTGGTTGACATAGCAATGGTTCTGTCCAGCTATGCACATCAGCACTTGAATTATACATATGGCCAAAGTGACTACTTTCCCTGACTACCTTTTACTAACTTTCTGATAATAATTCACATTTGTATGTTAATCAATCAACAGGCATTTGTTAAACTCCTACTAGGTGCCAGTCGTTGTGGTAGGCTCCGAGGATCCTAAACATATAAAGATTGAAGAAGTCTTTACTTGCAAAAAACTAACATTCAAATGGAAAAGACAAATTCATACATATGCCAGGTGTTCCATAACTATGCATAGAATAAAAACAGAGCGAATAAATGCAAAGTAGTTAAATACAAGAAAATTTGGAATGGAAGATACTAGGAGCTTGGGGCAGCGAGGTGGCACAGTGAATAGAGCGCCGGCCCTGGAATCAGGAGGACCTGAGTTCAAATTCAGCTTCAGACACTTAACACATTGACTAGCTGTGTGGCCTTGGGCAAGTCACTTAACCCCAATTGCCCTGCCTTTCTCCCCCCTTAAAAAAAAAAAGATACTACCAGCTAGAGAAGGGATCAGAAAAGTTCTCATGTAGAAGGTAAAACCAGAACTGGGTCTTGAAGGAAGAGAAAACCTCTGTAAGGCAGAAGTGGGGAAAAGAGAAAGGGAATAAGCATTTCCTTGTCACCTGCTATGTGCCAGGCATTGTGCTAAGGGCTGATCCTCAAAATAGCCATATGATGTAAGTAGTTATTGTTATGCTCATTTTATAGCTAAGGAATCTGAGTGTCTGAGGCCAGATTTGAATTGAGGTCTTACTAACTCCAGGCCTAGCCCTCTTCCCACTGTACCACCTGCCTGCCTCTACAGACAGTGCATTCCAGGCCTAAAGGATAGCCAGTATTATCTGTGAAGGAAAAACAGAGAAAGTCTAATTTGACTGGAGCTCAGAGAGCCCAAGAGGGAGAGTGTTGTCCAGTGAGGCAAGAAAGATCAGTTGGGAGCAGATTGCCAAGGGCTTTGACAGCCTTACAGATAAAGTTTTAATTATATTCATATATAGATTTATAATTTAATCTGGGAGAATAATGAACGGAAGTTGATGGGGAGTCATATGGTCAAATATGCACCTAAGGAAAAATCACTTTAAGCCCCTTAAGATTTATAAAAAGCATTCCTCACAACAGCTCTGTGAGATAAGGAAGATAGCCATTCCTCAGATCTGAGGTTCAGGGATCTAGCTACTCCCTCCAGTAGTACGGATACACACACACACACACACACACACACACACACACACACACACACACACACACACACACACACACACACACACAATTTCCCAGTGACTGTCTCCCACTTCTTACTGTAGACCTTTCCCCTGAGAGAACAAATTATAGTTAAGCAAATCAGTGCACTTGAGTGTGTTTGGCAATGTATGTCTTATTCAGGCTTAAACAAAAGGAGGGAGATATGTTTCAATGTCAGTCCTCCGGAGTCCAGTTAGGTCAGAGAATCGATCTGAGTTCAGATGTTTTACAGTGTTGCTCACATGTAAATTGTACTCTTGGTTCTGCTTGCTTTGCTCTGCATCAGTTCATGAAAATATTCCCCAGTGTTTCTAGATTTTTCACAAATATTATTTTTTATGGAACAATAATATTCCATGAATTCCATTCCTCCAGAGTTTCTTTTGACATTGCCCAATTGTTAGCCCCCATTTTTCTTCCCAGTTTTTTGCTACCACAGAAAGCTCTGTTATTCATGGTTTTTGATCCCTACAAGATGATTCCCTCTTTCTTTAACCTCCTTGGGTATAGGCTTACTAGTAATATCATTGAGGGACAGCATGGTGGAGTGATAGAGAGCCAACCTTAGACTGGTTTTCGCCTCTATTAACATACTAGCTATATGACCCGGGGCAAGTGACCTGGTTACTCTGTGTCTTAAGCCATAGATGCCACTGATCTCACACCAGTGAATTCACAGAGCTAGGCCAAATAGAAAGTTGGTTTCATTTCATAAAAATGTATCCACATTTAGTGATTTTTCAGGTATGGTCCTAAAATGTTTCCCAGAATGATCATCCCAGTTCATACTAACAGTGCATTAGTGCGGGAAACCACTTGTGCTTATTTGCTCTTTTAAACCAGTCTTTGTACAGAGGGGAGCTAGCCACAGTTTTGACAAAAAAAAAGATAGAAAACAAGACACAAAAGAAAGTCATTGAAGCATTTTTACAGTGTACAGAAGAGAACAGTAGGAGGTTCAGAGAAAGACAAAGAAGCAGGACAGCTTTGAAAGTAACATGTTGAATCTATTATATACTTTTTAAAAGCAGGCTGTTCAAAATAGAGTTTCATAGTTTTATATTTCACAGTTTCATGTATAATTCTCTTTTCTACGTTGTTCTTTGTTTTTTTGTTAATTTCAGAATTTAAAAAATGAATTTTCTTTAAATCCCCAAGGAAGAAAAAAATGAAAATCAAAGTTCCTCCTTTATCCTAAACTGATCTCACTTCCTGTTAGTTTTTCATGTTATTTTAAGAGTAAAAACCTTTCTTGGGCTACAGGTTTACATCCTTAACTTCAGGCAAGCCTGTGGTTCATAGCATCTCTTAGAAGTTACCTCCATCATCTTTTCAGGCTCCTAGAATCAAGATACATTGCTCTACTTAGGACTCAGTAAAGTAGTAATCAAGTTCAGTAAACGTTTATGAAGCATGGGTAAGCACAGCGTTGTGGTGACCATCCCTGTGCTGGTGTTTCCTTGCTTCCACCTTCCAGGGAGTCTTTTTCTCCCACTGTATCCTATCCCTAATGCAAATAATGTGGCTCCTCTTATTTCCTTTAATAGTTTTCCCTTTTGTCTCTGCCGTTAGTTCATAAAAAAATGAATGAATGAAGAAGTGCTCAAGTGCTTACTGCGTTATGTTAACCAGACATGGTATTAACTACCAGATATACAAACCAAGTATGCGAGACAGTCCTTGTCCCTGAAGAGCTTGTGTTCATAAAGGAGAGTTAGAAGAGGAGACAGTACACACGAAATAGAATAGTTTGGAAATGACAAAAATAGGACATGAAAGTCTGGTTTTGGACAAGAAGGGGGACAAAACCTGCCCTCGAGGAGGTCACAGTCTAATGAGAAAGACACAGATAAACAACTAGGTACAGATACAGATAGATAGACAGACAGACAGATATAGATATACATACACATATAGGATAAAATGGAGGTAGGAAAGGTGCTGATCTTTAGGAGAACTGGGGAAGGTTTTTTTGTAGAAGGTAATTGTAGCTGAGACTTGCAGGAAGCCAGAAAGGAAAGGTAAGGAAGGAGAGAGCCCCAGGCATGTGGGGCAGTCAGTGAAAATGTTTGGAGCAGGAATATCTTGTGTGAAGAATAGTAAAGAGGCCAATGTCAGGAATCCCTGAGTGTGTGGACTGTTTCCTGGAAAGACAACTGTTCTATTGCAAACCTTAGAGCGCTTTGGGTCTTTCTTTTGCCCAGCAATGCTCTGTCTTGAGCCATATTTACTTGTATAAATGTTTTGTTGTTTTGTTTTGATGGTTCACTTGTACGTGACTCTTCATGACCCCGTTTTCTAGGCACCAGTATTGGAGTGATTTGCCATTTTCTTCTCCAGATGAGGAAACTGAGACAAAGTTAAGTGACTGGCCCAGAGTCACACAGCTAGTGAGTTTCTGAGACCAGATTTTAACTCAGGAAGATGAATCTTCCTAACTCCAAGCCTGGCCCTCTTTGCCACCAGCTGGTAGATGTCTCCTAGCAGACTGCAAGCTCTTTGAGGACACAAACTGTCAATTTTCACCTTTGCACATCAATGCCTGGCACATACCAGGGGCTATAAAATGCACATTTAATTTGTCAGCCCAGTACAACACACAGCCAGCCTCCAAACCAGCGTGACTTGGTCTCAAGGCCTCCCTTTAACCACTGGCTGCGTGACCGTGGGCAAACCACTTGATTTCTCGTTGCACTGGGCAACACTCTGAAGCTATTAATTGCAGGAAAAATGATGCCTTGCATTAATAGAGTTTCAGTACCTGGGTTTTTCCAGAACTAAAGAAGTCACTGCTCAGTCCCTTATTCCTGCTTAATTAAGTGAGTACTGAGGACCTATTAGGTGTCCTGAACAGTGTAACTGATGAACTGGGGAGGCCTCTATCCTTAAGGGGCAGGGGGAAGAGGGAGGAAAGGAGTAGCATTTATTAAGCCCCTACCATGTTCCAGGCACTGTGCTAAGCCCTTTACAAATGTGATCTCATTTGATCTTCACCATGGTCCTGTGAGGTAGGAGATAGTTATCCCCATTTAACAATTAAGGAAACCAAGGCAGAAAGATATGAAGTGACTTGTCCAAGGTCACAAAGCTAGTAAGTGTCTGAGGTCAGATTTTAACCTGGATCTTCCTGACTCTGGCCTAGCATTCTCTACAGCAGGCCTGCACAACCTATGGCCCGCCAGAGATTCTGGCAGCCCATGGGCCACAGGCTATACAGGCCTGGTCTACACTGAGTTACCGTCTGCCCTAAGAAATTTAAAGCTTCCATTGAGATATATAGCATTTCTAAGCCTACCTTTAAATTTTATTGCTGCCATTCTGGGATGCAAGGCTGTACTTAGAGTCAGGAAGCACGTGTGACCATGGACAGGTAACTCTGATTTTTAGTTTTCTTGTCTCTAAAATAAGGGGGTTAGACTCAGTAGCTTCTAAGGTCCCTTCTACCTCTACATGTTTAATCCTCTGACCATAATCCCTATGCTTTCTTCCTTTCACAATGCCTTAGCAGGTATTCTTGCCACTGACAGGGTAAAGGCCATTATATTTCTGACTTACAGCCTCTGCTCTTGTCAAAGCAGTGCCCAGTATGCGGCTGTAATTAAGGGTCTGTCACCCTTTGTATTACAAACTCCTGTTTACTGGCATTTAATAATGTGGCAGTTAAACCTTGCTTCAGGCAACAATTTAGTGTTTGAACATTTTCTACTCCCGAATTGGAAATGGGTTGGATGCTATGAGTGCTCCCCAAAGATGGTGCAACCTGGTTACTTACCCACACCATGCCTTAAAGGAGTCAGTGAAAATCAGACTACAGAATTTAAGAAAAATGCTCTGAAAGCAATGAGAAGTATACCAGAGAAGGAGCAGGGAGCAGCCATCAGCCTCATAAGTTATTTTTTGGGAGGGGAGACTGCTTAGAAAGCTGGCTGTCCCTAAAAATTTGGTAGCCAAATGGCAGCAGACGGTGGTGAAAGTGAATGATTAACTTGAAGAAAAGAGCTTCACAGCTCAGGGAGACTAGGGGAATGAAATCACCAGCCCGACAATAAATTAGAAGAGTTGGCAAGAATGGTTGCCTCATATGTCACGCGCAAGAAGATCCAAGTCAGAGTGATAAATGCACGATTTTTCATTGCACACGCGTTCATTCATCTTAGTAGAAGGGGTGTTTAAAATTGGAATTTTACAGCATCTTTCTGATGGTTATGGAGCAGCCTTTGCCATCTCTCTCAGCTAGCTGATATTTCTTCTTTTTTGCATTATATTTACCCTTTGAGTTACGGGGCTTGTTGGGTAGCAGATCAGATTGCTCTGGCAATGAACAAATTCCTGCAGTGGGTCCAGTGATATCCTCAATACAGGGCTCTTGACTTAAACACCAGTGATGATCCAGTGTTTATGCTTATGTTTTTGTTTCTAGTTGGGTTGGCTTTAGACCTCTTTGTTTTGTGGGATCCTTTATTTGTTCAATGGCAGATGGATGCAAGATCAGCCTTTAGGATTGACCCTATCTTTCCCCTGCTCAAGAAGCTTGCCTCTAGGATAATGTTATAAACACTTGTTTTTGTTGTTTAAAATCTTTTATGCTCTGGATTTAATCTCTTAAGATTTATCTCACCTTGCTCCCTCTCACTCACCACATTCTAGCCAAATTGGCCAACTTCATTGTCCCCATACATACCATTTCTTCTTCTGTCTCTATGCGTCTGACTAGACTTTTTCCTTTGCTGAGATTTTCTTCTTCCTCACCTCTACCTTTGGAATATGTGTTGCATCTACCTATTAGAATGTAAACTCCTTGAGGGCCCAGACTATGGTGATTTTTCATTGTATTTCAGTATTTAGCATAGTGCCTGACAAATCGTGAATTTTTAGTAAATGCTTTTTTTATTCATCCATTCATTTCTTAAAATCCCTAAGGCCACTCAAGACCCAACTCATGTGCTACCTTCTACACAAAGCCTTTCCTGTTCTTCCTCCTAGTTTTTATAACCCTCTCCGACTATTGCTTTATATTTTATTTATTCTGTATCCATGGTGTCCCACACAGCTCCTTTCCTTGAGGTTAGACGACGTTTTAATTTTTGGATTTACTTCCCTAGTGCCTGCCTGTTGCAATACCTGGCACCTGGCAGATATGTTATAAAGGCTTGTTGAACTGAATTGAAGTGAATTAATGTTATTTTCCTTGCCTGCAGCCATTTTCACAAACACATTTTCAACAGCCTCATGCCAAGGCCTCAAAATAATGAGCAAATTACTACAGACAGATACATTTGGGGGCCCAGTACCTAATTCACAAGGCTGGTGTGAAGAAAAAACTTTGTAAACTGTAAGGCACTATTAAAGTAAGCCAAGCTACCCACAGTACCATCTTGGAACCATTGTTTTCAAGAAGAATACCAAGCTTTTATTTATTCCTGCACCACCTGGACTTAATTATTCCTTTTGTTGATTTATCGGGATCAGCCAAGGCCATGGAAGTGATGGGGTCATACAATAAGGCTGCTGAAAGGTTTTAGCCTCGTTATCAACTCCGTTGGGCCAGTGATGTTATTATTGGTGTTTGAGGAAGCGAGAGGAGATGAGATGTGGGCCAGAAAGGAGGATTTGAGATTTTTAGGACGTTTATGCAGACTTAAGCTAAAGACAATAGAGATGAAAGCAAACTGCTTTTAGCGATAGGATTAAGGTTGTGTCTGCATAGTAGGACAAATAGACCCTATCAGTGCCCCGACAGCCTAGTCAGTGTTAGCAATAATTTTTAAAAAAGCTTTGAATGACGACCATGCTACATGAACAAGAAATCATGAAGCTTGAGCATAAAATGAATGCTAGAGCACAGAAAAATCTGGCTCCTTCTCGAAATATGTTTGACGATCTCTATTTCTCTTTCTCTCCCTCTTCTTGCCCCCTTCTCTCTCTCTCTCTTTCTCTCTCTCTCTCTCTCTCTCTCCCCCCCCGCCTCCTCCTCCTCATCATCATTTTCTCCTCATCCCTCACTCCTTTCCCCCATCTTACTCTATAGTGACCAGAATCCCCAAAAAAGGCACTATGATTTTCAGTGAAATGACCAAAACACTAGCAACAGAAAGAAGAATGAATGATCCTGGATAATTATACTCTTATTCCTCATGTATTAACTCTAATATGTACCTGACTAGGTGTGGCTAATAAGAGTCAGCACGTGAAAAGACCTAAATTGATATTTCTGCAACATAACTTCAGGTTTTTAAAATTTCTTTGATTTTAGAAGCAAGCAATTTCACATTCAGTTTCTCCTACTGATGGCATCCCTGTGGGTGCTGCTACTTCTAAACTTGCCCCATCCTCACCAGGACTACCCAAGAGGCAAGGATTGTTTCACCATCAGCAAATATTTATGAGCTGTCTGCTGTATACTAGGTACTGTGCCAAGTGTGAAAAATATAAAAGCCCCCCCAAAAAAGACCCCAAACAGTCCCCACTGCCAAGGGACTCACAAGCTCATGGGGAAGACCCAAGCCTGGTGCTACAACTTTAGCCAGAGCTGAACCTGGCTCTGCTGCCCCAAGGGCTCTTGTAGCACATCCAGCTACTTCCACTTACTTTGCCAACAAACCAGCAGACATTGGTCATAGATCAAGAGATAGAAGGAACCTTTGAGTCTAGTAATTTCCTTTTACAGATGAGGAAACTGCATGTTAGATTAAAGGACTTATTGGAGTATGGTAAAGTAAATTGATTACTCTGACTTGGAGTTGAGAAGACCGAGGTCCCAGGCCTGCCGCCAGCACTGATTATCTCTGGGACTGAGCAAATCACTGAGAATCTCAAGGCCTCAGTTCTATAAAATGAAGGGGTTGGATCATATGGCTTCTAAATCTAGGATCTGGCTCTAAACTGATTACTCTGTGACTAGAGTTATGAAGTAATAAGAGGCAGAGTGAAGATTGGAACCCAGGTTCTCTCACTCTCAATCCAGAACTCTCTCCACTACACCTGGATACCTGTGAATCAGCTCTATCACACTAGTCTTTGGGTAGGGATCGCTTCCATCTTTGTAACTGTAGCCCCTAAACCAGGGCTTTCCATGTGGTAGACACTTAATGGATTGTTTTTAATTGACAGAAAATGAAAAAAGACATGATCAGTGACTAAAAGCAGAGACTGTGTAAAACTAAGTATCATTGTGCAGATAATAGGTAATCAATCCACACATGTTTATTGAGTGCCCACAGTACTAGGTACCTGTGACTGTGCTTCTCAGCCTGTCCTAAGGCGTTGTTCACATGGTCTTACGAATGCAGTGGATGCCTTCTAGATTGATTGTCGTTGCATGGATACCATTGAAATATGAAGACCGCCCATCTGCTATCTCTCACTCTCACTGTGGGATTAACCCACCTCCTTTTTCTGCTGTACATCTTAAGGATGATCTACTTTCTACCACTTCTTCTCTGCAGATCTCATTAATAACGTGTTATACAGCCTCCCTGTGCCTTCCATGCCCCTCTCCATTATCATTTGATCTACATCCTCAGTTCTTTGGAGACTGGTATTCCATGACTGATATCTAGAAACATTACTAGATTACTAATATTTTTAAAAGGTGGTGGCCCTTTGCTTCTGGGAGAAACTTGGGGTTACTGAAAATACTGTACAGTTTCCCAAAATTCCCAAATCTGGCCTAGAAGTGTCAAACACAGGACCCATGGGCCACATTGTAGCCAGCACTACCCCTAAATATGACCCAAAGCAGATTAAAATATAATTGAGAAATATTTAACAAAATAAATAAAAATACGATAAAACATAGACAATGTAGTTTTCTTGTTTTGTTTTGGTTTTTTGCTTTTTGGAGTGCAATTGGGGTTAAGTAACTTGCCCAAGGTCTCACAGCTAATAAGTGTTAAGTGTCTGAGGCCACATTTTAACTCAGATCCTCCTGACTCCAGGGCCCATACTCTATTCACTGCACCATATAGCCACCCCTAATAATGTAGTTTTCTAAGTCAGTATGAAGCCCAGAGGAATTCTTATATATGATTGAATGGGCCCCATTTCTATTTGAATTTGACACCTGACCTAATCTGCTCTGATTCTAGTACCAGCTCATTGTCCCTTCACAGTGCCTGATGTATATGTATGTTTATATACACATGGGTGTCTGTGTATGTGTATAGATAGATAGATATATAGATGCATACGTATATCTAGATATATATGTACATGCGCTGGTAAATGAGTCTTACGAGTTGTTCAGCCAATTGCATTTCATCATCCCAATGATAGGGATTTTTGATCCAGTGGGTTTTCTCTGTGTACATGAGTTGACCAAACTCTTGTGAGAGATTATAAATATCATTTAGAAGGCTTTGTGGAGATACAAGACTTGAGGTAATCAATACAATGTCTTTTTCAACAAGAGCATCTGGAAGACTTCACCATCTGTAGGGAATCCCTCTTCCATTTGGACTCCCCAATGCAATGAACAGTCTCTTGACAGAAAATATGTTTAGTGATCATATATATCCTGGTTTTATGCCTCACTTGATGATAGTAATAGCCAACATTTACATACCACTTAAAGGTTTAGAAAAGTACTTTATGAATATTATCCTTATGAGGCAAGGGTTTTTATTATCTTCATTTTACAGATGAGGAAACTGAGTTAGAGATTAAATGACTTGGCCAAGAAGACAGATTCAAATTCATTTCTTCCTTACTCCAACTCCAAGTCTTTATCTGATATATCACCTAGCTGTATTCAGTTAATAGCTTCATATTAATAATCTGAGGAATCTCAAAGATGTCTTTTTGCTACATTTTCATGGTATCTTGTATGGCTTGGAAGACACATTGTTAGTGGGTTTTTCTACTGAATAGAATCTCCCCCCCCTTTTTTTACAGTCAGCAAACAAGCACAGTGAGCTCTCATTATACCTTTCATTCACTTGTGTGACTATAAAACTATAACTGCTACAGGCTGTTTTATAAAGCCTGTCCTCTTCTCATACTTCCACTGAGGGTGTCTGTGATAGATGTGTAGATTATGCTTAGAAAGATTTTGTGGAGACATGAAAGTAGACATACAGGTCATTGTCAGTGATATTCTTTTGGTAGTCTTTTTTTAAGTCTATTTTTTTTCAAGCCTTTAGTATCCTTTTATATTCTTTGAAAATCAATACCTCAATGCCTTCAAAATTATTCCACCTCCACTTCCTTCTCTGGAAAGAGTCTTGCTAGTTTTTCCATCTTTGTTTTCTTTTGTACTGTTTCTGCTTCCTCCTGCGGCACATCCAGGACTGATGTTAGAATCCAAATATGGCACCTCTCCTGTTGTGGATGGAGAAGAAAATTTGTTGTTCAGCCACCATTACAGGGAGATTATCTGCAGATCATTTCTCTCTCTCTTCCAGTCATCATCCTTCCCATTTCACCTATACATGTCCTTGTGTTGATCTGGCTTAGTTGGGTCTCTCACCAAGCTCTCTATAAACTTGTTTTTCCTTGGTATTTCTCACTGCTTTTCTAGGCAGTACTGTACAGATTATATAGTAATGGCTATAAAATCACTGTGAACTAGAATAACTGGGGGGAAGGGGAAAGCATCATGGAAGTATTTAAACATGGATTGACCTGGAATAATAGTTACAATTTAAATTCATTATAAGAAACAAAGAGACCTTTTCTAGCAAGAAGAGCATGACAAAAATCAAGAGCTGAGAAGGAATATGATATTAATCTCTTCTCTTTCTAGCCCAAAGTACTTGTAACCCCTGATATTCGTTGGGGAAAACTTTGTTCCCATGCTCTTGATTTGCCCAAAGGGCCCCAGTTTCTCAAGGAATATATCCATACTTTATCAGTTATAGACTATAAATTTAGAGCCAGAAGGAACGTTGGAGGACATCTAGTAAAATCTCATCATTTTTACAAATGAGGAAACTGAAGTTCTGAAAGGTTAAATGATTTTTCAGAGGTTATTGCCTAGTAATTTGCGAAGTTGGGGTTTAAACTCAGGTGTTTTGACTCCAAATCCTTGTGAATAGAATTTTGTTCTCTAGGTTTTAGATTTACTTAAGAGCAGTCAAAATAACTAGGAATTATTCATGCTTATGGTTTTCTATTTTCTCTGCCCCCAGCTCATTTATGAATTATTTATCTTCTTAAATGTATACCTTACAAAATTAAGCAAGCAGTATTTTACTAATCCGTTGACTTCCTTGGAGAACTGGCAAATCCAGCCCTGTTTATTGTTAACATAATTTTAATTAAGGAGTCATGAACTGCTTGTTGAAATTTAACCATAATCTCATTCAGTGAGTATAAGGCTTTATCCTTTAGATAACAGTAAGTGAAGTCCCAGGAAAGACAGAGCCAAAACAGCATGGAGAAGGAAACAACTGAATCTTGAGTGTAAGCCTGAAGAAAAAAAATCTATCTCAAAGAATACTTTATATACCATCATGTTGCTTGTTCTTTGAAAGCTGTTCTGACCCACAGAGTCATAATTCGATTCTATCAGAGGGCAGCAAAGGATTAAGTCAGATGTTTACATCATGTTATTTAAAAAGATATCTGAAGGCTGCAGATTGTTCATGCGGAATATTTGAAAAGATTTCATGATTCTTTCAGTATAAAGAAAAGAAAATAACTTCCCATATTCAGTAGGCAAAGCAAAGGTTTGTGTCAGAAGCCTATCAGATTCTGATGGACACATTCCTACAAAAGACAGAATTCTGGGCCAAGAATTAGATACAGACATGCAGAAAATAATAATAATAACAATTCCATGAGACTGTTAACAGCGCTAACCACAAAGGCTCCCTGCTGGGAGTTCTGTCACTCTCTTTAATCTTGGATACTTTATCCTAGTCCATTTTCTTCATCAGGGAGTCTTACCAAAGCAAAACATCCTGATTAGGATCCTCATGGATTATAACAAAGTAGTTATAACTGAGAGTATTAAATCATTCTTTTAAAGGCTTAATACTTCATAGTTTCACATAATGTGCTTGGATGTAACCCATGCTGCTTAAAAATTGGGTTAAAAAAAACTTTAGCTAAAAGTTCATAGTAAAAAGGACACACATGTTTTAAATGGCAGTCATTTTTTTCCACTGTCTTGATGTCAGTTGTTTCGAAAACAACTACCACTGACAACAGAGCTAGTTAGTGATTTAGCTACCACTTTGTCCAGCTAACCCACTTCATGCCAAAGTATCATCTTCAGATGCTGCTATTAAAACACACATTTCTCATCTTGGGCAATAAGGAAAATACCAAGCTAGTTTATTAGGTTTGCTAGGCCTCAAGAAATAGGATAGTAGAAGATCAGTTTGTGAGAAGTATGGGAAAGAAAAACACAGAGCTAAACTACCCAACAGCAAGATAGAGAAGGGTTGTGTCTGGTCCCCAGGCAACTTACAAGATCAAAGAACAATGGAAGAGTTTTCGCTTTATCTACTCCTGTCCGGACCAGTCTTTCTTATTTATCTCAGTGAGATAGAGTGGTATGGTACATTGAGCACCATATTTGGAGTCCCAAATGCCTGGGTTCAGATCCAACCACAGACATTTAATCTTTCTGAGACTGTTTCCTTCTCGGTAAAGTGAAAAGATTGAACTAGATGAACTCTAAGATCCTAAAATCAATGATTGTATAGAAATGTATCTTTACTTTCGTTGTCTCTCCTCCTTCCTTTAGCTTTGTAAACTAGAGAGTGAGGACATGCAGCCACCTTGAGACTGTTGAGAAAGTCTTCCTATTCCCCTCTACTTACTCTCGTTCTCAATCAATCCATTCAAAGTATGACACCATGTTCTTAAAGATATGAAGTATTCCTCAAAGTGGACATGTAGTTTACATAGATTAAAGATGGACGTGCCCACACCACATTTATTATTTGTCTGTCATTATATTTGTCTATCTCTCTACAGCTTCATCTCCATTCTTCCTTCCATCTTGTTTTTCTCTCTTCCAGCTCTTTTGGTATACTACTTTAGAAGAATGGTATATTCTAAAGTATACTACTTTAGAAGAGCTGCGGTTACTGTGGTTACTGTGGCCGAAATTATCCATTGCCTCCTGTTCAGCTTTCTTGGTGCTGAGCCTTCCCACACTTAGATGTGTTGATCTGGGATGACCTTCCTGAAGTCAAGATGACTTTCATGCCAAGAGGAGACATCAGAAGACTTTCTCTTCTTTCACTCCTGGACCCCTTGCATTCACTCCTTACCTCTTTACTTGCTTGAAATTACTCCCTCCAGAGTTACCTATGATCTCTTAATTGACTAATCTAATAACCTTTTCTCAGTTCTCATCATTTGTGAACTCTCTCCAGGATTTAACGTGGTTGACCACCCATTGCTCCCAGATACTCTCTCTTCTCTTGGTTGTTGTAATACTTTTCCCTCTTGGGTTCCTTTTTGTTGACAACTCCTTTTCAGTACCATTTGCTTGATCTCCATGTCTATTTTCCCCCCTATTTGAGGGCCCCAAGGCCCTCTTCTATTTCTACATCTTCTCTCTTGGTGATTCATCTGACCCCATGGGTCTAGTTATGTCTATGGACATGACTCCCAAATCTATATATTCCACACTTTACTGGATAGTGTGAATTAGACACCCCAAAGAAATCTCAAGCTTAGCATGTCCAAAATAGAATTCACCGTCTTTTCCAAACACAACCCACCCCTCCTACTAATTTCCCTCTCAAGGTCAAGGATACCATCCTACCAGTCACCAAGGTTTGAAAGCTCAGCTTCTTCACTTTGACACTTCCCTCTCTCTCTCTTATTACAATCCAGTCATTTGCTAAGTCTCTTCACAACATTTTTTTTTATCTGTCCCCTTATTTCTACTCACCACCATAGTCTCTTGTTTGAGTTTCCCTTATTCTCCTTGGTTTTGCAATTAAAGGCCTTTGCAACCTCTCTTTCCAAGGTTATTGGACAGCCTAGGTGCATTGAGCCTGGTCCAATCAAACTAACAAACAGGGGGATGAGGAAGCACCTATATAGCACTGAACTGATCTCTAAAAGTTACTAAGGCTTCTAATGGGTTGTGACGGGAAGCAAGAGCATTCCAGGAATGAACTGTGTGACCCTGGGCAAGACATATGACCTTGGTATGCCTCAGTTTCCTCAGTCATAAGATGGGCATAAATGACATATACCTGAAAAATCATTGAGGATAAAATAATAATAGTAAAGTGCTTTACAAACCTTAAAGTGCTAAATGATAAAATGAAGATGAAGATAACAAAGAATAGCTTGTTCAAAGGCACATAGATAGAGCATGGAATGCTATGGAGTGGAACACAAAAGTCCTTTATACCAATATTTTTCTTTAATAGGAGAGAGGGGAGGACGTAGGGAGTGTGAGTAATTAGGGTTCTAAAGTCCTCACCGTTTTACATAAGGCCTAGCTAGCCCTATGAGCACTTTCCCATTTGTCAGTGTATTTCCTCTACTGTCACTGTCCTTCAGAAACATAGGATTCATAGGTCATAGAGCTTGAAGATACTTTAGAGATTATCTATTGCAAACCTTAAATGTTATAGTACATAAAGCCTAAAGAGGTTAAGAATTGGTTCACATTATTACTTAGCCTCAAGGGGCCTAATAGAAAGGACTGCCAGATGTGTATAGCATGGAGGAGTCATGGAAAACTGCCACAGCTAGGTGGCATCTTGTTGGCATAGGACCTGGAGGTGCAACCTCAGATGCTTTCTATTTGTGTGATCCTGGGCAAGTCACTTACCCTCTGCATCAGTTTCCTCAACTGCAAAATGGGGATAACAGTACCTACCTCCCAGGGTTTTTGTGAAGATCATATGAGACAATATTTGTAAAGTGCTTAGCACAGTACCGAGCACACAGTAGGGCACTTAATAAATACTTGTTTCTTTCCTTTCCCAGGCATTGTAATTAAGAGTTCTAGCCTAACCTTCTAGACATCAGGTATCTCCATAGATGGACATCATTACCCTCTAGAGTTATGGGATGAGATCAAGGCTGATACAGAGGACTTAGTGTAACCTACAACTTTCTCAGGGATTTTTAGCTAGCCCAGGAGATCAAGGGGACACTGTCCTCAAGTGACCCTAGACATCTGTACCAGAATTCTATTGAAAAATTTTAGAATCTAGTAGATGTGCAGGTTCCCAAGATTTGATCCTTGCCCCTTGGAAATCCTGAGACCTGGACTAGAGAGGATCTTCAGAGATAGTCACACGTGTTAGTGTCCTGTTGAATTGTCAGGAAGGTACTGAGAAATTGAGTATATGGGCTATAAGCAGGAGCCCATGCTAAGCAGTGCGGAGTGGTAAAATACAAACAGAAAACCTCCTCCAAGCAGGGGGAAAAAAAGACTCATTTTTTATTTCCCACTCACTGGGGGAGTGGGATGTGATTCACTGTATGTTTCATTTTCATGGTTTTAGTAACATCCCACAAAGTGTGATGCTGACTTTTCTCATCTGCATAGATCACAGAAAATATTTAAGTATCATTTAAATCAGTGTCAGAAATAAATTTTTAAAAACATTGTAAGACTCATCCTCAGGACACATGTAAGCCGATCGCATTTGTGCAACAATCTGCATTGACGTCATTTTCTTAGAGTAAGTTCAGTTTTTGTGCTTGCAGCCCCAGGCTTTTAGCCATTCAGCCCAGACTCCACTGCTCTGGGTCTGATGCCCACAATCTAATGTGCTCTTTGCTTGGGGGTATCTTTAAACAAGAATTTCAGAGTTCTTTTTTTCAATTTTTAAGCTTGCAGATGAAAATGATGCTGTCGTGACCCTGAAACATGAAAAGGAGGAGTCTGTGATGAACAAAGGTAAAAAGGAGAACCTAGTGGACAAAAATGTGTCCAGTAGAAAAATTGAATACCCTAGAGCTTAATTGACTTCATCCTGAGATAAAGAAACCTCATTCTTATGTTAATCACTTGGATTTTTAATATGAAATTTGTTGCTCCACCAATAATATTAGGTTGAAAGCTATATAATCATGGCCAACATTGTTTGTAGATGGGGAATGATGCTGACTTGTATCTCATGATTCATATTGCCAGAAAGGGTCCCCATAGGCTTAAAATGATTTGTCCTGCAGTATAACCGTGGTGTCTGAAATTCTCCCCATTTTTAACCTTTGGTTAAAAATACCTTTGGGTATTGCTTCCAAATGAATACATCTTAACAGGGGAAAATAAAGTTAACTCCAGAATCTAAGCTCCTTGAGGTCAGGGGTGGTTTTTCATTTAGTCTTTTTATAGCCAGTTCCTAGCACAGCATCTTGTATGACCTGTGATTTTATTGATTTAGTTCAGTTAGCTCTCAATGAAGAAATTCCTTAATAATTTTATAGTCTTATTGGCCTGGAGCACTGAAAGGTTAAATGACTTCCCAGTCTCACATCCAGTATATTCCAAGAAGCTGGACTTGAATCCAGGTCTTTTTATCTACAAAAACAGCTTTCTTTCCACTATGCCATGCTGTTTCAGCATTGCATGTAGTAGGAGCTTAATAAATGCTTGTTGGCTTGGATAGGATTTGCCATTAGATTAGATTAATAGATTTTGAGTTGTAAGGGACTTGAGAGATCATTTAGTTAAATTACCTCCTCCTGATTTTTTGTTTTATTTTCTTTTTATTAATCTTAATTTTAAAAAATTGCAAGCATTTCTCTCCCACCCACCTCCTTCCTAGCCTGTCTAAGGGGAAAATAACAAAACTAACAAACAAAAATCTCTTGTAACCAATGTGTATAATCAAGAAAAAACAAAATCACTTTGGTCACATGCAGAAATATGTGTTTCATTCTGCATAGCAAGCCCCATACCCTCTCTCTAGGGAGGTAGGTAGCATTCTTTATCCTCCACACTCTGAAATTCTGGTTGGAATCCAGCCTTCATCAGAGACCTTAAATCTTTCCCAGTTGTCCATTTTCACAATTCAGCCCCCTTTATTTGCACATATTAGAAATTGAGACCAAAGGAAGTTAATTGATGTTGCCAGGATCAGACAACTAATAAGCTTGTGAGGCAAGATTTGAACCCTCATCACTCTGACTGGAGGCCCAGCATTTTGTCCACCATGTCACCTCTGCCTTGTGCATAGTAGGCATTTCATAACTGCTTATTGTACTCTGGAAGAGAAAGTGAGGCTCGTGACCTGGCACAACTCTCCCTCACTCAAATCAAAGTCAACTGCAAGTCATGTCATTTCCCTGATGCCATGGTCCTCTTTGAAAATAAAGGGCAAACACAACGTGTGAGTAAACCAAGCTGCCTGAATGAGAACCCAGCTAGTTGGGTGACTCAGCTTATCCTCTTCCTCTCCTTCTCCTTCTCTCTAAAGGAAGGTAAATTTTGATGGCCAAAAGTTGCCCACTAAACTTGGGGTTTACTGGCTAGATTCTGTCCTTCCTTCTTTCCTTTCTTTCTCCTTCCCTTTTTTCCTCCCTCCCTCCCTCCCTGCCTGCCTTCCTTCCTTCCTTTCACCCAGTTCACTCTGAAGCAGTAGGTCCCTGCCCAAGCTCCACTTAATGGTTATATTTTGGGCCTTGACTCACTTCTTAAAATTTTAAGTCCTATTCACTGAATGGACGTTACCTCACTTTCAGTGAGTACCTGCAGAGGCCTTAGCCTAAAAAGGCCAGGGTCTCCTGTTGCATCCTGGGTCATCTCCAGTCATCCTGATGAATATCAGGTCACTGGACCCAGATGGCTCTGGAGGAGAAAGTGAGGCTGGGGACTGCTCAGCCCTCCCTCACTCAAATCAGTCAACTTCAAGTCATGTCCTCATTTCCCTGATGCTACAATCCTCTGTGAAAATGAAGGACAAACACAATTGTACTCAATTAATTATTGTATTTATTGTAATGATTATATTCAGTTAATTAATTAGCATGAATTATTTAAAGGAAGGTCATAGCTGATAGAGAATAGATGGATTAGATAATAAACCATCAATAAACATTTATTATACTTACTATGTGTCAGGTGCTGTGCCAGAGAGGTAGAAGACTGTCCCTACCCTCAAGGAGCTCACAGTCTAACAGGAGACCCTGAGGGTCAGAGGAGCAAAGCGACTTACACAATATCACACACTGAATAGAATTTGGTTATGGCTTAAAACTGAGTTCTGCCAGCTCTGCTTTCAGTGCTTTTAAGTAGCTAACTAAAATGTTTGGAAAGTAGGGCCCTGTGAGAAGGGTATCAGTTTTAATTGACAGTATTGGAGAGCTTTGGAAAGATCCAAATAAGGGGGAAGTAGTCAGAGAGGGCATCCTCATTAAGAGGCTGGGGACAAAGGGAAAATCGTGAGGACCCTTGATTCTTGGCAGTTTGATCGAGGAGAGATAATTTAAGAATTATTGGACTACCTCAAGAACATGATAAAAAAAGAGTCTGGACAGAGTCTTTCAAGAACTTATCGAGGCAAACTGCCCTGACATCCTAGAATCAGTGGGTAGAATAGTCATTGAAAGAATCTGCTGATGACCTTGTGAAAGAAATCCTAAGATGAAAACTGCAAAGAATATTGTAGCCAAATTCCAAAATTTTCAGGTCAAGGAGAAAATACCGCAAGCAACCAGAAAGAAACAATTCAAATATAAAGGGGCCACAGTCAGAATTAAACAGGATTTAACAGCTTTTTTGGAAACAAAGGAGCTTGGATTACAACCAAGAATCAATTACCCAGCAAAAATGGATACTCAATGAAGCTAGGGACTTTCAAACTTTGCTAATGAAAAGACCAGAGCTGAACAGAAAATTTGATCTTCAAAAACAAAACTCAAAAGAAGCACAAAAAGGTAAACAGGAAAGAAAAAAAAAACGCATGGTATTCAATTAAGGTTAAACTGTTTACATTCCTACATGGGAAGATAATACTGGTAACTCTTAACAACTGTATCTCTATTAAAGCAGTTAGAAGGAGTAAACTGAGACATAGCATGTGAGTATAAGTTGACTTTGATGTGATAATGAAAAATATTTAATATGGGGTGAGAAAAAGGATTCTACTGGGAGAAGAGGAAAGGGGGAGGCAGAATGGGGTAAATTATCACATGAAGAGGCATGAAAGACCTCTTACAATAGAGGGGAAGAAGGGACGGGGTGAGCATTGTTTGAACCTTACTCTTATCAGATTTGACTCAAAGAAGGAATATCATACACACTCAGTTGGGTGAAGAAATCTATCTTACCAAATAGGGAAGTAGGAGGGGAAGGGGAAAAGAAAGGGAGGGATAGGAAGATAGAAGGGAGGGCAGATTGAGGGAGGCAGTAATTAGAGGCAAAACATTGGTGAGGAGGGACTGGGTAAAAGGAGAGAAAAAAAATGTATAAACACGAGAATAGGATTGAGAGAAATACACAGTAATCATAACTCTGAATGTGAATTGGATTAACTCTCCATTAAAATGGGAGCAGGTAATAGAGTGGATCAAGAGCCATAATCCTCCAATATGTTGTTTACAAGAAACACATTTGAAGCAGAGGGATACACATAGAGGAAAGGTAAAAGGCTAGAACAAAATATATTATGCTTCAGCTGAAGTTTAGAAAGCCGGGGTAGCAATCTTGATAACAGACAAAGCAAAAGCGTAAATAGGTCTCATTAAAAGAGACAAGGAAGGAAACTGCATCTTGCTAAAAGGTACCAGTAGAGAGTGAAATAATATCAATATGAAGCCAAAATGCATCAAATGGTAAAGCATCCAAATTCTTACAGGAGAAATTAGAAAGGAAGTTACAAGAAGAAATAGACAACAAAACTATATTAGTGGGGGACCTCAACTTCCTCCTTTTGGGAATAGATAAATCTAACCACTAAATAAACAAGAAAGAAGTTAAGGAGGTAAATAGAAATTTAGAAAAGTTAGATATGGTAGGCCTCTGAAGAAAATTGAATGTAGTTAGAAAGGAATATCCCTTTTTCTAAGCGGTACATGGTGCTGATAAAAAAATTTTCTATTAGGGCATAAAAACCACATTCAAATGCAGAAAGGCAGAAATATTAAATGCCTTCTTTCTGAGCATGATGCCTCCTTTTGATCATGATGCAATAAAAATTATGTGTAATAAAGGGCCATGGAAATAATTGGAAACTAAATAAAACAGCAAATCAGAAAAACACTCAATAATTTCATCAAAGAAAATGACAATGAGACAGTATACTAAAATTTATGAAATGAGGCCAAAGCAGTACCTAGGGGAAATTTTATATCTCTAAATGCTTACATGAGTAAAATAGAGAAAAGGCAAATCAGTGAATTGAGAATGCAATTTTTAAAACTAGGGAAAAAATTAAAAACCCTCAATTAAATATTAAATTACAAATTCTGAAAAATCAAAGGAGAGATTAATAAAATTGAAAGTAAGAAAACTGTCAAGCTAATAAAGCTGGTTTTATGAAGAAAAAATAATAAGATAGATTAAAACTTTAGTCATTTTGATTCAAAAGAAAGGAAAAAGAAAATTAAATTAAAAGTATCATAGATGAAAAGGGTGAATTCACCATCAATGAAAAGGAAATTAAGCAATAATTAGGAGCTATTTTGCCCAACTTTCTGCCTATAAATCTGACAATCTAAGTGAAATGAATGAATATTTACATAAATATTAATTGCCCAGATTAACAGAAGAGTAAAAAAATACTTAACCTCATTTTAGAAAAAGGAATTGAACAAGCCATCAATGACTTGTATGAGAAAAAAATCTCCAGGGCCAGATGGATTTACAAGTGAATTCTACCAAGAACAATTAACTCCAATACTATATAAACTATTTTGGAAGATAGGCGAAGAAGGAGTCCTACCAAATTCCTTTTATTCCACAAATATAGTGCTGATACCTAAACCAGAAGGAGCCAAAATAAAGAAAATTGTAGACCAATTTCCTTAATGAATATTAATGCAAAAAAATTTAAATAACATATTTACAAAGAGATTGCAGCAATTTGTAATGAGGATAATACACTGTGATCAGGTGGGATTTATACTAGGAATGTAGGGCTGGTTCAGTAGTAGGAAAACTATCAGCTTAATTGACCACATCTGTAACAAAACCAACAGAAATCATGATTATCTCAGTAGATACAGATAAAGCTTTTGACAAAATGCAGCACCCGTTCCTAGGAAAACACTAGAGAGCACAGGAATAAGTGGAGCTTTCCTTAAAATAAGTAGTATTAAAACCATTAGCGAGCATTATCTGTAATGGGGATAAGCTAGAAGTCTTCCCGATAAAATAAGGGCTGAAACAGGGTTGTTCATTATTACCACTATCATTTAGTAGTGTACTAGAAATTTTAGCTTTAGCAATAAGAGAAAAAGAAATTGAAGGAATTAAAATAGGTAATGAGGAAACAAAACCATAACTCCATGAAGATGGTATGATGGTATATTTAGAGAATCCTAGAGAATCAACTAAAAACTACTTGAAATAATAAACAACTTGAGCAAAGTTGCAGGATATAAAATAAACTCCCATAAATCATAAGCATTTCTATATATTACAAGCAAAGCCCAGCAGCAAGAGATAGAAAGAGAAATTCCATTTAAAGTAACTGGAGACTATAAAATATTTGGGAGTCCACTTGCCAAGACAAACCCAAGAAATGTGTAAACACAATTAAAAAACACTTCACACAAAGTTAGATCTAAACAATTGGAAAAATATCAATTGTTCATGGGTAGACTGAGCTAATATAACAAAAATAGCAATTCTCCCTGAATTTATTTACCTGTTCAGTGCCGCACCAACCAAACTGCCAAAAATTATTTTGAGTTAGAAAAAAATAATTATAAAATATATCTGAAAAAACAAAAGGTCAAGAATTTCGAGGGAATTAATGAAAAAAAAAATTCAGAGGAAAGTAGCCTGGCTTTACCATATCTAAAACAATATAATAAAGTGGCAGTTATCAAAACTATTTGCTACTGGCTAAGAAATAGAGTGGGTGGATCAGTGGAACAAATTAGGTACACAAGACATAGAGTAATGACTACAATATTTACTGTTTGATGATATACCCAAAGACTGCAGTTTCTGAGATAAGAACTATTTGACAAAAACTGCTGGGAAAACTGGAAAATAGTAAGGCAGAAACTAGGCATAGACCAACACCTCACACCCCATACCAAGAAAAGGTCAAAATGGGTACATGATTTAGATATAAAGGTTGACACCATAAGCAAATCAGGAGAGCAAGCAATAGTTTACCTTTCAGATCTATGGAGAAGGAAAGAATTTATGACCAAACAAGATAAAGAGTATTGTGAAATGCAAAATAGATTGTTTTGATTGCATTAAATTAAAACTGTATTGCACAAACAAAACCAATACAACCAAGATTAGAAGGAAAGTAGAAAGATGGGAAACTTTTTTACAGCAGATGTGTCTGATGAAGGCCTCACTTCTCAAATGTGTAGAAAACTGAAACATATTTATAAGAATACAAGTCATTACCCGGTTGATAAATGGTCAAAGGATATAAACAGGCAGTTTTCAGATGAAGAAATTTAAGCTGTCTGTAGACGTATTAAGTGCTTTAATCACTTTTGATTAGAGAAATGCAAAATAAAACAACCCTGATGTATCATTTCACATCTATCAGATTGGTTAATAATACAGAAAAGGAAAATGGTAAATATTTGAAAAGATGATAAATATTTGAGAAGAAATTGGGGCACTAATACATTGTTTGTGGAGTTGTGAACTGATCCAATCATTCTAGAAAACAATTTAGAACTATGTGCAAAGGACAATTAAACTGTGCATACCGTTTGATCTAGCAATACCACTATTATGTCTATATCTCAAAGAAATCAGAAAAAGGGTGAAGGGCCTACATGTACAGAAATATTTGTAGCAGCTCTTTTTGTGATGTCAAAGAATTAGAAATTGAGGGGCTTCCCATAAATTGGGAAGAGACTCAGCAAGTTGTGGTATATGATTATAATGGAGAATTATCATGCTATAAGAAATGATGAGCAAGCAGATTTCAGAAAAACCTGGAAAGACTTATAGGAACTGATGCTGAATGAAGTGAACAGAACCAGGAGAACATTGTACATGGTAACAGTAACATTGTGTGAAGATGAACTATGGCTGACTTAGCTCTTCTCAGCGATATGATGATCCAAGATGATTCCAAAGAACTCGTGATGGAAAATACTTCCCACAGCCAGAGAAAGAACTATGGATTCTGAATGCAGATCAAGCCATACTATTTTCACTTGTTTTGTTCTTTGTTCTTCATGGCTTTTCCCTTTTGTTCTGTTTCTTCTCTTTCAACATGACTGATATGGAAATATGATTCCAAGCTTGCACATGTATAACCTATATTATATTGCTTGCCATCTTGGGAAGGGGGAAGGGAGGAAGGCAGAAAATTTTGGAACTCAAAATTTTATAAAATGAATGTTGAAAACTATCTTTACATGTAGTTGGAAAACATAAAATACTATTTCCAAAATAATAAATAGAAAATGTGAAAGGAAAAAAGGGGGGCTATTAACACATTGTGCAATGTTACAGATAACTCCCTTTTGAATTTATTGACCATTTAAGTAAAGAACATCTATACATACTAGCATGACGCCAATCAGTTCATATCTTAAGGATACAAAAGTCTACAAAGGGACAAAAGGGGTGTATGTGTGTGTCCGTCCATGTGTCCGTGTCCCAGAGGATGCTGAGGGTGTCCTGCCAGAGGAGTATACTGGCTCATTCTATTCCTCACCCAGGAGAACTGCTTGGCCTTACTACCTGTTCTGCTACTGCCTAACTTTATTACCTTGGTCACGTCATTTCACTCTGGGCCTCAGTTATTTACCTATAAAAGAAGGAGTTTCGTAAGTAGAGACCTGGAAAGTACATTGTTATACAGTGTTTTAGTCATATCCAGTTCTTCATGACCCTGTGGACCATAGCACCCCTGTCCTTGCAATTTTCTTAGCAAGGATTCTGCCATTTACTTCTCCAGCTCATTTTACATATGAGGAAACTGAGGCAAAAAAGGATTAAGAGAGCTGCCCATGGTCATACAACAAGTCTCTAAAACTGGATTTGAACTTGGGTCTTCTGGACTCCAAACTCATGCTCTATTCACTGAGCTATCTAGCTGCCAGGAAAGAGCATTAGAGGCCTTCTTTCATTATACAGTGAGGAAACTGACTTGTCCAAGGTCATTAAGTCAGTATTTTGAACTCAGGTCCTTTGACTGCAAATGCAGTACTCCCCTTGGTTTTCTAAAGCCCTTCTTAACTCTTACTTTCAGTAATACTGCATCCCTACAAAGGCCTCTGTGCAGGGTGGGGAGAGGTTTGTGGGAGAATGGGAAGGGGGAATCTGGCTCCCTCCTCAGTAGCTATCATATACAGGTAATGAAAACCAATTACATCCCACATCTTTTGGATTATCTTCATAAACACTTTGCAGAAAGATGGTTTTAAATAACCCTGAGAATACCTTGGTACTGTTTTACATATGGATGTTTTAATATACAAATACATATGGATGGGTTATTTTATTTTTTTATTGACTTGCCTTTTCTTTTGGGTTATCGTCTCATCATCAAAATGTAATTGCTTTGCTTTTACAAGGTTTAGTGTCAGTAGAAGATAAACTGAAACTGTGTGCTGATTCTCCAGAAATAAAACAGGACTCTTCACCACTTAACTTGGAAAGGTGAGAATACAACAATTACAGAGACTCAAAGTAATTTTAATTATACTGTTGAAATGCAATTATCAGTGTTGTAGTACAAGAAGAACAAAATAATGGTAACAAACAGAGGAGATGATGAGTGGGGACCAAATTAAGTCGAGGGAAGAAACACTATGAGAATGAATCTCATAGACCTGGATCTGGATGATACCTCAGGCCAACCCACCCATTTTACAGATGAGGAAACTGAGGCCCACAGAGGTTAAGTAACATACCCAAGTTCACTGGGGTAGTGAGAAACAGAAATGGAGTATGATCCCAGGTTTTCTGATTTCACAGTGCCCTTAACACTATACCATGTTTTCTTCTTGACTTTCTTCAGAATCAGGGATTCTTAACTTGGGGTTCATAGATTTCAGTGGGTTTGTAAACCTACATAGGAAAAAATTACGTCTCTATTTCAATATAATTGGTTTTTTTTTAATACTATGTACTTATTTTATGCATTCAAAAACCTCATTCTTAGTGGGGTGGGAGAGGGGGAGGGGGGGGGGGTCCGTAATCTTCACCAGCCTGCCGATGCGGTCTAGGACATAAAAAAAGTTAAGAACTCCCATTCTCATTCCTTTTTTCATTTCATATTTCCCTCAGGGGAGGGGGATCCAGAATGTTCTCCATTCTTCATGTTCTTCATTACTCATGTGGTAATGAAATAGGGCATATTATACTTGGTTCTCACAAGGAGTAACTAATCCAAATTATTGTAAAGCTGTCACAGAATAGAAAATGGGACCTGCCTGAGGTATGCTTATAAAGGAATGAAACTGATTTTCTGCTATGGCTTTTGGAATAAGTTTCATTACTTTGCCATCACATCTCATCTATGTAATTGTACCCAGTTCTTAAGATACCAGCATTTCCCTGACTTGAAACTCATGAAACTTTTTAAAAATAAAATAATCTTAAATTTTCAGATCTTCAGTCTTAGAAGGCATGTGGCTAACTGAATCAAATTGGATATCTGATTTTTTTTTTAAATGCCTGGTAGGTTTTATCCAGGGTAAAGAATGTCTTGATTGAGAAGAAAATGAACATGCATACCTAGGAAATAAAAGATTTTGTATGGCAGAGAGGAGGCGAATTTAATCCAGCTTGGTAGGAAACTACCATGAGAGAAGCAGAGCTGCCTTTTTCTTCCCCACATATGCTTGCTTTGTGGTCCTGCTAGAAGCATTTAGCCCCTCCCTGCCTCCCTTTGACCAGATGAAGTTCAAGGCATTTCTCAGTTTGCTCAACTATAAAATAAGGGCACCAGGTATGGTTTCTTCCAGCTCTTAAGCAAACCTGTGGTTCTCTAATATGAGTAATCTCAATATTTCCCACCTCTTGTTTCCAAGCCACTTGTTTTATTTAAGTTGAAACAATGAAATCAACTCTGCAATGATCTTTCAGCTGCTTAGAACCGTTAGTCAGGTACCGGTTACTGTGCTAAGTGCTGAGAATACAGAAAAAGGCAGAAACTCAATCCCTGACCTCAAGGAACTCACATTCTAATAGGAGACAAAATACACAAGTAAGTGTACTTATAATTTGTACATACATACATATATACATACTTACATATATGGACATGTATACCTATATATACATAAATGTATAAATCAAGAGTTCTTAATCTGTGAGCTTTTAAAAAATGATAATTGTATTTCAGTATAATTTTCTTTGTAATTCTATATATTTTATTTTATGCATTTAAAAACATGATTCTGAGAAGAGATCATAGACTTCACCAGCCTGCCAAAGAGGTCCAGGAGAGAAAAAAGATTAAAAATTCCTTGAATAAAGGGAAGGTTATCTCAGTTGGGAGGTACTTGGCTGGGGGGTGGGAGGGAAAAGGGAAACACCAGGAAAGGTGTCCTATAGAATGTGAAAAACAATTCAGTTAAGGTACATAATTTCTGTCAACTATATATAATCAGTAACATTTTTTAAGTTTTGCATTTTTTTATAGCTTGTGTTAAAAGACAAAGGGTTTTAAATATTTTTTTCAATTTTATTCTCAATTTCATATTCTCTCCTTCCTTCCACTCGATTCTGTGCCCATGGAGAAGGCAAGAAATAGGAAACCCATCACAAATAACAGACAGTGTTTCCAAGAGGCCGCATGATAAAGGCATCCCAGAAGACAGGAAGACGTAGGTTGTAGTCCTTCCTCTAACACTTACTGGTTGTATGACCCTGGGCAAGAAGCTTGACCTCTAATTGTTCTAAGTACTTCTGCAAAGCTCTAAATTACAGAGTAGGCATGGACCTGCATAACCTGCCCCCTTTGCCTTTCCAATCTTTTTACGCTTTATACAGTCCTTCCGCCCTGTTCTAAGAGCCAATGACAATGACCTCCTGGCTATCTCTCACATAAGATGCTCCATCCCCAGATTCTTGGCACTTTCTCTAACTGTCTCTTAGACCCAGAATGCTCTCCTTCCACACCTCTGCCCCTTGGCTTCTGGCTGCCTTGAAGGTCCAGCTAAAATCCTACCTTCTACAGAGTGTCCCTAAAATCTGGACACATAGGAAATGCGTATTTTCAAGAAACGAAAAGAATTAAATTTTCAACAACATTTTATTGAATTAACATAAATTTTAACCATGACAATTTCATATGGAATAAAAGCTTTCATTAGCTATTGGAGACTATTTTCCATATTAATGAGATTAATTTAATTAATTAATGAGATTTTCTATGTGTCTCCTGTGTCTTCCTATGAAATCTCATTTATGCTAATTAAATTAATTAATTAAATATACAGGAAGACTTTTCCTAGTGCCTTTCTTTGGTTATCTACAATTTATCCTGCATATTTGTACATAATTGTTTGCCTGTTGTCTCCCCCATTAGATTGTGAGTTTCTTGAAAGCAGGGATTGTCTGTTGTCTCCTTTTGTATCCCCAGCACTTAGCACATTGCCTGGCCCATAGTAGCTGCTTAATAAGTGTTTACTGATCGATTGACTGACTAATTGACCTAGAGAGGAGGTTCCTCTCCAAGTTTCCTCTATCAGTGAAATCACAGGTTTAGTCCCTCTCTCCATCTAAAAAAACAAGTGGCAAGAGACAAAACTTTTATTTGACTGCACCTGCACAGTGGAGAAGTGCATGCTGGGAATGCATGGAATAAACATAATTGTGTTTATGTAAATGCATGTGAATTTCTTGGATCTTTGCACTTGAATACATTGTCATAACTGGTAGAAAAAGAGCTTTTGCTGCAGATGTGTTTCTAATGCTTTTTTTAAAGCCTATCTTTTGGTCAGCTTTGATATGGACAAAGCTGGGGAACCTGGAGCTGTTCATAAAATATTTAGTAAGTTGTTTTTTTTTTAATAATCCAGTAAAAATGACTTAAATAACAAATATGGCAGCTGCGGGATATAGGTTTGTTTTGTTTTGCTTTTAAGATATTTTAGATAAAATATGATTTTAGATAAAAATACTTTCAAGATTTAATGAGACTTTGTAAAAAAAATAATTCATCCCTGATCCAGAAATGCAATCACCTTGTGAGAAAATATGGCCAAGGGAGCACAGAAGCTGGTAGCAAAAGGACTCTCCCAACCCATGTACTTCTGAACAAAGCATTTTAATAAATTGCCCCGACACTACTAGGCAAAACACCTTTCTAAATAAAGTTTTTGACATAAAGGAGGATAATTAATGAGCATTCATACACATTGTTCAGTGTTCTTAACAGACAATTAAGCATTAGAATATATAGGGTTCTTAAGCTACACAACCTCAACTGCATTTAGACAGGGTAATTAATGCCAAAGAGTGATGTTGGCAATAGAATTTTTCATTTGATATTAAATCTCCAATTTCAAGAAGAACCCGAAAGTATAAACTCTAAAGTATAAACTACAGCTTTTCTCATGGACATCAACATGATGTGTACATTTGTTGGTAATAAACTTATGATGCCATTAGAAGACCACTTTACTTGTGTATATATGGGTACCATTGTGTAGGAAGTGTTCCAGGCTAAATTATCTGATTAGGTATTGCCAGCTAGTAGCAAAATCAGAAATTTCTCTGGTAATATTTTTGGACTGCTCTGTGACTTGGGGCATTATATCTTTCTGTGTCCCAATTTAGGGCAGCTAGGTGGCACAATAGATAAAACACTGGCCTTAGAATTAGGAAGACTCATCTTTATGAGTTCAAATCCAGCTGCAGATACTAACTGTGTGACTACTTAATGCTGTTTACCTCAGTTCCTCATCTGTTAAAAAAAAAAAAAGAGCTGAAGAAGGAAATGGCAAACCACTCCATGATCCTTGCCCAGAAAACCTCAAAATGGAGTCAAAAGAGAGTTGGACGCAACTGAAGTGTCTCAACAGAAATGCCTCATTTTCCCCATCTGTAAAACAAGGAACTCAGGTGGCTTCTGAGGTGCATTCTAGCCCCAAATCTATGATTCAGTGACCCCATGTAATCAGAACAAGGGATGACCAATGGATAGCCCATGTGTTCCATTGGTACCCATACTTTCTCAAGACATTTAGAGGAAGATCCCTAGCATGTTGGAAGGCCCTTCTAGGAAGAATATATTGGAGGTCATGGGCAAGAGTTGCACGGGATTAGAAGGCATAATTGAGCTGCCATCTGTATAGTTGGAAGATGTAACCACACTGAGGATCAGAGCCGAGCAAACCATACATGGTTGCTGATTGATTGCTTAGATCAGGGGTGACAGATTGCTGTTTGAGGGCCAAATCCAGACACCTGTTTTGTACTGACCATGAGCTAATAATAGATTTTATATTTTTTAATATGATAAAACTTAACTTGAAAATTTTAAAAAGTATTGTCAGTTCTCAAACCATTAAAAAATAAAAGCAGCTGGATTTGGCCAGCAGAACTGTAGTTTACTGATCCCTGGCTTAGATCTGTACATGTATTGAAGTAGAAAAATCAACCTTTTCCAATTTTTTCAATAAGAAGTGGCATCATTTTTAGCAAATGATATATTAAAGTGGTCTAGGTAATCCTCCCGTGATCTGAAAATAATTTATATTTGGTGTTCAAGTATGTTTGTTGTGTTGTTATAGATAGATGTGTTCTCTATATGCATAAGCTCTCTTACAAACATCTCCCCATGCTTGACTCTAAGTGTGCCTGCAATTAGCAGCTTGCTTACTAATAAACTTATTTGAAGGTTGGCACGTCTCCTCGTGCAGATTTCATTGAGCCCTGGAACATGCATCAGTGCCTAAATGAGATTTAATGTCACTCAAAAGAGTCTAGTCTAGCAATCTACATACAGAAGAACCCAAGTTAAAAAAATCTAGGGTATATGCTAGGGTGTACACTTGGATGGACAGCCTATAAAATTTGTCCATCCATGTGTGTGCATATGTTTGTATATGTATAGATGGATAGACCTGTGATTTTATTAGTATAGGAATCCCCCACCCATTGATGAGGAAACTCCCCCTACCATTACAGTTATATAGCTTCCCTACAATTTATGGGCTTAGAGAGTTGTCTCAAGCACTGAGAAGTCAGTGACTTCCCTAAGGTCACCCAGTCAATATGTCTCAGAGATGGGACTTGAACGCAAGCCTTCCTGACTTTGAGGACGGTTTTCTGTCCACTGTTCTATACTGTCCCCTTCCCGCTCACCCCTTCTCTCTTTCAAAGCACAGCAAATTGGGCTTAAAATTAAACAGGGAAAGGGAAGAAGGAAAGAAGCATTTATTAAGTGCCTACTATGTGCTGGGCCCTGTGCTAAATGCTTTACAAATATTGTCTTCTTTGATCCCCACAGCAACCCTGCAAAGTAGGTGGTGTTATTATTATCCTGATTTTATAGTTGCGGAAATTGAAGCAAACAGATTAAGTAGCTTCCCAGGGTCACCCAACTAGAAAATGCCTAAGGCTGAACTTAAATCCTTGAACTGGAGGAAGGAATATCAGTGAATTAGCACTGATAAATAGCGTGGTTATTTTAATGACCTCAAGCCTTTTTTCTGAAACAAAAGCCCATATTTTTAAACACAGCATTATTTTGTATGACTGTGAATCATGGGATAATTCAGTTGGGATATTAGGAAAGGCTGCAGTTGAAGATCACCCTAAGTATGATGAAGAAGCACCCAGTGAGTGCAGGTAGACTACCATAGCACACGTTGGCAAGATGGAATCGTGCAGGAGAGGATTGTGGAAGATGTCTTCAAAGAAATGTCACCAGGAAAAAGAAAGGGCTGCTCACATGGTGAGTGAAGAACAATCAGTGTTCAGCCAGCATCCCCCACTGGTATCCACATGCTTTCTGGAGGACAGGAGAGCACAGTAAATGGGTTCTCCCATTGGCAAACATGGGGGGGGGGGGAGACATAGATGAGAATCGCATCAGATGACCAGGTGGTTTGCTCTGCATTGTGGGGAGGAAGTACTCTCATCAATTATCCCTTGGAGCAGTGGAGCATTTTCCAGCAACATAACAAAGCCTATGAAGACCTGACTCAAGATGAGCTAGAATTTCAAAACCTGTTCCCTATTCCCTGGCTCCCCTACCTTCTGCATTTAGATAGTATCACTTCTCAGACCAATGTCCCCTAAGCTCAGTAGCCCCAACATATCTGAAAATGGTGAAATGTTTTGGTTGAAAAGCCTTTTTTGCAAGACAGCAAAAGAGAAACAAATGCATACTGTTAATGAAGGAAATAATCACACACTCTGCCCAAATGGTGCCAGGAAAAAATTGAAAGCAAGATTTTCCAGAATTTGGAATTTAACTTAATCTGGAAGTGATTAGCATAACTAACCCCAAAAGAGATTTTCACTATTACATTTCTTTCTTTCCTCTTAATTTTTTGAGATGCCATGAGGCATGGTGGATAGTAAAATGGCTTCAGAGTTAGAAAGAACTGGGTTTAAGTCCTCCCTCTGACACATACTGGCTGTATGACCCTAGGGAAATCACTTGACCTCTCACAACTCTGGGCTACTCTTTTCCAGATGACATATTGGCCTGCATTGGTAGAGGGAATTCCCTATACTGGTGAAATCACTGTTCGAGTACTTTAGAATTTAACCAAAGAAAACTCATATTTGTACCTGAATTGACCCTAGATTTGAAATAATAAACTATGCTTTATTTATGTTCAGTCTATCAACAGATGACCCATGGAAGAAAGAAGAAGGGTGTATGAAGGAAGATGTTGCTATTCGTTTGGTAAAGCCTCCTCAAATCACCTGTGTCAAGGAAACGGTGGAAAAACTGATGGCTCAGTTAAGGTAAAGACATCTCTGTACTGCTGTCTTGACCTTACTGGGCACACATTCTAATTCTTCACACTAAGAACATCTAAGACTGTCTAATCCCTGATTTTTCTTTCCACTGAATTCTGTTACTGGTCAGAACATCCCATTAAACCACTTGGCAGCATGTGGCATCAGTACATAAAAGTCAGATCTTTCCCTGAGTCAGATCATGACCTTTGAGCAATAGTACTAAGGAGCAGCCTATTGATTAGAATAATAAGGTAGGAGGAAAAAAAAGAATAATAAGGTAGGAATTAGACCTATTCTGTGAGTTATTGTGGAGGTTTTTATGTAAGTCTGTTTCTTTTTTTAAAAAAGCATATAATTTATTAATTTTTAACATTAATTTCTTTTAAATTTTGAGTTCCAGATTCTCTCTCTCTCCCTACCACCTCTCCCCAACCCCTGTGAAAGCAAAAAATATTATATCAGTTATACATATGAAACCATGCAAAGCATATTTCCTTATTAGCCATATCACAAAACAAAGCAAAAAAATTCAGAAAGCAAGAAAATTACATTCAATTTAAATCTAGAGTTCATTATCTCTCTCTGGAGGTGGATAGCATTTTTTCACCATAAGTCTTTGGAATTATTTTGGATCATTATATTAATCAGGGTAGCCAAGTCTTTCATAGTTGATTATAATCACAACATTGATGTTGCTGTACACAATGGCCTCACTTTGCATCAATTCATATAGGTCTTCCCATGTTTTCCTGAAAACAACCTCTTCATCATTTCTTATAGTACCATAATACTCCATCACGATCATATGCCACAACTTGTTCAGCCATTCCCCAACTAATGAACAGACCCTCAGTTTCCAATTCTTTGCTAGCATAAAAAGGGTTGTTATAAATATTTTTAAATATTTTCTTTTTTTTTTGAACTCCGGGGTACAGACTTAGTAATGGTATAGATAGATCAAAAGGTATGCACAGTTTTATAACCCTTTGGGCATAGTTCGAGGTGGTTCTCCAGAATGGTTGGACTAGTTCGCTACTCTACCAAGAGTTCATTAATGTACCAATTTTTCCTCATCCCCTCCAGCATTTGTCATTTCTGGTAAGTGTGAGGTGCTACCTCAAAGTTGTTTTAATTTGCACTTCTCTAATTAATAGTGATTTAGAGCATTTTTTCATGTTACTAGATAGCTTTGATTTCTTCTGCAAACTACCTTTTGACCATTTATCAATTAGGAAATGGCCCTTATTTTTATAAATTTGACTCAGTTCTCTATATATCTGGGAAATAAGGCCTTTATCAGAGAAACTTGCTCTAAAAATTTTTTGCTATTGTTTTATTGTCTATAGTACCTTTTAGCAAAATGTAGTCTCCCTGATTATCTTTTACTTACGTCTATTTTCACTTTGAGATCACAATTGCTACCCCTGCCTTTTTTACTTCAGCTGAAGCATAATAGATTCTGCTCCAGCCCTTTATTTTAACTCTGTGTGTCTTTCTGTTTTAAGCATGTCTCTTGCATACAAAATAATTTTGGATTTTAGTTTTTAATCCATTCTGCTATACTCTTGTTTTATGGGTTATCTTATCCAGTTCACATTCACAGTTATGATTATTGCGTATTACCCTCCATCCTGTTTTCTTCTATTTCTTCTCCCATTTTATCTTGTCCCTCCTCAAAAGTTGGTTTTGCTTTTGAACACTGCCCATTGCCTGAGCACATCCAAAAGAGAATAATAATTAGGGACCCCTTACTGCCATATACACACTACAGTGCCATTCCTATGATTCTTGCCTGCATCCTGCCATCTTGACACTTTGCAAGAAAGAACAAATAGGCCAGTTTGATTTCACTATAGTGAAAGCCTAGCTTTCTTCCACCTTTATATGCTATCTCCCTTGCCCTTTTAGAAAAAAGGTTCCTTGAGAATAAGAATTCTTTCATTCTTTGCTCTTGTGACCCCAGCCCCTAGCGCAGTGCCTGGCGTGTATTAGGAGTTAAAAAACGCTTATGTATTAATTGACCCTGGACTTTAGTCTTTTTGACACATGTGTTTTGAAAGTCAAATCAGTAAACTTTTTTTTAACATTAAATAGCATTCTTTTTTTTCTAATTACATGTAAAGATAGTTTTCAATGTTCATTTTTGTAAGATTTTGAGTTCCAAATTTTTCTCCCTCACCTGACACCAAGACAACAACCAGTCTGATATAGATTATACATGTACAATCATCTTAAACATATTTCCACATTAGTCATGCTGTGAAAGAAGAATTGGAACAAAAGGGAAAAACAAAAAAGTTAAAATGGCCTGCTTCAATCTTCATTCAGACTCCATAGTTCACTCTCTGGGTATGGTTAGAATTTCCATCACCAGTCTTTTGGAATTGTCTCATATTGTGTTGCTGAGTAGAGCTAAGTCTATCATAGCTGATCGTCATGCAATGTTCCTGATACCGTGTACAGTGTTCTATTGGTTCTGCTCACTTCACTCAGCATCGGTTCATTTAAGTCTTTCCAGGTTTTTCTGAAATTCTCCTGCTAATCATTTCTTATAGAATAGTATTCTATTACGTTCACATACCACGACTTGTTCAGCCATTCCCTAATTGGTAGGCATTCCCTCAATTTCCAATTCTTTGCCACCACAAAAAGAGATGCTCTGAATATTTTTGTATTTGTAGGTCCTTTTCCATTTTTTTGATCTCTAAAATTTAGGATATAGACCCAGTAGCGGTATTGCTGGGTCAAAAGGTATGCATTTTTTTTTAACCCTTTAGTCATAGTTCCAAATTGCTCTCTAGAATCAGTTCACAACTCCACCAACAATGCATTACTGTTCCAATTTTCCCACATCCTCTTTAACATTTATCATTTTCCTTCTCTGTCATATTAACAAATCTGATAGGTGTGAGGTGGTACCTCAGAGTTGTTTTAATTTGAATTTCTCTAAACAGTAGTGATTTAGAGCATTTTTTCTTATGACTATAGATAGCTTGAGGTCCCCCACTAGTATAGATTTGTTGGCTATTTCTTCCTGTAACTCACTTAATTTCTTCTGTAAGAGTTTAGATGCTATACTGTTTGATGCATTTTGGTTTAGAAATGATATTACTTCATTGTCTATGGTACCTTTTAGCAGGATATAGTTTCCTGCTTTGTCTCTCTTAATTAGATCTATTTTTGCTTTTGTTTGTCTGATATCAAGATTGCTACTCCTGATTTTTTAACTTCAGCTGAAACATAATATATTCTACTGCAGTCCCTTACCTTTACTTTGTATGTATATTTATGCTTTACATGTGTTTCTTATAAACAACATATTGCGAGAGTCTGTTTTTAATCCACTCTGCTCTCTGCTTCTGTTTTATGGGAGAGTTCATCCCATTCACATTCCCAGTTAGGATTATTAACTGTGTATTTCCCTCCATCCTATTTTTCCTTGTTTATACTTTTCCCTTTCCTTTCTCCCTGTCCTTCCTCACCAGCCTCTAATCGTTGCCTTCCTCAGTCTGCCTGATCCTCTATCACTCTCCCCCTTTTTTCCTCTTTTTCCTCCTCCTTTATAGGGTATGGTATAACCAACTCAATATGTATGTTATTCCCTCTTTGAGTCAAATCTGATGAGAGTAAGGTTCAAACAATGCTCCCCTCCCTCTCTCCTTTCCCTCTATTGTAATAGGTCTTTCACACCTCTTCGTGTGATATAATTTGCCCCATTCTGCCTCTCTCTTTCTTCTTCTCCCAGTACAATCCTTTTTTTTACCTCTTAATTATATTTTATATCATCACATTAAAGTCAACATATACCCACATGTATACTCCTTCTAACTGCCCTAATAGAGAGATACAGTTCTCGATAATTACGAGCATCATCTTCCCATGTAGGGATATAAACAGTTTAATATTATGGAATAACATGTTGTTTTTTTCTTTCCTGTTTACCTTTTTATGCTTCTCTTGAGTACTGTGTTTGAAGATCAGATTTTCTGCTCAGCTCTGGTATTTTTATAAGGAGTTTGAAAGTCCCCCATTTCACTGAATATCAGTCTTTTCCCCTAAAAGATTATGCTCGGTTTTGCTGGGTAGGTGATTCTTGGTTGTAATCCAAGCTTCTTTGCCTTCCAGAATATCGTATTACAAGCCCTCTGGTCTTTTAATGCAGAAGCTGCTAAATCATGTGTGATCCTGACCGTGGCTCGTTTATATTTGAATCGTTTCTTTCTGACTGCTTGAAATATTTTCTCCTTGACCTGATAATTCTGGAATTTTGCTAGAATATTCCTTGGAGTTTTCATTTTGAGATCTCTCTCAAGGGATCATCAGCGGATTCTTTCAATGACTTTTTTACCCACTGGATCTAAAAATGTCAGGGCAGTTTTCTTTGATAATTTCTTGAAAGATTCTGTCCAAGCTCTTTTTTTGGTCATGGTCTTGAAGTAGCCTAATAATTCTTAAATTATCTCTCCTGGATCTATTTTCCAGTCAGTTATTTTACATTGTCTTCTAAGTCAATAAACATTTATTATTGCCAGGTGTTAAGCTCTAGGGACACAAGAATGGCAAAAGACAGTCCTTGCCCTCAAGGAACTCATAGTCTAATGGGAAAGACAACATGCAAAAGACTATGTATAGACAACAAACTCTAGATTAGATAAATTGGAAATAGAGACCAAGGGAAGGCTTTAGAATTTAAGAGATAATGGTGATTTGGGAAAGACTTCCTGTAGAAGGTAGATGGAATTTCAGCTGGGACTTGAAGGAAGCCAGGAGGCAGAGATGAAAGAGAAGAGAGTATTCTAGGCATGAAAGACAGCCAGAGAAAATTCCTCAGGTCTGGAGATGGATCGTCTTGTGTGAGGTACAGCAAGAAGACCTGTGTCATTGTATCACAGAGTGGAGGCAGAAGTATGAGGTATGAGGAGATGGGAAGTGTGATGTGAGGGGGAGTGCAGATTATAAAGGCTTTGAATGCTAAACAGAAGATTTTATATTTGATCCTGGAGATGGTAGAGGGTCACGAGTTTATTGAATAGTGGGGTGACATGATGAGACCCAAAGCTGTAGGAAAATCACTTACACAGCTTAATGGAAGATAGAATGGAATGGGGAAAAATGATGCAAGAAGAACAGACATCTGGTGATTTCAGTAATCCAAACTTGAGGTGATGAGGGTCTGTACTAGTGTGTTAGCAGTATTTGAGGAGAGAAGGGGGCACAGGCTATTCCAAAGATGAAATTGATTGACCTTGGCAATAGATTGGATAAGGGGGAGGAGGAGTGAGGAATAGAGGATGACACCCTGGTTGTCAGCCTGAGGGACTGGACTGGAGGGATAGTGGTTCCCCTAGGTTATGGCCTAGGAAGTTAAGGGTGTGGGGAAGGGTTTGGCAGAATTCTCTTATCCACTGAATTCAGTCTCTTCTGTAACTAGGCAGCAAAGAATTTTGAAATCAAACAGAAACCATTTTCCTTAATAAAATTGTAGTTCTTTTAGTACTTATGATCATCCAACAGTGAGCAAATGAAAATCTCACATTGATAGGAAATGGGTAAATGCATCAATACTTCCCTCCACCAATTTGTGTCCTAAATGCAAGTTGCTTTGTAAGGAAGAGCTGGAGGAGAATATCATAGAGAACGTGAATTTCTGTGAGGTTTTAGGAGCAGAGCTCACTCACCTGGAATGACATAATTTTCTCATTTAAACCATTACTTTCACAATATATTTTATGTTTTGCCACATCTTGCTAGAGTAAGACAGTTTCTTCTGCTTATATTTTACAGCTTGGCCCTTTCCTACCTTGTCCTGCTTTACACACACACACACACGCACACACGCACACACGTCCTCATCCAAATTGTGAGTTCTTATAGACTCGAGGACTGGCCATTTCTTTATGTAATAGGAAAATGAAATAGCCAGTTTGTTCATTTTAAATCTCTTTACAATCAATATTTGTCACTTTAGTCAAATTGTTCTGAAAATATAGACCACTAAAAGACCATTGAGATTAATAGATCAGCTGTGGGACCTTTTTTAAAAAATGTATCTTTATTGATATCTTTTGATACCTACATTTCCATCAGAGCATCATCCCTGTCCCGGAAATACCTTATAACAAAGAAGAGAGCGGGAAAAACTGTTCAGCAAAATTAATCCACATATCAGAAATGTCTGACCATCATATGAAGTACTTCACCCCTGTAGCCTCTCAAAGGCTGCAGGAAGTGGTGGGCTGAGGGCAGCCATTCTCCTTAGTGACTCCCTAGCCCAGTCCATTTCCAGAGAAATCATGTTCACTTAACTGCTATCTTAACTCACTTTCAGGGCTCCCCCTCGCCTCCCACCACTTACAATCTCGCCCTAGAGAAATCTTCACCCTTTCTACTGATTGGTGACTTTCCAGCCTGGACCAGCCTTTTCAGAGAGGCCCCAGCCACACTCACTCATTTCTATCTTGACTGATATAGTAGATTCCCCATCTTGCTGGCCACCTTTATGTACACTTTCCTGGTCTTCCCCCTTTCCAGATTCCCTTCATGTGTTGTCTTCCTCCAATAGAATGTGAATTCTTTGAAGGTTGAGACGATCATGTTTGCACTTGTATCCTCGTGGCTTAGCACAGTACGTGGCCCACAGTGGGACCTTCATAAATGCTCTGAGGGTCTAATGGGATATTTGCAAAGCATTTATCACAGTTCCTGGCACAGAGTAGGCACTTAAATGCTTGTTCACTCCCTACTTCCCCTATCTGGCTTTATCTGTCTGTCTCTCTGTCTTGTCTCTCTCTGTATGACACTATCTGTGTCTCTGTCTGTCTCTCTGTCTATCTCTTTGTCTGCCTCTATGTCTCTATGTCTGTCTCACACCATGTCTGTCTCTTTGTCTAGCTCTGCATTCTGTCTGTCTGTTTCTCTCTTTGTCTGTCTCATTGTTTTCTCATATCTCTTCTATGGGGACAAGTTTGGCCATTATAATTTCAAGGAATTCAGTTTCAATTCTTTCGGTTCTTTTTATCCACATTGTTTTAGTCACTTCAAATTGTTGTTGTTCAGTCATGTCAGACTCTTCAAGACCCCATTTGGGGTTTTATTGGTGAAGATATTGGAGTAATTTGCCATTTCCTCCTTCAGCTCATCTTCTAGATGAGGAAACCAAGTCACACAGGGTTAAGGGACTTGCGCAGGGTCACATAGGTAGTAAGTGTCTGAGACCAGATTTGAACTCAGGAAGATGAGCCTCCTCCAGACCCGGCACTCTTTCTGTTGCCCCACCTTGCTGCCCCGGTCATCGAGCACCTCGTTTCTCTGTTACCTTGAGCCAAGGTGCTTCATTCTGCGGGTTCATAAAATGGAGGGGTTAAACATCATGTGAATTCTCTCTGGTTTCTTCTGGCTCTCTGGTTCTTTGTCTTCCTTTACATCCATCAGCTGGCTTTGCAGCATATAAGTGGGTAGCAACTTTGTAGTCAGGTAGAATGGAAGCTCTTTGAGGACAGAGGGAACGTCTTCATTTTTATCCGACTCCCCAGCCCCGAGCACCGCGTGTACTATGTGGGCATTTACCAAATGTTTGTGGTTGCTCATGTTTTCCTGTGCCCTCTCCCCATAATACCAAGGTGTGACCAAACAGTTATTATGAGCACTTAATATTAATTGAATGAACAGTGTGTGTGTGTGTGTGTGTGTTGTTTATTGGATTCTTTGGTTTTGGGCCAAATCCAGCTTAATACTTTACTTTCTTGTCTCTTAATTCTTTACTGCATTTCGAGGCAGTGTGGTACCATTGAAAAAGTTCTGGATTTGGAATCAGAACTCCTGGGATTACATATTCTAGTTCTACTATAAGGGCAACTAGGTAGCACAGTGGATAGAGTGCTGGGCCTCGAGTCAGCAAGATCTGAGTTCAGATCTAGAATGAGACAGTTACTAGCTGTGTGACTTGGACACGTCACTTCCCCTCTGACTCAGTTTCCTCAACAGTAAGAAGAGGATAATAATACTTCACAGAGGTATTGTGAGGATCACATGAAACAAAATCTGCAAAGTACTTACCCTAATGCCTAGCACATTGTAGGTATTTAATAAATGCTTATTACTTCCCATATTACTTACTGGACCGCTCAGTGGCACAGTGGATAGAGCCCTGGGCTTGGAATCAGGAATCAAGAAGACTCATTTTCATGACCTCAAATCTGGCCTCAGATACTTACTAGCTGTGTGACCATGGACAAGTCGCCTAACCCCATTTCTTTCAGTTTCCTCATCTGTAAAATGAACTAGAGAAGGAAATGGTGAACCGCTCCAGCGTCTTTGCCAAGAAAACCCCAAATGGGGTCATGAAAAATTGGATATAACTGAACAACTCCTTATTACTTTTGTGACCTTAGGCAAATAATCTTCTAGGCCTACCTTTATTTATAAAATGAAGGAATTGGACTAGATGATATCTTAACCTTTGAGCCTATTCTTCTTTCCCTGAAGGAAACCAGTGTTTCCATAAATGCCCATAAATGTGTTTAATTTCCATTTCCATTATGTCTTTAACATAGTAACATAACATTTACTATTATGTGTCCCCTACAAGGCCTTACACAATGTTGGAAGCAAAGTACTAAATAAATAGTTTGGGTTGAATTGACCTGAGCTGCAGCAACTGAAGGATGGGAATCAGTCAACAAGCACTTATTAAGGGCCTATAGTGTGCCAAATACTGCACTAAAAGTCAGGAAAATAAATACAAGTGGGAAATCTGGAGAGGAGCAAGGTAGGGCTCCCTTGTGAAATTGTCAGTAGCTCGAATTGCTCACTGTCCTGACTCTGACTCTCATACCTCTGACATCACTTCACCTCTCTGGGCCTTAGTTTCCTCAACTGTAAAATGAAAGGCAATGGGATTAGACAGGGGACCTCAAGGTTTGCTTCCATATCTAAATCTGATCCTTTATACACCTGTTTTATGAAGAGCGTTATGATGAACGGGGAAGGGTTTGGGAGTGTTCATTTTCTGTGCTGGTGAGAGGCCCATGTAAATCTGCAGTAGCCAGACTCTGCCAGACAAATGGCAGTTCTGCCATTTTGATGTATACCTTTCTTTCTGTGTTTCTAGAGAGATTCTTCTTTATTTCCATCCTCACTGTAAACTCTCTAAGGACCTTGACTACAAGTCTGTGGAGGAACTCATGACAATGTGTGAGGTAACATCATCCCTCCTGCACAGTCCACTAGGTTGCCCAATGAAGACAGGTCTTTAAGGAATTATCTCTGGGTGGCTTAAGTGAATAGAGTTAATGATCTTAGGGCAGTGAGCTAAATGTCACAGATTTTTAGATTTGAGGTTTTTTGATTCCAAATCATCAGTCCTCCAAAAATGAAGCAAATGCCACCCAGTTAATTTATCCTGATGATGTTATAAGCAAAGCCAACTGCAAGATCATGGGTTAAATGGACTGGAAGAAAGACTGTCCCTGAACCCTTAGCAAAGTCTGGATGCTATGGAGAAATGGAAGACATAGTCCCTGTCTGCATAAAATTAGGCCAGACTCCAAAGACCCACAGTATTAATGCTGACCTGTTAGGCTGGTGATGCTTTTCTGATTTGAGATGCATATACATTATTACTCTGTTGTAAACAGCTCATTCCCTAAAAGCTAAAATTCTGTTCTATTATCATTTATGAAAACAGCTGGAGAATTGCCCTGAGCAGCTAAACAAAAAACTGCAAATGTGTTGCAACCAGGTAAGTCCATTTTAAATGGAGTCATCTAAATTCTAAAGGAGTGCTGTTTCCAAAGTGGGAGTGGGGGGATAACATATAGTGTTGAATGTTAGTTTTGAATGGAAGGCAAATTTGCATTCACTTACCAAGTCTGAGATTAATAAATTTTACTTCATGGTTCACAAAGAGAGAATCCTTTAAAAAAAGAAAAATTATTTTCATGAGAGAGTGGTTTTTTGTGGGATAAAGTTGATGGAATACTTGAAAGTGAGGATATAGAAGCAATACACATGCTAACATTCTGAGTTAAAAAAAAAAAACAAACCTCAACAAATTCTAGAGACTTAGAACTGGAAATGACCTCCAAACACCATTCTGTTCCAGGCAGATGCTTCACTTAAAATATTTCAGACAGATTAGTATCTTTTCTCTACCTCCCCTCCCCCATGGGTGGAGGAGGTGCATGGGTTAAGGAAAGCTTTCCTAGCAAAGAAAATAAGCTTAACCCATTCTGAGAAGAATACATTATGGCTATTGTTAATGTGTTTTTATGCATTGATTTAAGTAGCAACTTATATGTACATAGCATTTTACAGTTTACAAAGCAATTTCCTCAACTCTTGTGATATTGTCTCCATTTTGGAGATCGAAAAACTGAGGCTCAGTGATGTGCCCATGATCACACAGTGGTGGGAGAACCAGAGTTCTAATCCAGGTCTTGCTACTGCAACTGGGGCTCTTGCCACTACGCCCCATTGCTTTTCAGTATTCTTTTTAAATGTCATCTAACCCATCTTCCCATAATCCTTTGGAGAGCAACAGATCAAAGTTTAAGCCTCCTTGTTTTGCAGTGGACAAAGGACTTGCCCAGATGTGCAACATGAACTACTGTTGAAATGAAGACTTAGACTGAAGTTTCAGTTTCCCTACATGAATTCTACTACAACACTAAATATTCGTGTTTTAGAATGTGCCTGAGTTTAACAACTTTATGGTGATGGGAAATCAAGAACCTTTACCTTTTTCTGATGTTTTCTGATTGAGTCCCTATAGAACCACAGAAAAAGAAGGCATGTGTATTTCTTGGTTTCCCTTTCCTATTCAACTGGGAAATTGCTTTACGTTGCTTTAATAAATAAAGTGTCACATTTCTTTCTCACTTAATCGTTTGTAGAAAGAACATTGATTGGGCAGATTGCAAATTCACCTTTCCTAACTGGAACCAGAAACAGAATTTATTTGTTCAGTTTTTCTTGCCTTTCTAACTTGAAAATTCTAGGGTCCCAGAATTTCTTCCTTCTCACCCAAACCTGTTAGAATGTCACTCCCATGTATTACTTTGCTCAACAATGTCAACCTGACTGCTGCTGTGCAGGGGTAAGGGGAGAAATCCTCAACATTTTTGTAAAATATTTGTTTTTCATTCTCCTGATGAAATTTATAGGGATGAGGGTGCTGAGGGTATCATCTCTGTGAGAGCAGGAGAGAAACCCCACTAGCAGCCACAATTATTCCCATCTTCACTAAGAACTCTAAGTGAACTGTGTGGCAGGTGGTCACTGTTTAGAGATCTCTACTTAGGATATTGAATACTAACTCCATGAATGTTGGCAATCAGTTAAGAATGAGAAGTTTATGCATCCCAATTTGTATAAGGCCTTTTGAAAAATATTTTTTATTTTATTTTTCTGAACTTATTTATTTAATTTTATTTTTTTCGGAAACACCAAGTAAATTAGGCATTTCTGTATACTGAATAGAACAGAAGATTATACATGAAACTATGGATCATTATTATGCACAGACTGATTTTCTTTTTAAGTATATAATACATTCAACTTGTCTTTTTCAAAGCTTTCCAGCTTGCCTGTGTTCCTTTCTGACCTTCCTTCTGTTCCCGTAACTGAATGTTTTTGTTGTTGTTTTTTATGATGTAAGACCTTTCTTATTCTACCCTTAATGGTATCTTCTCAAGGTTGTTAATATGTGGTAGGGAAACGTAATAATGTTTGTGACATGATGTACTCTTTAATCGTATGGAATTGACTCTCTTAACAATATGATTTAATGGAAGGAATCTTGGATTTAGCATCAGAGAGCATGGATTCAAACCTTGGCTCTGCCACTCAGGCCTTGTGTGACCTTGACCTTGAATTAACTTGCTCTTGCTTCAACTCAATATCCTTATCTATAAAATGAGAGTATTAGACTAGATAAACTTTAAGGCCCTTCTTAGTTCTAAATCAATCTCCCTATGACTTCTAAAAAGGTTGACACTTGGGGTGGAGACTTATGTATGGTATTCAGATGCTTTCTTGAGCATCATGCAGAAGTCAAACTTATCCCCAACATGATAGCAGTTTATTGTAATATTGCATTTTTGTATTATATTATATTGTGTTATATTATATTATTATAATATTGCATCTCATAAACACATACATACAAAAAGGTACAACTCAGCCTTTGGGTAAATCATGAAAAACCTCATTTTTAAGGTTGTAAGATTTTATGAAATAGTGGCAAAATTACCGTATTCCTAGTCCAAACAAATTATTCCATGTCCTGCCTTTGCTCCTTACTTCTGTTTTCTTATCTGTAAAGCAAGATTAGATAAATGATCCCATATTGCCTTTCTAGTACTAAGACCTGTGTTCCAATGGCTGACACCATCCTTGACTACTTTTTAAAATTCTATAGTTTCAGATTTCTAGTCTCTAACCTTTTGAATGGATCTAAAGGAGAGTTACAGCATTGTGTGCAAATGTCCAAAAAATTGAAACCTATTACCAGAAAGGATGCACTGTATTATCTGCAAATATGTTGACATTAAGCTAATGCTAAATGTACATTGTAGGCAATGATACATCAGCGTGGCAGAGGAGAACATTGATCAAAAGAGAATTTGCCGATTCTGTAGCAGTGGTCTCAGAAAAGATTAATACAGTTTTGTCTACTGTAATTGTAACTTAACTGTGAAACCTGATGATCTGACCACCTTCTCCTCCTGAATACTCTTTCCTCTTTTTTCATGATCCTGTTCTCTCCTGGTTCACCTTTTACCCGTTTGATCACGTGTTCTCAATCTCCTTTATTGGTTCATCATCCATATCACACCCACTATCACCTGTATCACAACTGTGGATGAGGGCAACTAGGTGACTCAGTGGATAGAGTGCTGGTAGTTAAGACTCATCCTGAGTTTAAATATGGCCTCAGACACTGACTAACTGTGTGACCCCGGGCAGGTCACTTAACCCCATTTGCCTCAGTTTCCTCATGTATAAAATGAACTGGAGGAGGAAATGGTAAACCATGGCAGTATCTTCACCAAGAAGACCCCAAATGGGGTCATGAAAAGTCAGACATGAATAAAAAACAACTGACTACAACTGTGGATGTTCTCCAGAATTTGTCCTGGCATCTCTTCTCTTTTCCTTCTACCCTCTCTTAATGAGGTTGTTGACTTCCAGGGGGTACTCTCCACTCACTCCTATTCTTAACTTACTCAGCCTCCTGTTACTTTTAATCATTGCCTCTGGGATAAACTAAAAACTCTGCTTCTAAAGTCCATCACAACTTGACCCCAGCCTATCTTTCCAGACTCACTGAATATTACTCTACTTCCAGAACTCTGAAGACCACAATTTAAACCCACATCCTCCAACTCTGAATCTAAGCCTCTTTGCATGATACCTCTATTTCTCCAACATCAAGCACTCTGCCATGTATGTAATATGTATAAATTACAAAACTCTGGGAAAAAAATCTTGAAATACCAACAGTTCCTATCAGTATCTGTTTACCTTTCTGAGGCTAGATGCTCCCTCCTTAGACTTAATCTAATCTCCATAAGTGACTCATATGTCCCACCCTACAACCCTTAAACCTGCTACATGCTAGGATTCGCTCTTATTGCTTTAGCAAAAGCACGTAAGAAGCCTCTTATTGGCTTTTGTTGTTACTGGTTTCAAAAAATGTCACTTCTTGTAGGGTTAATTGTAGAAGAGGCAAAATAGATCTCTCTTCATGCTCAGTGGACTTGAGAGTATCATCTAAATTGTCAAGGAAGCAAATTCTTCACACTGGAGCTTCTTTATTTTTAGTGCTTTGTGTCTGCTATTCTAACTATTTGCCTGGCTAATAATCCTATGATTTGCTTTGCCCTCCAGTATTTATATGTATTACATTGCTTGTCTGTTTAATACTAAGCTCAATACTATCCAGAGATCATTGTTTAAGTCTTGACGATATGTCTCAGGTTCTGTTGATCTTTGCTCAATGAAACACTATTGCTTAACTGAGCTAAGCTGGTATTACAGTGGTTCAAAAAACTATTGATATTTTAAAGATATATAAGCAATAAATAATGGAATAAATGAAGTTAAGGAAAGATTAATGGACAACCAAAATGAAGGCAAAAGACAAGCTCAGAATGTAATAGAATGGAAGTATTAATCAATGTAGGAAATTAATCAAAGTAGGAAATAATAATACAGAACGTAGAGAAATCAAGAAGCATAAGTATTTCATTAACTAGAATCCCAGGAGGCAATGGGTTGTTTTTTTTTTTCCAAGCTAGGCACTGTATCCAAGGACCTACTTAAAAAACACTTTCCAGAATGAACAAGAATAGGCAGTGTTCTACAATTAGAGAATATATACAGAATTCAGAGAAACTCTAAGTTTAATTTACTTAGAAACATAATTGCTAAACTACACAGTTATAAAAGCAAAAAAAGTTCCTAAATGTTGAGAAAGGAAAAAAAAGTTAAAAAGTCAGAGTAACATTGGGCTTAAATTCTTAACAAAATATTAACTATATTTATGTATGTACATATATGTTTAAGCCTGTTACTAATGGTTAAGATTAGATATTCTAAGACACAAAAATCTCTACACACAAGGGGCTTACATTGTTTTGGGAAAAACATAAATAAATGTGTTTACAGAACAAATATATATGTGATGAACTGTAGGAAGTTGAATATGGATGTTCTATGCATTTGAGGGGAAATAGGAAAGATTTTATGTAGGAGGTGGTGCTTGAACTACATCTCAAAGAAAGTAAAATCTTCTTTAAAGTAGATATGATGGGGAAGCACATACCAGGAATGCAGCCCAGCCAGTGCAGACGTGGAGATGGAGTACCATGTGCGAGGAACAAATAGAAGGCCATTTTGTTTTGGACAATAGAATTAGGGAAGGGAGTAATATAAGCTGGGGTCAGATTGTAAAGGGCTTTGAAAATCAAATGGAGGAGTTTATATATAACCCTAGAGTCACTGGAGGGGCACTGAAATTCGTTGGGAAGGAGAGTGACTGGGTTAGAACCGCATTTAAGGAAAATCACTTTCATGGCTATTTGGAGGATGGATTAGAATGGAGAATCACCTGAGACAGGGAAGCCATTTAGCAAGCCGTTGTAATGCTGAAATACCTCAATGAAATGAATGCTGTTTAACCTAAATGGTAAACAGTAACAACAAGGGGACCTGACAGTTGCAAAAGCAAAATCTCTTTTTCTATACTAAAAATGAATTTAAACTTCAGGAAAATATTAGAATTAATAGGTTTATTTTTAAAAAAAAAAGAAATACAACTTGCTTCATATACTTTTTTAGCAATTGTAATAGAAGTAATAGATTAGGATAGGTTTTGCGACTTTGATCCAACATTAAGAACAATAACAAAATTATAGAAGGCCAGTTGAATATATTATAACAGTATGTGTGAATGGTCTGAATTTCCCCAATAAACTAAAAAGTCCCTGTGTAGTCAAGAAATAAAAACCACTGCTGTGTTTATCGAAGGAAGCATATTTAATGCAAAAAGATGTAGCTAGATTAAAATGAAAATACTAGTCTAAAATGTGTCATGGAATTGTAAGTTCAGAAAAACAGCAAAAGTGGCAATAATTGTGTCAAGTGGAATTCAAATTATAAAACATCAGAAGACAAGAAGTCATATGATGGCAAAAGGAAAAAAAATTAAAAATATATGTAATAATTCTCATTTTTTGTGCACCAAAATTTCAGCAGTTAAATTAATAAAAGGAAGCCTAACAATGTTATAAGTAGAAATAAAAAGATAGTGCAAAGTCATTCCAAGTGAGTATAAGAATAGGGAATTGCAACACTCTATGAGAATATGACAAATTTGTTAAAAACCAGAAATCTGAACAGCTTATTTAATAAAATGGAATTGGCAGAGTTTTAATGGGAGAAGCAGGATATTCAAATGCTTTTTGAGCACACATGAAATGTTCAAAAAAATTTATCATGTAGGTCATAGCAAAGTCCTACATTGATACAAAAGAAGTACTATAACACTCATCAAATTGGTAAAAAAAAAAAATGAAAGCTGGGAAACAATGCTTTCAGAGCTATGAATTAATAAATATAGTCCTTCCTTACTGGCGGAATTTCACACTTGGAGCGTCTTTTGTAGAGCAGTCTGGAAAAGCTACCCCCCCAAAAATACTCTTTAGCCAGTAGCTCCAATACTAGGCATATATTCTGAAAATGTTTAAAAAAACAAATAAACAAAAAGCTGTCTTTTCGTATTTCATAACAATATTTTATATAATTGAAAAAAAAAAACAGAAGTAGTCCAGACATCCAGTAAGAGAGTAATGGCTAATAGCTAATGGTTAATTTGTGGTATATTAATGAAATGGAATAAAAGAATGCAATTTTTAGGTTAGTATAAAGAATTTTAAAAGCTGTTGGGAAACAAAGTAAAAAAGGATAGAGTACATGCTACCTAAGACCTTATTAATCAATCAGGTATTTGTTAAGTATGTACTGTGTGAAAAAGCAATGGAAATGAATGGGCAAAAACAGAATCTGGGTGGTGACTTAGAGGAAGGGACTGAAAAGTTATGAACGCCATTTTGTATGTTAAAATTAATTTATATAGAGAATTTAACGTTCCTTTACAGATCTGGAGTGTTTACATGGTCCAGTATGAAAAGAAAGTAAGAAGGAAGATGCAGTCCATAACTCAGCAGGCAAACCAGACAGCGATGAATCATGAAGCCCATCATAAACAGTGCGAAAAACAAATAAAAGTGACTGAAAATAAGCTGCAGAGCCTCCGGGCAAGAGTGTCAGCATGGCTGAGTAGCTGGAATCTGGTAAGTGACACCATTTACTCAGACTCCTAGGGGGGCTGATTGTGAAGGGAGCGTGAGGCCTGCTACTTCCTAGTCCCAGTGTCACTGTTAATCTCAGACTGTGGACAAAGCGTTCTCCTAATCTGTGCCTCAGTTTACACACATGGAGGCTGTGAGGATTTTGTTGTTTAGTTGTTTCGGTCGTGTCTGACTCGAGGTGACCCCCATTTGGGGTTTTATTGGCAAAGATACTAGAGGGATTCGCCTTTTCCTTCTCTGGCTCATTTTCATAGATGAAAAAACTAAGGCAAACAGGGTTAAGTGACTTGCCCAGGGTCACACAGCAAGTAAGTGTCTGAGGGCAGATTTGAACTCAGGTCTTCCTATCTTCTGACCCACCTAGCTGCCCAGTTATGACGATGAACTGCATTTAAAAAATGGACACACTCTGGAAAGAAATTTAAGGCATAAATGCCTTTTCTTAAAATGTCAGATTGTTATTATCAGCATGATCTTTGTTGGACCACTTCATTTTGTGAACCTCTAAAGGGATTAGACAGCTACTAGGGTGCCCCCCAACTCTGACATTCTATGATTTTAGTATGTGGCTAATAGAAGTATGTTTGACTGACCTCAGTAGTAATACATTAACATTTTTACCCCAGAAAATTAGTTTCCCATATTTTCATCCAGCACAGTATTTTTTATTTTCTCAAGATAAAAACAGATGTGTAAAATTTGGTCTAGTGGGAGATAAAAGAATAAAATATGTCATTAAAATTTTTTTTCTAAAGAGGACCAGTATAACTAGTGATTCTTTGCATAAGAAAAGTACTATTGACAGAGATGTCCTAGATAAATGTTCGACTGGCTTTCTTGGGAAGAAAAGGTGTGTGGACAACATGGTCTTAATTTTAATCTGCGTTATTGATATTTTCTAAGTGACTTTCATGAATCTAGTCAATAACAAAACAGTAAATCCACCCCTAATTTGAAGTGCTTGCCTTTTTCTGAGATGTAAATGGTCATCGTGAAAATGTAATAATTAACTCTCAAGAGCCAACGTGAGCCTGCTCCATCACACCACAGGGCCTGTTCTAGTATTTCCATAACAAAATGGTTCCAGTCAACCTTTTTATCTTTCACTTTCCATATAAAAAATAAAAATAAGCTTCCCCATATCTGTAATGCATCAAGGTTTACAAAGTGCTTTTCTTCACAAAACAACTCAGGGGAGGAGCAGGTAGTACAAATATTCTCTCTCTGAGAGCTGAGGAAACAGAGAACTTAAGTCACTTGCTCAGATTAACACAGCTAATAGATATCAAAAATGGCACTCAAATTCAGGGCTTCTGTCTCTGAGACCGGTTCTGATTCTGTTGTATCATGTTAAGGAGAGTGAGGCATGGTCATGGGTGACAAGGAAGGCAGGTGTGCTTAAAAATGAGTCAAAGAAATAAGAAACCTTACTGAGTTGGGAGCATAGGCTTCAAGTGATGGAACTTGTAGGGTGTGGGGGGACAAAGAAAGACAATGATGAAAGAGGGGACATCGCTGAAGATAAACTCCCTGCTTTATAGTTTTACCTACAAGCAGGGCTGTGGTTCTGCATCTTGGGAGAGCCAGTTAAATTTTCATTGTGAGCATTTGCACATCAGAAACTGGAAAATGCTGCAAATGAGGGCGTGATTTATTGTTTTGTTCATTGTCTAGACTCAAGAGAAAATGTTGATATTACATATTAAACTTAAAAGTATGTCATGTATATCTTTTCCCCCCACAAAGAGCTGGTTGTTAAACATTTACCAGAACACAAGGACATAGATTCTGAGGTTAGAAGGTGGGATCTATGAGGAAAGAATTAAAGATTGGAAATTGACCTGGAGAAGATAGAATTCATGGGAGATTTTTCAAGTTTTTTATGCCATAATTATAAAGGGGAGGAAACCTTAGGATCCAGTCTTCTCCAGTAAGTCTGTGAGAGGAGAACTAGGTCATGCTCTCAACAGCATCTGCAGAGGAAGTAAGAGAAGGGAAAGCCCTCACACGGGAAGGGGTTAACCTCAAGGGCACACAGGTGGATGGGTTAACTGCAGTGAAGGGGAAAGAAGGGAGTGAGAATGTAATAGAAAGTTTTAAGGGACTGGACAGAGGGAATTAAGGAAGTTCCAAGTGGATGAGCTCAGTTTTGTCAGTAGATTCCAGCCAAGATCCCTTTGCTATAGGGAACAATCAAAGATAAATAAAAGGATTTCAGCATAACAATGAGGTCCCAGTTGAAGTCAGAGAAAGGGAATGCTTAGTGGACCCAATCAGCATGGCTTCCTAAGAATTCAGCATTTCAGGAGTATAAGGAAAGAAAGTCCTAGGGCTTACAGTAGTTTAGGAATTAGCTGGGTGGAGACAGCAGGTGGAAAAGAAGCAGCGTTTTCAGGGGCAGAGACTACATGTCTTTCAAGTAACCACGATGGGCTGAAGACGAAGTAAGTTAGAACAGGGATGGCAAACTGATAGAAGGAAGTGGGGTCCAGGGATGAAAGATAATTTCAGAAGGAGCAAGGCTGTAACACAGGTGGAAGGGTGGGGGCTGTGGTCACAGAGCAATTTCAGAGTTCGAGATAGTAGAGTTAGAGTAGTTTAGAGTGATGAGTCCTAAGGGAGGAGTAACTTTTGGGGGTGGCTAAAGTAGAGCAATAATGGAGGAAACTGAATTTGAGGAGGTTAAAAAACAAGCTAGAATGAATATTAAAACCACCCAGTGGGGCAGATAGGAGGCACAATGAATACAGTTCTGAATAGGCCCTGGAGTCAGGAGGACCTGAGTTCAAATGCAGCCTCAGACACTTGACATGTCCTAGCTGTGTGACCTTGGGCAAGTCACTTAACCCCAGTTGTCTTGCCTTCCCCCCTCCAAAAAAAACAAACAAAAAAACCACACCCAGGAAGATGACAGTGGGGCTAAATCTTTGAGGGTCATGGGAGTATTCTCCAGGTCTGTATATTATAGTCAGAAAGATCAGGCGAGGAGCAAGAGAGATAGCTGAGTCTTTGTGGTTGAAGGAAGCCCTGGAGGTAGCAACATTAGCCAGTCAGCAAGCATTTATCGCTCTGCTTTGTGCTGGGCACTCTGCTAAGTTATGGGGAATCAAAGAAAGGCTGAAACAGCCCCTGCTCTCAAGGAGGTCACAGTCTCATGGGGAAGACAACATGCAAACACCTCTCAAAATTGATAGAATGACTGAGAGATAATCTCAGGAGGAGGAACCAAAATCAATGGGGATTGGGAATGGCTGCTTGCAGAAATCAAGGGAAGCCAGGCAGTAGAGATGAGGAGCAGTGAGGTGACGACCAGTGAAAATGCATGGAGTTAGGCAGTAGAGCCTCTGGTCCAGGTAAGTGCAGGGAGGCCATCGTCACTGGATCCTGGAGTGTGTGGAAGAGAGATAGAGGTGAGAAGGCTGGAATGATCGAAAGAAGCCTGGTTGTGAAGGGCTTTAAAAGCCAAATGGAATGCTTTGTATTTGTTCCTGAATGTGAAAGGGCACCACTGGAATTTCTCAAGTTGTGGGGGAAGAAGGGTAGGGCATGATCAGACCTGGGCTTTATAAAGGAAGGTCACTTTAGCAACTGAGAAAAAGGATGCATTCGAATGAGGAAAGTCTTGAGGGAGGGAGACCAGCCGGAGGTCGCTGGAGTAGCACCAGTGCAGGTGACACAGAATTGTACTAGGTTGGTCACGGTGTCAAAGGAGAAAAGGAGACACGTATGAGCGGTGTTGCAAACGTACAGCTTGGGTGGGGAAGGGAGAGGTAAGAGAGTGACCCATGGAGAATCACACTGAGGCGGCAAGCCTGGATGATTGGGAGGGCAGTGACGGCAAAAAGCTTTCTGTTAAGTTCAGTTCTGGACGTGTTACGTTTAAGAAGTCTGTTGGGCATCTAGTTCAAGATGTCCAGTGGGTAGTGTGGAGTGTTAACTCTTACTCCTAGTCTGTGTTACATATACAAGGTTCGAGAGAGTAGTTTCTGGGTAATTAACAATCATTTTACTAATTATGGCTAGTGGATAATTAATAAAAGGGCCATTTGACTGTCTCTCCTAAACTACAGACAGATCATGGTGGCTTCTTGATGCTTAGATGCCTTTAGAAGAGCGGGTGTTCCCAACAGGTAGCAATCCGCTCTGATTGGCTAATAATTAATGAAAAGATTGAATATTATAATGAGAGATGGGCCTATTCTAATGAAGGATTGGGGAGTGACTTTGATTATTTCACTTTTACTCCCAGGCCACCCATCTACACAGAGGATCTTACCGCACCCTAGACCCCCCACTCAAGCCTGAGTAGAACACAAAGGGCTTTCCCAGAGAGTGAGGTCTGAACAAGATTAAGGGAAAAGTTAATCCAATCTCCTTATTAACAACATCCTTCAGATACTGACTGAATAACCTATAAGGGGCTGATTTCTGAATGAGGACATAGGAAGATAAAAAATTCTGGTCCTAATTCAATGATTGATTATTAATACAAGAAAGAATCATTTCTCTCACCTGGCTGTTGGGAGAAAGTAACCTAAGACCCATTATCTTTGAGGGAAAACCAGATTTTAATTAATGCTAGGAGGTGAATGTAGGGAAATATATAGAAGAGGAAAAAGATGAAAGGGAGTTGGCAACCAACTGGGAAAATTTTGGATGAGTGGGCAGAGGAGAACAGGTCCTAGAAGGACAGGAATGCTGAGCTATGTAGAGATCAGAGAATGAGCAGGGTTAGTTGGAGATGGGGCAATGGACCTATGCTATCAGCAAAGTAGGAGAGTGGGCAGAAGGATTTTCTAGCCACAGAACAGGGGGAATAGAGAGCGAGCCAAAGCTTGGAGTGAATCAGTTAGCCTGAGATTCTAATTAACACATGGCCTTGAAGAAGCCTTCACAAGCTGCAGAAATGAGGAGACTCACAGTAAATTGTGGTATAGCTGAGAAAGGCCAATGGTTTTGACTTGGGAAGGAGTTTGGAGATGAATCCACCCTTCCTAATGTTTTAAGCTCAACAGTGTTTGTTCTTTTGGGTTTGTTTTATTGTCTTTTGTGTTGTCTTTTTCAGAATACTCCAGAGGACTTGGAGCACATTGACAGTTACATAGAAGCTTTGCTGAATGAAGAAAATCTCTTTCCACCTGACACTTTAAAACTAGTGACAAAAAAGTCAGGAGAGACTCTCCCTTCCTGGGAAGAGTGAAAAAAAAGTGCCTTAACACACCACACCCCTTTTCCAAACTGTTAATGAGTTGTGACTCCATAATTTTGATTGTTTTTAATTGTATGAAGATAGGCAGTTTTAATAGTGATTTTATCTCTGCTCCAAATAAAGGACAGAATTAGCCTGTCATTGAGTCTAAGGGGGGAAAAAACCAACAAAAAAGGGATTCCCACTGGTAGATAGTTCATACTCTCTGCCTATTCAAGTATCTTTAGAAAGTGCCTTTGCTTTCTTTGACTCCCATGTGAAGGACAGTGAACAATGAAAATTTAAGCAGGTTTAAGTTTTGGTTTTGTTGAAGAAAAGTAAAGCATTGAAAAGGGTAGCTTTAAAAATAAAATTGGAAAAACCAGACCATCCTATTTTATACTTCTTCCTTTGAGACTCCTACTGTACAAATGTACCTGGTGGGGAAATCTGACCTCCCTTCACTAAGGCCAGTTCATTTTGAAGCAGATAATATAAATCCTAACCTTTGAGCCTTAAAATATATGCCTCTTGGTTGTATTAAGAAAAAAATTCCTTAGAGTTATGTTATAGAGAAGAGGAAGAAATAACAGGTAAAAATTTTTATCAAACAAAGAATTATATTATTCTATTTTTATCATCACTTAATGTTTTTAAAATATCTCTTGTTTCAAGTACACGGGGTTAACAGGGAAGCAATTTTCATATTGTTCTTGGTAACTAAAATTTGTATTTTTGCTAGCAGCGTATGTAACTCCTAATAGAAACAATAATAAAGCTTGTGTGTTAGCGTTTCTGCCTTTACAACTATTACCTTTATAATTTGAGTATGATTTGGGGATATTTTGAAAATCCAATTTCTATGGAAGGAAATTCTAGAGTCCATGAAAATAATTTATAAATTCTACAAGCATTCATTATGTGTAATAGATGTAGCATCCCTCTCTGGTTAGACGGCTGATCAGTGCTGCCTCTGACACATTGACTGTGAGAACATAAGCCAATTTGGTAACTTCTCAGCCCTCTCGGGGGTATTTCCTCACCTGGATCTAGAACGTTCCCTTGACCAATGCCATCTCAAGACCAGCCTCTATTCCTGTCATGTTCTCAAGACTGTTCAATGTTAATTATTGTACAATTCTGAGAAAACTTAAAATAGTAAAAGGAAAACTCATGTAAATTTCCCACTGTCACTTTCAGAGCCCCCAAAAGGAAAGACACTGATATTGTAAGAGACTTTGGGCTGAAAGGAACCACAGAGGTCAGTGAGTCCAACCAACTCATTTTACAGATAGGAAGAAAATGAAATCTTAGGAAGATCTTAAGTAAACACCTTGGCCAGCATCATATATCTTGTAAATGTCTGAAGTGTCATACACTCTCCCCAGTGCACCCACTAGCTAGCATCACAGGCCATCTAGCAATTAACAAAAGTTAGGTAACTATAGCGTGGCAAGGATGTAGAGCAAAAAAAATACAGCATTGCTTCATTTGGGCCATTTTATTCACCTCTACATTTGCCAAGTTGGCCTGCAGAAAAGTTAAAAAATCAAGTGGCCTCCGTGACCAGTTTCTTCTCTGCCCATTTGGACAAGTCCAGCTCCTCCCTCCGGTGGCCTCCTCTCAGGTGCCATTTCTCTTCCTTATGTAATATATTAGGTACTGAAACTATGGAGTCCGAATAAGGGAGTCCCAACATCATCAGTGATGAAAACAGACCAATGTGGAAATAACAATAAATCCCTACCATTTCCCATCTTTTTATTTTGGCCCCTGTGGTTTCATTTATAAATGTTCTCAGATAGTCTGACTTACTTCAATCTGACATCAAGTTCCTTTTTTTTCCCCTTCACCTGATTTTTACTGTTTTGCCAGGCAGTGTTGTACATAACATTGTGTCATTCTCTTCCAAAATATTTTGCAAAGCATCTCTGGCTTCCCTGTCATTCCACATAGCAAGAAAAGCAAACATAAGGTGATTTCTGGGTGTTTTTTGGCCTCCTTGTTGTCAAGACTATTTTTCAGTCATTCAAGTTCTTGAAGAATGGTGATAATAAAAATCACAATCTTTCCTTTTATCCTCTCCTCCCCTTTTGTTTTTTCAGGGTTAATAACATGTTTAAATAGGTCAGGTTAGAATCATTATATTAATCCAGTGACTTCTCACCTTTCTCCTAATTCATATTGACTTTGACTCTTGTTCTAGCCAACCAACCTCACAAAATAACTGGTTCTAAAATTATTCCCCATTCAGTTAATGAGGTGTTTGCTCATGGTTCAAATATCGCTGCTTTCATTTCATTGTGATATGCTTTTTTTTTTTTGAGGGGGGAAGACAAGGCAGTTGGGGGTAAGTGACTTGCCCAAGGTCACACAGCTAGTTAAGTGTCAAGTATCTGAGGCTGGATTGGAATTCAGGTCCTCCTGACTCCAGGGCTGATACTCTATTCGTTGTGCCACCTAGCTGCCCCAATTTTTGTTTTTTGGAATGATCATCTTTTGTGTTCACTATTTCTATCAACTTCTGAATCTCTCCGAGAAAAAAATTCATTTTTTTTAGATATGAGGCTTCTGAGTCTCCTAGACGGCTTCAACGAATTCTTTCATTTCTTGATGCCGTGCCAAATTTTTCAAGATGTTTTCGTCTTATTCTCTGCCCATTGAAGTATCCAAGTGTTCAGTATATGTCGCCATCTTGTCAGGTTGTTCAGAGCACTTGTCAGAACAGCTTTTTATCATTTATGCCACGTTTTTTCTTTTGCCTCTGCCGATCAGAGAATAAAACATTATGAGTTTAATAGGAAAAATAATTTAATTCAACAAATCTTTATTGAATACCAGAAGAAGAGGTAGAACTTTCATGGCCGGAACGCTGGACAGGAGTCAAAACACATTTACTGGCTGTGTGCCTTCTGGGTCTCCGTTTTCTAGTCTCTAAAATGAGAGACGCGTAAGAGGCGCGCTGGCAGAATAAATCTCATCTTAGATTTCAGGCTGCAGACACTTCTACCGTTAACTGGCCGTCTGACCTTAGGCAAGGCAGTGAACACCGCTGTACCTCACACCATCTTTGTAAAAATATATTTTGAAATAATTTTTCAAATAAAATGAAAGAGCAGGACTGGATGATTTCTGAAATCTCTTCCATCCAGGAGTGTGCTAGTAAATGTTTAACAACTGACTGCAGGAAAAAAGAAAATGGGCTCAAAACACATTTTTACATTTAATTTGCACTGATGAAATTTTATCCATTATTTGCTTAAATCTTGAAATCAACAAAACACTAAAGTCTTCGTTTGTGGTATTTGCCCATTTCTGAAGTATAAATTCTGACGCTCAAAGTTTAGCGGATGTCTGTCTCTCCAGAGCCAGGGCCAGCTGTCTTCAGCACCCACACCTCCTTCATTTAGCTCTAAATCTCTGACCCTGTGATCAAGCTATTATGTTCATTTGCACCAAGCTGGATGTTCTTGGTATTCCAAAGAAGCATCATAATCCCCAGTGTCCTCAAAGCCCTTATAAGCCAGTGGGAATAAGAAGAAATGCACCAAGAAGATCAAAATAACAATGAAGGAGCCTATAGGGCTAAGAAGTGTCGCCAGATGGTGACAGTAAATGCCATGAGTTCAAAGGAAGGAAAGAGCATTAGGGGCTGGAGTGGGCACATTGCTTGAACTGGAGCTTTGTAAAAAAAAAAAAAACAGGTACAGGGGAGCAGGGAGAGCCCTCCAAACAGAGAGAGAGAGGAAGATGGATACACCATCAGGACAGAGGGAGGCATCCCTCTCCTGTGTAGGGCAGAGAGGGAAGGTCAAGAGGGGGTTAAGTTGAGGCTACATTATGGGGGGCCTTAAAATCCTGGCTGAGAAGTTTAGAAGATTCCTGATGAAGAAAAGGGGATGATGAGAGCAGTGCTGTAGAAAACTTTACACAGGGGAGGTGTACAGAGTGGATTAAAGAGGAGGAAGAGGGAAAAGACTGAAACTTGGGTGAATGGTTAGGTGGGCAAGTTCAGGGGCACCACAGTGCACAGAGTTGCTGGGCCTACAGTCAAGAAGACTCATCTACCTGAGCTCAAATCTGGCCTGACGTGTATTAACTGTGTGACCCTGGGCAGGTCACTTAACCCTGTTTGTCTCAGTTTTCTTACCTATAAAATGAGCTGAAGAAGAATATGGCAAACCACCTCAGCATCTTTGCCAAGAAAATTCCAAATGGGATCGTGAAGAGTCAGAACAACAACAAATTGTTAGGTACCTGTAATCCCCCCAGCTGTCTAAATGATTCTCCTAAATGCGTAGATTTGACTTGTTCCCCTCCTCCAGAATTCTCAGTGCCTTCCTATTCCCTGTGAGATAAAAGTCCAACTCTTCAAGCCTAGTTTTTAATGTCCTTCATAATCTGACACCAGCAGCTGGATGGCGCAGTGGATAGAGCTCAGCCCGCAGTCAGAAAGACCTGAGTTCAAATCCAGCCTCAGACACCTAATAGCTGTGTGACCCTTGGCAAATCACTTGACCCCGTTTGCCTCAATTTCCTCACCTGTAAGATGGAAATTGTAATAGCACCTACTTGCTAGGCTTTCTGTGAGGATCAGATGACGTAATGTCTGAAGAGCACTTAACGCAGTGTATGGCACATGGTAGATCCTGTGGAAGGGCTACTTATTATTCTTGCCCCCTGGCTCCAGCTTACTTTTCCAGCTTCCTTTCAGACTATTGCCTGCAGAATTACAAGCAAACCGAACTGCTAGCAGTGCCCGGAACTCAACATGCTGTGTTCTTACCTCTGTGTATTCACACGGGTGACTTCCCCCCGTACGTAGACTTCTCTCCTGCCTCCTCTCACCTGTTCTAATCCTCTTGTTTAGAAGGGCTGCCTTTGCCGTCCGCCCGGTTCAGGGGGCTCCTTCCTCCTCCTTCGTATTTTCTTAGAGCATTTTGGATCTTTCCTTTTCCTTTGGATCCCACACTCAGCCTTGCATTATAATCATTCTATGTGTGTGCAGGTCCTTGGGCTTAGTCGGCATTTAATAAATGTTTGCTGATGTGAGCTTGTTGGGACGGAAAATGGACTGAACCTGATTCTGGATGGTTCCGGGGAAGGGGTGGGGAGTAGAGCAGCAGGAGAAAGAGAAAGAGAAAGAGGGAGGGAAGGAGGGAGTGAGGGAGACAGAGAGAGGGAAGAGAGGGGAGAAAAGGGGGGGAAAGAAAGAGATTAAATCAAAGATGACTCAGAGGTTTTGAGGCTGGCTAACAGAGAATAATGGCTCCATTTACAGAAATAGAGAATTCAGAAGAAAAGAAGACGTGTTCGTGCGTCAGTCTTCTGAGCTTGCCGGATCCTTTGGTTGTTGTTCAGTCACTTTCAGTTGTGTCCAACTCTTTTTGACCCATTTGGGCTTTTCTTGGCAAAGATACTGGAGTGGTTTGCCATTTCCTTCTCTAGCTCATTTTACAGATAAGGAGACCGAGGCAAACAGGGTTACACAGCTAATAAGTGTCTGAGGCCAGATTTGAATTCAGATAGATGAATATTCCCGACTACAGACCTAGTGCTCTCTCCACGGCACCACCTAGCGGCTTGTCAGATTCTTTTAGGGTTCAACAAAAAGAGAGCAATAGGACAGTCAGCACATACATCAGATACTAAACAGAAGGAATCAGAAAATGATACCCAGGATTTAAAGCCACATCAGTTAGTCAACAAGTGCTTATTAAGAGCCTACTGGGTGCCAGGAGCTGTCCCAGGCAAGGGAATTAAAAAAAAAAGAGTCCCTGCCTGCCAAGAGTTTACATGCTATTGGAGGAGACAAAATGCAGTCATCCTTGGCCTTCAGACTCCTGACCCTGGAGGACCATGACATCAGGGAGATGATGACATGACTTGCAGCTGACTTTGATTTGAGTGAGGGGGGGCTGTGTAAGGTCACCAGCCACTTTCTCCTCCAGAGTCATCTGGATCCAGGGACCAGATATTCATCAAGATGACTGGAGATGACCTAGGATGCAATGGGAGACCCTGACCCTTTAAGCCTAAGGTCTTTTCAGGGACTCACTTAGAGTGAGGTAACTCCCATTCAGTGAATAGGCCTCTTTAAAAAGTAAGTCAAGAGATGGCCCCTTTATTTAGAAAAAAAAGAAAAAAAATCAATATGGGAGGGGAATACCCTCAGGGTTGCTGTTCCAAAGAGAAACAGTTACCATTGACATTCACTCTAAGCCAGGAGGGGCCAAAATACATCCATTAAGTGAAGCTTGGGCAGGGACCTAGTTCTCTCCGAAGCTCATAGATAGGACCACAATAGGTCCCTGCCCAACTTCCCCTACAACCACCTGACTGTGGAGGACACAGGGAGTTCATTCAATTGGAAGGGCTCAGCATTTGGGACGAAGTTGAAGTTAAATTATTTAATTCTCCCTTGTTGCCTACCTATTACCAGAGGATGTGTCCACAAAGCATAGCATTGGCTGTTTCTGACCCTCATCTTAGGTGACAGGTTAGACCCTAAGTGGTGATAAGTTAGACCTTAAGGATTCTTCTCAGGCTGCATCATCCACTAACTGGCTCTGTATTACACCAGTAAACAGCACTTGGGCTCATTACACTCTGTTCTGACAAGTAGATGGGGACATGTAAATGTAGACCCTCCTGTAAGCTTCTTGAGACCAAGGAGATAGCTCCCAAGACAGAGGATCTTTGAGCCCAGCTGCTTAGCATTTGGGTTGAGAGGGGATGAGATCTGACAGGTGCTGGAAGTTAGGGGGCACCCAGAGATTGCAGGAACAGAGAGAATAAATCAACAAATTTGGTCATTACAAAACTGCAGGATACAGGCATCAACTACTACTAAATTAATAAACTGCACAGGCAACATTCAATAGAGAGAGAACGAATGTACATAATATTGTTCATTATTCTAGCTAGGGCTTCATTGACCACTTTTTTTTTTTTTTGCTTTTTGGAAGACAGTTGGGGTTAAGTGACTTGCCCAAGGTCACAAGGCTAGTAAGTAAGTGTTAAGTGTCTGAAGCCGGATTTGAACTCAGGATCCTCCTGACTTCAGGGCTAGTGCTCTATTCGCTGTGTCACCTAGCTGCCTCTGCAGTGACCACTTCTTGACCAGAAGTGGTACCATTAAAATCTGTTTATCATCAGAATCCAATGCTTATATTTCCAGAGATGGTTCTTGAACCTCAAGGTTTGCTCTACTGACCGTACAGTACAAAATCAGAATCATACCACCTTGATGAGCATTTTCACCAAATTTTTGGCCAACAACAAAATAGTGGTTCTCCCCATTTTTCAATACCTTTTCAACTATTATAATCGCAAATGTAAATAACGAGGAACGAGAAAGTAATGACTCACAAGAGTATTTACAGGACACCTCCAGCAGCCCTTCCCCATTCTGAAAATAATAAAACAACAATAATATAGCTAATACAGAGCATCTACTATGTGCCAGGCTCTGTGCTAAACACTTCACAATCATTGTCTCATTTGATCCTCACAAAAACGCTAGGAGATAAGGTGCTATTATTACCCCCATTTTACAGGTGGGGAAACTGAGGCAAACAGGTTGCGTTGTCTAGTAAGTGTCTAAGGCTACATTTGAACTCAGGTTTCAAATGACAGTGTTCTACAGGACCACGTAGCTGAAAAAGAGACCTAAACCCTTTCTGAAAGAATTGTGAACCAATATACCTACACCCAATGAATTCCTAATCAGAGGTGGCTACCAGGTGTTAAGGAAGATGGCATACCCAGCCATTATAATAGTCTTAGCTTCCTTCAATACTCCCCATCCCATTTTCATGCACAAACTACATAGAGTATCCCTGCCTTCATTCAATTTACTACATAAATTTGCTCACTTGTGGACTTTCTCTGAAACATACACACACACACACACACACACACACACACACACAAATGTGTGTGTATATATACACATATATACATATCTTAAGATTGATTGTGTGACACGGGAGACACTGGCACAGGACCACTCAGTATGACACGACCACATTAGAGAAGGTGCTGTGCTCTACGAGCAAAGCAGAGTTGAGACAGCTCAAACGAAATGCAGGATGTGCAGATGTAGAGTATCCACCCCAAATGTTCACACAGACTATTTGTGCCCGACCTGTGGTAGAGCATCCTGAGCTCGTACTGGTCTGGTCAGCCACAGTTGGAGACAGTGAAACTTGACTCTAGCACAGTGACTACTATGTGCCAGGCTTTTTGGTCCACTTTGAGAACAAAGGACCACAACATACAACATACACGCACACCTACATGTATATGTATATAGATATAAATTAACATAAATATTATATATTCAATAATTTTTCATTATCTTTTTATTTTCAGATTTTCTTCTAGTCTCTATACATAGGAGAGGGAGTATGGTTCAGTGGGAAGAGTTCTGACTTTGGAAAAAGAGGAGCTGAGTTTGAATCCTGGCAATGACACTATTTCTGTGCCCTTACATAAATCACCTAAAGTCACTGGGCTTCGGTTTCCTCATGGGTAAAGTAAGGGGCTTGGACCAGATGAGCGCCAAAGTCTCTTCTAACTCTAAATCTGTGATCCTATTGTGGAACCCCAATAACCCCGAGAGACAGCATAGTGGGTATTGCTTCATTCTTTGCATATGTATCCCTGGTGCTCATCACAGTACCTGGTGATTATTTAGTTCCATTATTACAAATGGATAAATTAAATGTACAGAGAAGTCTAAGTGACCTCACCTTAAGGAGTACAACATTTTCACCCTTGTATTCCCGAAATATAGAACAATACAGCAAGCATTTAGTGCTAACAGCCCTTATTTTGTAGCAATTTAAGGTCTGCAAATCACTTCGCAAATATTTTCTCATTTTATCCTCACAAAAAACCCTGGGAGGTAGGTGCCATTATTATACCCATTTTATAGATAAGGAAGTTGAGGCCGGAAGAGGTGATGTGATTTGCCCAAAGTCACAAGGCTAGCAAGACTGGTTTTGTCAGACTGGATTTGAACTCGGGTTTTCCTGACTTCCGCTCTAGCATGCTTTCTACTGTGCCACCTAGCAGCCCCTAATAATAAAACCAATAATAATAGCTAATATTTATATGTGCCAGTCACTGTGCTAAGCACTTTATTATCTCATCTGATCCTCACTGCGGTCTTAGGAGAGCTAGGTATTATTATTACCACCATTTTTTTATAGGAGAAAAAACTGAGGCAGAAGTCAAATAATGATTGATTAATAGAGTCAAATGAGATTAGAGCTCATTTTCCAGGTGCCCACTTAAAATGTTTCCTTGAGACCATCTTGTCTCCTTCTGGGAATCAACAAAAGCAGAGTTTAGCATCAAGGGTAGGTAAGGCTTGCCCACAGTAACCTTGCCCATGTCAGCCCCTTGGCACCTTTTGCTGGGCAGCTGTGCTAAGGATACCATCTAGCTGTAGTCACTGCCTGCTTTAAAAATGAGCAGTCATGGTAATCTCACCAGCTTTCTCTTCTTACTTAGCCTAAAGCTGTAAGAGGCTTACGGTGGCTGTTTAGGGGCACACTTGAATTTTGAGTTTCATTTAGGAGTCGGTACATGAATGAAAAGAGCCCCAAAGAGAAAGCTGTTAAGCCTGGGAATCCCAATGGGGGGCACAGAATCAGTAGCCGGTGGTCAGACTGTTATCACTGCTACCCAGACCCATGTATGGTTTAGGAGATTTATGACAGAATGCCCATCTGGACTGCAAACCCTGCATGAGTTTAAAGCGCTTCTGGGTCTGCAAGGCCTGAATCAAAGGGCGGATCAATATGTTGACCAACTGTTTAATATTTTTGACAAGAACAAGGTAAGATTTATTTTCCTTTCACTTCATTTAGCTGTAATTTTCCAGCCCCTCATTTAAAAAATAAAAAAGAAGAATTACCTGAATTAAAAAGTAGATCTCTCTAAATGAGAAGGTCTTCACGGAATGCAAGGAGTGAGTCATTAAATACTGTTAGCACTGACTGTGTGAAGATAATTGGGGGTGAGGCACTGAGCACTGGGAAATGTTCTACATGGAGTGAGTTCTTTTAAAAACTAAATTAAATCTCTGTGTGTAATTCTCGTGGCATTATTTAAATAAATCCAGTAAGTGCAGATTGATTTACAAAGCCTGTTTTTCAGAGTATTTTAGGCATTGGTGACATTTTCTAGAAAAGCCAATTATGGAATTCTGCTTTTAAAAGTGTGATTAGATCTAGATTGGAAGATGAAATCAATGGAAATTAACAATGTGCCTGTGTTCCAATCAAAGTAGGAATGTTTCTCTTTTTTATTAAAAAATGCATTTTCAGAACTGTAATTTGAAAATTAAAATTAATTTTTACAAACTTGGGATACGGTTGTTTTTTTTAGAAACTCTGCCTTTTTTATATTCTGTTTTGTTTTGCCTCGGTACGTTTTTTTTTAAACATTTGAGTTTAGGTTTTTCCCCTAAGCTGTTTGGGTTTAATATGGTTTGTTTTAATATAAAAATTCAAATCAGAGCAAAAGAAATAATGATACAGGACAGGAACAAGTCAGAGAAGGGACTTGAACAACCTATTCAAAATGCCTAATCTAGAATTAAAAAGTGAAGGGTTTTGTAATAAACAAAAGAAGTCATCTTGGTTATGATTTTCTAAGCCCTCCTTCCCAACTTTTTTTTTATAAAACTCTATTTTACAGGTAAGATTTTTTAAATCCTGCTTGTAAGAGAGGGAGTTTCATAATAAGCCGAAAAAAGAAAAAAGAAAGAAAGACCGTGTCTAAAAAGAAAGGAGATGCTGCCTTCCAAGAATAAAGCTAGAGAGGAAAAAGGGACCAGAAAACTGTTGGAGGAAAATTGTATATTACTTTAAAAGATTGCAAAAGTGAGAAATAGAAGGGGAAAAAGGAAGATGGGACTAATAACATGGCTAAAATCAAAGCCAATCGGTTTGCCTTTAAAATGTGAGGAAATTTATGGTAGCTCCTCAGGCCAGAGAATTTCCTAAATGCAGACATAGAAATAGTGACTGAAACTATGATTTCATTGATATAGGAAACTCCTGGAAAAGAAAACTCCCTCTACCCATAGAGGGCAGTATTTTCTCTGCAATTTATAGTCTCAGAATGTTGCCTGGAGAACTGAGAATTTAAGTGGCTGAACGAGAATCAGAGGCAGAATTTGAATCTAGATCTCCCTGGCTTTAAGCAGCTCTCAGTTCACTTTACCATACATCTATCAAAAATACAAAAATAAGAGGCTTCAAAGATGAAATTGGTAAAAATTTAACATGTGCTCGACTTTTTCAATCTATTTATTCACAATTTTTAGGCATAAATTTAAGACAATTCATGGGAGTGAGGAGGGATCCCATCTTTCCAATCATTGCTGTAAAGCTCCATGAAGTTCCTACCCAAAAAGAGTTTATAACTTAGTGGAAAGATTAGTTGGATTTTCCCTGTATTCTACACTTTTGAACACTGAAGCAAATCTTAGATTTAGCATGTCAACCAATAAACATTTACCAAGTACCCCCTGTGTGCTAGGCACTGTACTAAGCACTGGGGATACAAAAAAAGGCAAAAGACAGTCCCTGCCCTCAAGGAGCTTACAATCTAACAGGGGAGAGAACTTACAAATAAATATTTGCAAAGCAAGCTATAGACAGGATAAAAAGAAAATAATCAACAGAGGGAAGGCACAATTAAGGGGGGTTAGGAAAGTCTTCCTATAGAAAATAAAATTTTAATTGGGACCCAAAGGAAACCAGGAAGGTCAGTAGGCAAAGATGAGGAGGGAGAGTATTCCAGATATGAAGGATAGTCAGAGAGAATGTCCAGAACCAAGAGGTGGAGGGTCTTTGTTCAAGGAATAACCAGGAGGCCAGTGTCACTGGATGGGAGACTATGTATTAGAGAGTAAGGTGAAAGACACCTGGAAAAGTAGGAAGGAGGTAGGTTATGAAGGGCTCTAAATGCTAGAGCATGTTGTGTTTGATCCTAGATGCAATAGGGAGCCACTAGAGATTATTGAGTAGGGGAGTGACATGATCAGATCTGCACTTTACGAAAAATCACAAAGGAGTATGTGGCACCTTCATATGTGTGTGTGTGTGTGTGTACGCGCGTGCATGCGTGTTTCACAAAATCTTTAATGTCTTTTATATAGTTTTTAATACCCCCCCTTCCATTGTGTCTCCTGCATCCCACACTATCCAGTCTCTTTTGATATTCAATTAGAATCTCATTAGATAAGGAAGTGAGCTACACTAAGATTCAGTCATTTCCCCAAAGTGTTGCTATCTTTCCATGCCTGCAGTTTCTTTGTCATGTTGGCATTTTGAACCTACTGTGATTGTCAGCATTCTTATCCTAGAGACAAAATGAATAAAAAGAAAAGCTGGATTTCAGAGCAGGACCTGCTGTCAAAATGATGCCTACTGCTGAGGGAACACACATGCAGATAATGTCCAAACAGGCATCTCATGTTTTACAAACCCTTTGTGTGAGGAGGAGCTCAGTTCCAGGCATGAGAGAGCCCAATTTCCAGGATATAAAAATTCGAAATACATTTATGATCTGTTATAGAGATTGATATTGGTTTGGGTGGAGTGTGAATCTAGGCAAGGAAAGCATAGATGTTTTTCATCTGGTACTGGATCTCAATTCAAAATAGAGTGTATGTGTACATGTGTGTGATTCAAAGGAAATTAAGAGGATGATCTTGTACAACACAAGGACATTTGTCATTATCAAGTCGACACAAACAAAATCAGAATATTTTGTTGTTTAGTGCTGGAAAATAGGAAGAATAGTGATCCATTAAAATATGTAATTATAATAAAACTTAGTCTCTCTAAAACCCTGTGAAGTGAGCAGTGTCCCTCAAAGACGAGATACTTGGGGTCTAGTTCTGATTGGGCTGTGAACTATTTGTTTCCTGCTCCATAAAATTAGAGAGAGGAAGGAAGGAAATATGAAGGAAGGAAGGAAAGAAGGAAGAAAGGAAGGAAAGACAAGGAGCAAGGGAGGAAGAAGGGAGGGAAGAAGGATAGAAGGAGGGAGGGAAAAAGGAAAGGGCAGAGAGGGAGGAAGGAAAGAAGGAAGGAGGAAAGAAAGGGAGGAGAGAAGGAAGGAAGGAAAGAGTGAGGAAGGAATTACTTTGGTCTGGAAAGTTACAGAGATGATGAGGTGGGTCCTGGGGAAATAGACTGACACCTCCTCCTCCCCACCCTCCCCCACCCCCCCCAGAATAATAGCAGATTTGGTTTAATCATGGTTCATGGTTCCAGAACTGAAGGCAATCAGAGAGGGGGAGGGGGGGTCAGTTGGTGAGGAGGCTGAAGAGGTGTTCTGAGAGGAAGGAGTGAAGTAAAGCATGGCTGGAGGGTTTGTTGTTGTTTGACTGGTTGGTTTTCGTTTTGGTCTTGTTTTTCCTGAAATGGTGTTCTGGAAGAGCCCATTGCCAATTGGGAAAGTGGGACCCCAGAACAGAAATTTTTCTAGGACATATTCTCTGGCGTGGATAGTAAGATGGGTTTTGAGGAAGTTGCAGAGATGTTGGGAGAGGAGCTCTAAGAATATCATAACTCCTTAATAGCTGAGGTTTCACCCTGAAAACCCCAAATTTGCTGTCTTTTAATTTCAACGTTTGTGGATAGAAATCTTACTAGCATTTTTATATACCTGTTTATCTTCCTAAACCAAGTGTGCTGAGCTTTAGTTAGCTTTTTTTTGAAGGCTAAGGGTCACAAATACAAACACTGATTTGCATACCATGGTATGATACAGTCATACATGCAGGGACTATTGATGAGAGAATTTGCATTAATTAAACTCCTACTATGTGTGAGGCACTGTGATAAGTGCTTTACAAACATGAATCTTATGGTGATCCTCACAACAACCCTGGGAGGTGGGTGTTATTATAATATCCATTTAGAGTTGGGGAAGCTGAGGCAGATAGAGGTTAAGTGACTTACCCAGGGTCACAGAACTAATAAGCATCTGAGGTCAAATTTGAATTCAGGTCTTTATGATTCCAGGAGCAGCACTCTCTTCCACTGTGACACCAACTGTCTGATCTAGGATTATTCACCTAAATGCCCCCAACCCTACCTGTATTTGTAGTTTTTCTCTCTCCTGAAATGCTTGTCTTTAGAAGCTCCTTAACCTTTTTTTTCCTTAATTTGATGCTTCATTACTTAATTTCTGGACTGAAAAACCATTTTCTTAAAATTGTGTAAAAAGTATTTATAAAGAGGTTTTGAGTGGGAGCTTCGGGAACTGGATTATAGGTCAAGTACCTTGGCTTTGGGGCACGAATTTTGTGGTGTCTCCTCTGGCTACTTGGACGGCTTATTTTGTTTCCTTCCTGGTTCCCAGCTGGGTTTAAGATAGGTGAGGTTTCTGAATAACTGAGTATCACTGTTCTTGAAGGTGATATAGAAAATGCTTAAAAATTTTTTATCATTTTGTCTGTGTGTGTGTGTGTGTGTGTGTGATCCTTTGTTCTTTGTCCTTTTGAAACTCTCAGTAAATTTGGTGTTACAAGTCTTGGGTAGATTTCAGCTAGTTCATTTTCTGTCCATAGTGAGTGAAGAGAAAGAATATTTCAATGCCCTCCATATAATACCAGAAGTTAGGGCTTTGTTGGCACTCCCCAGATTTGCCCAGATGGCAAAACCTAACCAATCCAAAAAAATGGTGTAGGTCATCATTGTATGATCTGGACACCCCAGCTATCCTGTAATTTCTTTATTGAAATGAGTGGTGATAAATTATAATAAAACTACAATTCATTCCTCTTTTATTAGTAAACAAAGTAAACTTTTTAAAATTTAAAAAGGAGTTCAGTTAAAGCAATTTTGGGAACAAAAACAGAATGTTTTGCATCTTTGCACAGATCTTCTGGTCCAGAGGAAAGAACCTGGGGTTCTGTGCCAGACTGGTTATGTTTAATTACTGTTTAGTGAAATTAATTGAAATGACCCACCTTTGCTACTTATTAGTTATGTGACATTTAGGTAAATCATTCAAACGCTATCCATAGTCCTTAGCCATTTTGTGTCTGTCATGGATGCTTTTGACAGTCTGATGAAATCTATGGACTTTTCTCAGAATAATGTTTATAAATGCATTAAATGAAATATATATAAGAGTACAGAGGAAACTATATTCAACTATAGTTATCCATCTATGTATATCGTATGTGTGTTGATGTGTGTGTGTGTGAACATACATGTGTGAACCTTTATGTAGCTATATAAAGTTCACAGACCCCAGGTTAAGTTGTATAAGGATCAAATGAAATTGCATATTTAAATCACTTATAAACTAGATAGCACCAAAAAAAAAACAACCAAAAACCAACAAACCTATATGATATAGTTCCTAGATTGGTGCAAAGGCAAAGATTTCTTGCAGGTGGATCTCAACATTTCACCCTGAGTGTCTGCCAGTGTATCATCTCTAGAAAGGATAACAAGAGGCCTCCAATTTAAAATTCCCAACAACTAGGTAAACTCTGATGTAAGAATATGACCACCTAGGAACATTATGATGAATGAATCAATCAATATTTATGAATTTCCTACTAGGTACCAGGCATTGTGCTGAGGTAAGGTTGGGGATACAACATGAGGCGAAAGACAGCCCCTGCCCTCAAGAATCTTACAATCTGATGGGTATTGGGAAAGCTTCCTGTACTTCTTAGTCAGGACCCTAAGGGAAGCTCATTCTTCCCCTTAGGTTCATTAATGCCAGATTCTGTCTAGAGCAGGACTTCTTAACCTTTTATTGCACCAGGTGTCAGTCATTAGACTTTGGAAATCCAGTGAAGCCTCTGGACCTCTTCTCTGAATAATGTTTCCAAATGCATAAAAGGAAATACACAAAGGAAAATGACAAGCTCACAGACCCCAGGATAAGAACCTCACCTTAGTGGATGGCTGGATGGATATGCAGATGGAGAGAGAGAGAAAGAGAGAGAGAGAGAGGGAGAAGGAAAGAGACAGAGAGACAGAGACAGAGACAGAGAGAGACAGAGACAGAGAGAGAGGGAGGGAGGGAGGAGAGAGAGAGAGAGAGGAGAGACAGAGACAGAGACAGAGACAGAGAGACAGAAACAGAGAGAGAGAGGAGAGATGAATAGATCGACATAGACATACCTGCATGTACATACACATACATGTGTTGTATATATACATGTGCATGTGCATATTTGTGTATTTAGGTGTCTGTGAGTGTACATTTGTGTGTATATAGTCATTGAAATGAGCCACTTTTGCCACTTACTAGTTGTGGGACTTTTAAGGAAATCATTTGCCCTAGATAATGGTTCTTAACATTGTTCTGTGTCATGGATGCTTTTGGCAGTCTGATGAAACCTGTGGACCTTTCTCAGAATAATGTTTATAAATGCCTAAAATTAAATATACAATATTAAAAAGAAAACCAATTATATTGAAATATGATGATATATATATTACTATATATATATATATGTATAATACTGATTTTTTTTATTTATAACTATTTGTCATATTGCCCATGTTACCAGTGTCCCAGGGAATCCCGGCACTCTAGGTTTATATGATCTAAGCTTAATCCTATGGGCCAACACCTTTGGGGTCTTTTTCTGTGTTGGGCTCACCATCTCCATGTGGAGTTGCTTCAAGAAAACTTAATATATTCAGTGCATAGCTCATGTCTAGATTTCTGAAAAGATAGATACAAGGACTCCCTAGTTCCTATAAGCTCTAAAATTAACAAATGTGTATTTATGGCTGTATCCCATAACCAGATTTTTAAAATAAATTAAGCACCTTATCACTTCTCCCTGGAATGAAACTGAACTTGGAAGGCCACTGGACAATTGTGTTTAGCATTCTGGTGAGTCCCTGTATCCTAGAGAGGATCCAAGTATAGTCTCCCCAAACTCATCATACTTCCCCTGAAAGATGAACATACTTGGAATCAGGAAGGAGGTGGCAGAGAAGCTGCCAAACCACTTCTCTCATTGTATCTACCCAGTCTAAATCATCCACTGGCTTTGCTCTCCAAGTAGCCAAGCCCCCCTCTTCCTCCAAAGAACATACCTCATCAGGAAAGCTCCTGTTCTTTTTATAAGACCCATTGTCCCAAATCTCTTATCCAGGAACCACTGAACTTGAGAATACCCACAAGGCAATAGACTCCTCTCTCAGCCTCAGTAGCCAGACCTGCAATTGTTTCTGACATGTATTCTTGCAACAAGTCTCTCAGTGCCTGTTGCTAGCAAGGCTTTTTTAGCTGGGAAAGCCCACTCTCAGCTATGTAGTCTCTGACTTGTGCTCAGAAGGGGAAATAAAAAGGTAGAAGGCAGCTAGTAACCCCAGGTTCATGAACCCCCATCTTAGACAGTCTGATCAGCATATATCCCATCAAGTACTTCTGCTTAGAGCTGCCAGTATCTGCTCTCAGGAGAGGTTTCTTTTTAGACCGAGTATAAACACATGCCTAACTCTGCAACTATTTTCTTCCACAACTACTCCAACAAGGATCAAGGGAGTGCATCAGACTAAGTGGTGATCAGAACATAATCTGGGTGCATGGGTAGAAGACTACACAAAGAGGAAGAGGTGGAGGGAATGGTCTTCACTTTGAACTTCTCTTTCACCTGAACTCAGGAGAGAGAGAGAGAGAGAGAGAGAGAGAGAGAGAGAGAGAGAGAGAGAGAGAGAGAAATGGAAGGGGGAGGAATAAGAAGATTCCAAAGGGATTATACTCATAAACAAAACTTTAATGTTAGACTTTGGACTGTGAACAGGGATTTAAAAGAAAGAACCTGTAATTGGGGTTTAGGTGAGAGAAAGAGAAGAGGGAGAGGAGTGGAAGCAGATTGCATCAAGCTTAAGTAAGTCATATTTCTTAGGAAAGAATGGGACAGGTTGTAAAGAGAAGAAAAAGAGTAAGAGAATAGGAAGGGGGAAAATACATAATTAATGATAACTATGAATGTAAATGGGTTAAACTCACACATAAAATGGAAGGGGATAGTAGAATAGAAAGCAGAATACAATAATATGTTGCTTATAAGAAACACCCTTGAAACATATATTCACACAGTGTTCAAGTAAACATTTGGAGCAAAAATCTATTAAACTTCAACTGAACTCAAAAAAAAAGCAGAAGTAGCAACCATGAAGCAAAATAGATGGTTAAAAGAAATGAAAAGGGAAAATACATCATGCTTAAAGATGCCATAGACAATGAGTTAGTGTGCATCAAATGTCACAGTGTCTAAATACTTAAAGGAGATGTTTAAGTTCTAGGAAGAAATATGGTAAGATCATAATACCGAGGACATCAGCATACCTCTTTCAGAATTAGATAAATCTGACCCTCTAAAAATTTCATCACCTGAATAAAATTTTAGAAAAGTTGATTGGGGAGCACATCAAATTGATTGTGGATTTCTCTGATTCTACACACACACACACACACACACACACACACACACACACACACACACACTCATTCACCTTACACGTATGATGCTGTTCTAAAGTATTGTTATGCAGCAGCATCACCTATACCCAAAGTATATTTAAAAAATGAAAGCACTCTATAAACCCAGTGACATTGGTCTCCTTGATGTTTCTCAAACAAGATACTCCATAGCTTCACTCCCTGACTTTCCACTAGCATTCCCCCATAACTGGAACTGTCCTCACTCCTTATCTCCAATTCCTAGCTTCTCTTACTTTCTTCAAATCCCAGTTAAAATCTCACCTCCATGAATCCTTTCCCAATCTTTCTTAATGGTATTGCCTTCCCTCTGAGATTGCTTTCATTTGTCCCATATATATCTTGTCTGTACATAATTGTTTACAATTTGTATCTCCATTTAGAGTGTGAACTCCTTAAGGAAAAGGACTATTTTTTTTCCCTCTCTTTGCATGCCTAGCCAAGCACAGTGTTTGGCACACAGAAACTGTTTAATAATTAATTGACTTGTTGACTTGAAGTATTCACTTGGCAATCATTTATTAAGTGCCTACTGGGAGCAGTGCATATGATAAGTGCTTCTTGACTTGACTGAGCTACTCATTTCCCTTTTGGAGACTTCAATTCCCTCATCAGATTAAGGAGATGATCTCTATGGTCCCTTCTAGATCTAAATCCTATGATACCGTTTTATCCTTAATAAAGATTTCAAAAGCTTCTTCGAGCTCTAAGAATCTGTGACTCCCTGACATGAAAGAATATGATAAAGGAGTCTCATCAGAATGAAATATAACACTTCACAGAATTGTCATAAAAACTCCATTATTGGAAATGTTCAAAATGAGGTTGGATAATGATCTGTTAGGTCCAGGGTCGAGAAAATTCTGTCATGCAGTAGGAGGCTGCATTGGGTAACCTCCAAGGTTACTTCCAGCTCTGGGTGTTTATAAATTGATGGTATTAGGAGGCCTCAACATAATACTTTGAGACCATAAAGCATTAGGTATTCTTCTCATTGCACTAGTTCTGTTTATAATAATTTAATTTGAAGTTTTAAGAACTGGGTTCTAGTTCTGGTTATTATATATTATCTGTCCTATTTTGGCTAGATCACTTCCTCTCTCTGGGACCTGGTCTACTCAGGAAAATGAGGAAGAAAGACTTTGTTGCTGTTATTCTTCAGTCATTTTTCAGTTATATCTGATTCTTTGTGACTGTTATGGGAATCTGAAGATCTTCCCTGCCCCTATGCCCTTTGATAGGCCTAATTGGCTCTGAGAACCTTCCCTGATTTGAAAGTATACTCTGCCCCCTAATAGGCTGAATGTGGTCACGTGGAGCCTGTGGCAGGAGGCTTGTTCTTCAGGAATGCCCACGTCTTATTACTTGGTGATCGGGCAGTGGGTCAAGAGGGCTGTGACATTCTCCAATCCAGGAGAAGGATATTATATATATATATATGTATGTATGTATGTATGTATGTATGTATGTATATAATACACTCTGATGTGACTTTTTGCTTTGGTGCTCTCTTTGGAAAGAGTTGTGTGGTTTGGCCAGATGAGACTCTGGGAAGCCATTGAGTCTTCCAGCTTTGAAAACCCAGATGTTGATGCTTCCCTCTCTGCTAACTGACTAGGTATAGATGTAATGGTCAGATGGTTGGAAGCCTGTCTGCTGATCTATTTCTTTGTCTGCTTGTAACTTCTGTTAGTAACTTGTGTTTGTATTCTCCGAAGTTCAGGGTGCTGACTTTTCCACCTGAACTAGGTAAATGATACATGTTTGATTGATTAAAGTAAGATTGTTAACCCATTTTGAGTTGCTTTCCTTTAGAAAAGCAGATCTAAGAACCTGTGCTGGCAGCCATCCTGGGTATGCTAGTGTGCTTGCTGATACAGTGACCCTACTTGAGGTTTTCTTGGCAAAGATAACGGAGTGGTTTGCCTTTGCCTTCTCCAGCTCATTTTACAGATGAGTAAACTGAGGTAAACAAAGTTAAGTGACTTGCCCTGAGTCACGCAGCTAATAAGTGTCTGAGAGCAGATTTGAATTCAGGAAAATGAATCTTCCTGACTCCAAACCCGGTGCTCTGACCATTATACCACCTAGCTGCCCCAGGTAGATACATTTGATAACCTCTAATGTCCCTTCCAATTATAAATCCTGATACTATCAATTATTGACAGCCGTAACTTCACATACAGTTCTCATGCATCTTTTAGCTTTTCAACTATTATCTATCCATTTTTCACTGGGAAGGACAAAATTCAAGGATTCCTACCTCCACAAAATAATCTCTCCCTAACAACAGTCTCCTGACATATACTGCTAAAAATCATAGACTCTTAGAGAGCTGAAGGAAGCATTAAGGGTAATTTAGGCTAGCTTTATCAAAAGCATGAATTTTCTATGCAGCATTCCCACATCCAAGTCTGTAGCACCCAGCCTCTGCTTGAACAGCTCAGTACCAGAAGAGCTTTCTACTTCACAAACAAGTACATTTCATTTTGGAAACATTGTAATCAGATCTATAACTAGAATTCTTTCATGCGAGTATAATCCCTGCTTCTAATGTATCTCTCATACACATGATAGATACTGTTACTATAGCTTTAAGGGTCAGATAAAATGTTGAGAAGAGTAGGTTTTCCAGGCAGTTTTCAAGTGTCAGTTGAGAAAATGACTTCCTCTGAAATGTTTCTCACCATGAAATCAGGGAGAAAGTAAGTGCTTTATCTGCGATCTATAAAGATCCATGAAAAATATGTGAAGAAAGATAAGGAGCTGATACAAAACTTCTTCCTAATCAGGACTGTCATAAGTGATGATTTTAAAGAAACACCTGACCAAGAATTCTATGAGAAATTTGCGAGAATGTAGCAACTATATTCTATTTTGTAAAGTCTTGTTTCCCATGCAACATGGTTTCTCTGGCCTCATTCTCTAAAGGTTAGGCTTGTTACATGTTACCCCTACAGGGTTATTTGGTATCACAAAGGAACTGGGAAAATCATTTTTCTCTCCATTGTCTTGAGTCCCCACTAATTATGTTTTCTCCATTTTAGGGACCCAATGACTAGTACCACAGTTCTTTTAACCATTTAATACAGAATTATCTTCTACAAAGGGATATTTACTTCAAAGACAAGGCAAGAACAAAATAAAAACATACCTCTCCACTCTGAACACCTCAGGAACATAATCTTTCCTCTTACACTACCTCAATCTTTGGGAGGAGAGTAAGAATTAGGATCATAATTTAGCTCAATTCCTATATAAGATTAGTTCCACCAAGTTCAAGGAAAAGGACACTGAAACTTCGAAGAAGGAAGTATGGGCCCTGGCATGTTGACATCCTGGGGTAACATTCCACTTGTCCTTGTATTAGTTACAACTCTGTCTAGTTGTTAGAAAGTTCTTTATATTTAGCTAACATATACCTCATTGTGACTTTCACCTTTTGGTCTTAGTGCTGCCATTGGGAGACATGGAAAATAAATTTAATCCCTTTGCTAAATGATTATCCTTCAAATACCTGTGGAATTCAAAGAATTATTATAAGTATCAAATGAGAAAATGAATATAAATTGATGTTGTTATCATTATTATGGTTAAAGCTATATTTTATTAAATATAATGAATTATATCAAAATATCTATTAAAATAAAGCTATATTTTAATCCTGGCCCTGTTTACTATCTATGTGACTTTGGGCAAGTCATTTCCCTTCTGAGATCTCAGATTCCTCATTTATATGCATCACTTATGGACACCCTAACTTTCCCATGGGGATCCCCACACACACTCACAGACAATCTACTCCTATCATAGGGTACTCTATGGTTCTGCAACAACTCAAAAGTGTAGCACACAAGTCTCGCCCAATATGCTTAGTTTTATTAGTCAGCCAGAAGACATGGTTAATTTGAAACAAAGACATATAAATGAAAAAGAATAGTAAGAAAAGTAACAATAGAACGTTTCCCAAAAAGTCCTGGGGCACACTCTTCCACCAACACATACACCAGCAGTGCTTACATAACTGCGGAACTTGTATGGAAGTGCACATGTGAAGGGAATGTGTATGTATATACACATATACATATATGTGGAACAGTCTGAGGAATGCATGTGATGATGTTGGTTACATGTACAGACAACTCCCAGCTCTGACATTACAGGGACACTGATTTCTTCTGTTTTACTGTTTCACTGGATATTGCTCTGTTCTGGGCCTGTTCCCCATTAGTTTTATCAAATGAGATTGTATTTGTAAAGTGCTCAGCACAGTTCTTGGCATATTGGAGGCACTTAATAAGTGCTTATTCCTTTCCCTTCCCTTTCCTCCCCACCCCCCAGTCACTATTAGGCATGGTTTTGCTGGACACATGGACTTGGAAACTTCCCCCTGCCACCATGTTCTGGGTTTCAGTTAATCCTTCAACCTGAGAGATGACCTCTTTCCCATAAGAAAAGGAATGATGTCTGTCATCATTCATTTATCTTAGAGCCCTGAGAGGTAAGCTTGAGGTCTTTTAAAGGAGAAGGCAGACCCTTCACATGTAGTCAGACTAGGAAGAAATTTATGGAAAGTCGGCCATTTCCCATGAGGAGAGTAATCTGTAATGTTCTAATTCCTTAGCTGGTTGGGGCTTTTTCCTATGGAAGCAGAGTCTGTCTCCAGAGGGCTTTTTTTTAGTTTGTTTTTTTTAACACAGTCTCTATCTAAACTCATGGGCATGATGGGCTCTTCTTTATGCTCACCAAGAATATTGTCTGTATGCCAAGCCTCTACCTGCATGACAGTTTAACTTCTATTTTAACTTTCAATCAGTTCCTGATGGCCAACTTTCACTGCTTAAAATCACTTTAGGATATTGCCTTTCAATAAATGCTCAAGAGCTACCTGGGTTTGAGGATCTGTGCTTCTCTTGGCCCTCAAAAATGCTTTGGTACATCATGCAGATAAAGTACAGAAAAAGAAAGAACAAAAACAGAAATGGTGGAGCATGATGAGACTTTGCCCTACATTAAAAAAGTGTTTTTTATTCCAAACTCCTACCCTTGCTATGTCTTTGTTACTAGGAAAACAACTTGTGCAATAGCAACACTGCAGAGACAAACTTGGAAAGTTTTAAGAACTTTGATCAGTGCAATCAACACCCACGATATAAGAGGACCAATGACAAAGCGTGCTATCCTTTTGACATAGGAGTTTTTGGATGCAGTGTGTAGAATGAGGCATATACACACGTGTACATACATATGTACATATATGTATGTGTGTACATACATATATGTATAGGATTTTGTTTCCCATGCAACATGATGGCCCCATTCTCTGAAGGCTAGGCTTGTTACATTCTACCCCTACAAGGTTCTGTGGTATCACAAAGGGACTGGGAAAATCATTTTTCTCTCCATTGTCTTGGATCCCCACTAATTATGTTTTCTCCAATTTAGGGACCCAATGACTAGTACCACAGTTCTATTTAACACAGAATTATCTTTCACAAAGGGATATTTACTTCAAAGACAAGGCAAGAACAAAATAAAAACATGCCTCTCCACTCTCAACACCTCAGGAGAGGAATTTGTTTTTTTTTCTTTTTATCATTGGGGAGAGGGTGGGAAAGAAGAAAAATAAATTTCTGCTAATTTAACATTTTTTTTAAATGGAGAAGTAAAACGTTGTATACAAGTATGGAATATAGCATGTAGTTTTAGATAAAGTCACTGCAGTGTTAGTTTTGTTTAATTGTTTACACTGTGTTATAAGAGAGCTCTCACTGGGTGGTAGTAATTTGTAAGGTAAAAATATAATGCATTAATAAAATTGCTTTTTTAAATAAGGTGATATTATAAAACACATTGCTTTCCTATTGTTTTCCATTTTTATTTCACTCCTTTGCTTCAGATTTTCAGTTTTTGCTTTATTATTGAGATTCTGCTTCCATTCCACCTCACCACACCCCCACCTTATAAACTGTCCCAAGAAAAGGGAAAAATTAATTGAATGGAAATCTCCAAGATCTGGTTACCACAGGATTATGACATAAGGCACAATTGCCAATGAGCTCAGATTACATTTTTAATTCAGAAAATGACCCCTCTAGTAAGATACTGAGGAATCTCTCTGTGAACCAAACTTTAAATTATTTTAACAGGAAGTCTGGCTTTTAACTTCTGGTATAATTGCTGATTTTCATTAGCCTAGTTGATGCCCTCCAGCCTAGACTTTCTCTCCTTTTGTTGCCTGGCCTATAAAGTGACTATAATTATTATTACTGTTAATAAGACATTTACTGGGACAGATTTAGTGTACTGGTAATAAGACATATTACTGTACATGATCTAGCCAAGCCTCCATTAAAATGCAAACCATTGTACTACAATCTTTTTAAGATCAATGACCTAGAGCTTCTAGTCCAGAAGCCTCTTGATAAATTCTCATGTGATGACAGTGATTATGGTGATAAGGAAATAGCTCCAATACTTAACAGACTTCACTTTCTAGAAATATAATAAGACATAGACTGAGAACAACCAATTAACATTTTTTATGGACTGTCCATTGGATGCAGAGCTCTGTTCTAAGGTACAAAGGAGATGATAAAGAAGACAGAATTTAGTGACAAAAGTGCTTGGATATCATCCAGTCCTAGTTCCTTATTTTTCATATGAGGAAACTAGGGTTTAACATCTAGAGATGTAAGTAGCACAAGATGAATAGGGGATTTGTCTTGCTCTAGGGTCCCCAGAGGTAAATGTGTTGTCCTTATGTTATATACTGCTACCCAGGCAATTGTGAAACTAGAAGATTCTACTAAAGAATCACAGCAGGTTGTCAATACAGATCCAACCACTATCTTCTTGTTTTATTAGTTCATTATTTATTTATCTAAAACAGAGATACTCACTGACCCATGAATTCTGTTGTTTCTCCAGACTCTCTTCCCTTCTCCAGATTTACCCTGTATTTCTTGCCCTTCCCTTAAGAATAGGTTTTTACACTGAATATACAAACTGTCAAATGAAAGTAACCCAACCAAGGGTGAAGCTTATTTTTCTTCACCCATCATTCTTACAGCAATTTAAAAGGATCCAACCGCATTAAAGAAAAGCTACATTTTGACTACCTGGTGCCGTTGTATCTAATGATCTTGTTTCTTGGGGATTTTGTTTTATTTTGGACCAGATTCAGGTTTCATTTACATAGGGAACTCCCAAAGGAGGAACTTCCCTCTACCAGTGTTGATCAGGCCCTGATCTGCAGGGTATATAACCTTATACAGTTTCCTGACTCCAGAGCTGCTTGTGGCATTGAAAGGTCCATTGCAGCGGTTCTCAACCTGTGGGTCACAACCCCTTTGGGGGTTGAATGACCCTTTCATGTATTTCCAATGGTCTTAGGAACTGAGACAACGCTCCTGTCTCTGTCTCCAGGCAGGTCGGCCCACATGCAGATACGCCTACATACGAGTATTAAAGGGTCATGGCATTAGGAAGGTTGAGAACCACTGGTCCATTGACCTCTCCAGGGTCACACAATAAGTATATGGCAGAGCTGGGACTTGAATCAGGTCCTCCAGACCCTCTTGGTCCTTGTTTTAGTTGTGATAATATCCATAGGCTGAACAAACTGGGGCCCTCTCTCCTGGCTACACTCACTTTAGATGACTACAATCTCATTTCCAGTAGCAGACAGGCTGAAGAAAAAAACAATTAACCTGTCAAGAAGTGTTCATTAAATACTGACTATGTGCCAGATACTGGGCAGGTATAAAGCATACCTAGATATGATGCACGTGTAAAGAGCGAAACACTCTCCACCCATGAGGAGCTTAGTCAACAGCATTTATTAAATATTTGCCATGTGGCAAGGCCCTGTGCTGAGCAGTGGGATTTTAAATATAAGCAAGAAAGATAGACCCCAGCCTCAAGAAGCTCACGTTCTAATGGGGGAAAGAAATATATTAAAGGGGAAGTGAGAAGGGGCTGGAGGATGAGGTAACCAAGCAGGAGCATGGTGGTGTAGTCCAGGGAAGGAGAGATGGGTGGTCGGGGGCCTTTCTTCAAGATAGAGATTCTAGGAAGAAGCCACCAGTGGGAGAAGAGGCGCACAAAAGTAGAGTCAGGAGGCAGCTGAGACATGGTGGTAAAGGCCTGAGAGTCAAGGAGACCTGATCTAGAGACCTTACATAAAATGGAGGTTCCTAGAAGAACTCACCAATGGGAGAAGAGACCTGCAAGAGCAGAGTCAGGAGACTAGTATGTAAGTATGTGTGTATGTGTGTGTGTGTGTTTGTGTATTTGTATGGATGTGCATATATTTATATGCTATAAATACGAAGTGAACAAATGCAAATATATGCAAAGTAGTTAAATACAAGATGGGCTGGGAGGGAAGGGTCTGGCAACTGGTTGAAACAGAGAGGTTTACGTGCAAAAGAAGGTTTGTGAGGTGCTTCTCCACACAAGACAGGCTGCTAAGCGGCACACTGGATAAATCACAAGCCTGAAGTTAGGAAGACCTGAGTCAAATCCAGCTCCAGCCCCTTACTAGCTGGGATCCCAGGCAAGTTGCTTAACCTCTGTCTGCCTCAGTTTCCTTATCAGTAAAGTGGGACCTAATAGCACCTATGAAGGGCCATGTCTGAAAGCCTTTGGCTCACCTCAGATACTAGGAAGATTCAAGGTCTCTTCCCCCAGACATGAGTCCTTAGACTCCCTCTCAAATAAGTAGCAAATAATAACCAATGTTCAGAAAAACACCGGCATACCCTGTGACTGCCAGTACCGGGAAAACAGGAATAAGTCAAGGCAGTGCTATGGAACACCAGCAAGAAAAATACGTTATTCTCGCATTTCTTCTTTATGTTATGTACACTAGCACAAAGGGCAAGTTTGCTCTGTCGTATAAGGACCTTGCCTGCTTGAATAAGCTGGTCAAGTGCAACTTGACTCACCTAGCCTGCCTCTTTGTTTTTTCCATCTCGTCCATCTGACACCGCCAGTTGCTGGCAATCACTTACATTCTGAGGTTGTGGCAAAGATCAAATGAAATAATTGTAAAGTACCTAGCACACTGCCTGGCACATGGAAAGCATTATAGAAATGTCATTTGTTATTATTATTGATGAAGCAGAGAGGAGAGAAGACATGCTAGCCTTACAGGACACACAGATCTCTTGACTGACCTGTTGGTCAGGTAGGTTTGGATGCTCTGTATTCAATTCAGTTAGTATTGATTGGGACCTTAGAAAGCTGGCTCACCCTATCCCAACTTAGATGAGAGTTGTATATGAGAAAGCCAAATTACCATAGTACTCTTCGTTACGGGAATGAAGAGAATAGCCAAAATAGTTGGAAACATTTTATCGCATCATAGCATCTGTCTACCTAGGGATTAATCATTAATTAGGAGTTTGTTTGATAAGTGTTTTCCAAAGAGTCCTGTTTCATATCCCTAAAATTTTATGTAGCCATGGTCAAGGTAAATTTCATGTGAAAAATTTCCACAAAATAATTTGAAATTATTAAAAATTGTAAAGCATTAGTCATGGGACAGGGAACATAGAAATAGACTTGAAGCTGGGCAAAACTGGGTTCAAATTCTGCCTCAAATACTTACCAGAAGTGTGAACCTGAGCAGGTCATCTAACCTCTCTGAGCCTCAGTGTCCTCATCTATAAAATGGGACAATAATTTGTGAAGATCAAATGAGATAATACATCTAAAGTACCTTGTAAACCCGAAGCATTATATAAGTGTAAATTGTTATCAGTAGGAACAATAACAATACTTTAAATAGGTGTTTCCATGCCAAAGACTCAAAATCTCTGAACAAAGTAGAATAAAGAGCTTTTAAACTATAGAGATAGATCCAACAGAAGAAAACCAAACCATGGGGAGGGGAGAAAGTGGGGACAGAATGAGGTTTGTATTATCGGCTCTGTCATTCTGTCTGCTACTGGAGATTATTTCACTGGACTTAAAAAAGATTAGTTTATTTCCCAATGCATTTATTCAGTAATAGAAAAGCAGACATTTCATCCACCTGTATAGTGGTCACAAAAACAGTCAATATAAAAGAATAATGGGGGATAGCAACATGTCACAGGACCATTTCTATTTTAACTGCATTGAAAAAGATGAGAAGAAATGAAATAATAGTGATAATAACATGAGTAGCACATGTTTCCTGAGAAGTTCCTCAAATGTGTCCAAGTATTATAAATGCCCATTTGCAGTAAGCTTGGTTCTGAGGATCACAGAGTCAGTGCTAACAGGAATCTTAGAGGCCAGCAAATCCAACCTTCCTACTTTAGAGATGAGGAAACTGAGGCATGGAAGTTAAGTGACCCACCCAGGATCACATAGTTATGTGAATCTAAGTTTTCTGACTCCAGATTCTACATACTCTTCACTACACCATAACTATATACTCTATGCCAACAGTAATTCTGCTGCTAACTCTCTGACTTTACTTCATTTTAGCTATCAGTGACCAATTTGGGGCAAGAATTTCAAATCAAGACTTATTTAGCATAAATAGTATTTAAAAGTATCTCTTTTCTCTACATGTCAGCATTATTCTACTTTCCTCTTCAAGTCAGTTTTATTTAATGGAGAGGACACTAGACTTGGAATCAGGAAGACCTAGATTCAAATCCTACCACATTTACTAATTGTGTGGAATTGAGCAAGTCAGCTAACCCCTCTATGCTTCAACTATAAAGTGAAGGGGTTGGATTTGATGACCTCCTAGCCCTCTTCCAGCTCTAAATCTATGATCCCATGATGATAGATTTTATTTCCCTCAGGTCAAAAGCTCCCTCCTATTTTCTCTCCTCTTCATGAGGTCTTCTACAAAGCAGTTATATGAAAAAGATCTGGGTAGTTAAGTGCACTGCATGCTCAATACTAACCAACTGTAAGCTAAATACTAGGTATGATCCACTTCCCAAAAGCTAATGACATGTTACCCTGCATTAAAGGGGGGAATAATGTCAGGGAAAAGACTGAGGACAGTCTTTCTGTAGAGTATTGGGATCTCTTCTAGGCACCAAATTTTTGGTAACCCTTGTGCCAAAGACTTTTGCGACATACAGGACTTAGCTAGTCTAGGAGAGAGATTTTCACTCTTAATGCCATCCAGAATACCTGGAAAAACATACACACACACACGCACACACACACACACACACACACATATACATATGCACACAAATATGTTAGCCCCTGTTTGCTGAGACTAGATCTTAAACTGCAAGTTTACAGATCACAGTATTACAAAGAAAAGAAAGTTTAATTTAAAAGCAGGAAAACAGAAGAGGAATCAGAGAATGAACAGAAATCTGTGAAGACATCTACAAACTGATGCAAAGTGAAGAGAGTAGAATCAGGAGAACAAGTCATAGATGACTACAATTATGTAAAGAAACATAATTTTGGAAGACTTAGGAATTCTGATCAATTAATTGACAAATCATGATTCTAGAAGACTGATCATGAAGAATACTACTGTCCTCTTAGCAGAGAAATGATAGATTAAAGGTTCAGAAGGAGGCATATTTGTTCAGACTTGGCCAATGTATGTTTTGATCAACTATACTTTTATTACCAGGTAGGGTTTTTACTTTGGAGGAGAGTTATGAGAAAGGAAATAGGTGGGTTGTGATAGTGATGGAAAAAATTGTATGAATGAAAACACTCAAAAATATATATAAGGGAGGTGGAGAAGGAGGGTTGGCAGTAATATATCTCCTAGTCCTACCTAACAGTTTTTGATGATAGGAATCCCTGACCACTTTTCCCTATATCCCCACCCTCAATAAGAGGTCAGAGCATTTCCTTGGAGAGAAAAACTAGTGTGACAACTTCCATCTTTAATGACTTACAAGGGGTTTGATATTACAAGGGTCTCACAGAATCTCAGAATTGGAAGATACCTCAGAGACCAGTTAGCATGGCCAAATTATGTATACACATGACCAAGAATTTCTGGCAAGGAGTCATCTGGTCTTTGCTTGAATTCAGGCATAGGTGTGCTAGTAAATGTTTAACTGGTTCTTTGAAAAAAAAATGTAGGTATGTCATTTGTAAGATAAATCTGCATTATTGACATTTTCTTTCTTAAATCTAGACAATCAGCAAAATAATGAACCAAGCCCTGATGTGTAGCCATTATCCAAAATGAAAATGCTCACACTGAAATTTTAACAATGGGGAGTAGTCTAAGCTACCCAGTTAAAAATCTCTAATGAAGGAGAACCCACTACCTTTCCAGCTCTTTTTGCTTTAAATAACCTTAAGTGTTAGAGGTTTTTCCTTATGTTGAGCCAAAGCCTACTTTTCGGTTTCTTCCAGTAATTGATTCTATTTCTGCCCTGTGGGGTCAAGGAGAAAAGGGCTTATCTCTTTTTGATGAGACATTCTTTCAAGTACTTGAAGACAGCTATCATTTTCTGCAAAGTCTTCCCTTCTGGAGGCCAAACTCCTTTCTTTCTTTCAATCAGTCCTCACCTGACCTGATTCTAAGGCCCTCCAAAGTCCTGCTTGCTCTCCTCTTAATGGCTTCCACTTTACTAATGAACTTCCAAAACTGTGATGCAAAAACTAAATACAATGATCCCAATGTGGTCTGAATGAGGCAGAGTAGGACTCTTATCTTCATATTCCTGGATATTGCGCATCTATAAATGCAGGCTAAAATGCCATTTGCTTTCTTGTTTGTCATATCACAATTTGTTCATTTGGAGTTCACCATTCACTAAAATGCTCTAATCTTTTTAAGACAAACTTCTGTCTAGCAAAGCCTTCTCCCATCTTCTACTTGTGGAATTTATTATTTAACCTATGAGCAAAATATTTACATTATTAAATTCCATTTTATTACATTTCAGCCCAATATTATACCATGCCCAGTTTTGGATCCTGACTCTGTTACACAGTTCTTCTTCCCAACTTCACATCACCTGCACATTTGACAAATACATATGCCTATATACATGTCATTTTGAAAAAAATGTTAAACACAACAGAGTCAAGCACAGATCCCTGGAGTCCTCCACCACAGACTTTTATGCAAGTTAACACTAAATCATTAATCACTGCTCTCTGGGTCTGGTAATGCAACCAGGCTTAAAGTTTAGTGTATTGTACTGTCATTTAACATTCAGTTCTCTACCTTTCCCACAAAAAAATAACACGAGCACCCTTTAAAAAAATTACTGATTCTAACTAAACTATATTTACAGCATGCCCTGATCTACCACTTCTATAATTCCATTTTTTTAAAAAGAAAATAAGGTTAACTTGATACAAGAACAATTCTTATTGAAGTCATGAAGAAACCAAACCTAGATAAGAAGCATCAGAGACTCAGCAAAATCATGTGACTGGAACATGTAAGAAAGTGACAGAAAAGATTAAAAACATTCGCCATAATTAGCAAATCAGCAAATTACCACTTTCATCTATCCCATAATAGTTCAGAGAGGAAGCTTCCTCTCTTTCCTCCCACCTGCACGCTGGAAAAACAACATAACCTCTTGGCAGCCATGAGATCCGTTGTTCATAGCTTTGGGGTATCATTTACTTGGCCGCAGAGATAGTGGTTGTCCCAGTTTGGCTGCTTCCTAACTGACAACTGGCTCCATCACTAATTCATGCTTTTGCTCCAGGTTAGCTCTCCACCTTGCCCAACTCAGCTGACAGTCTACTCATTTAATTTAATTCTCTGCTCTGGATATGGTCAAATCCATGTATTGAGACCTCTTGATATTTCTACCATGTGGCTTGGCTACTGATCACTCCTCTTAACTCTTTTTTTCTTTATATTATTATAAACTTGAAAACATAAAGAAATATTAACTATATTTCAGTATAGAAGATAGAACAAGAAAACAAAACTTCTTATGGAACCAGGAATCTCTACTCAGTACAGTTTGAATTCTTTAAATATCTTTTTTTTCAGATTTAACGTGTTAGTTATACCACTGCCCTGTTTGTATCTTCTACTGAATTTTCTTCTACTCTTTCTTATGCATTTTAAATACTTTATTGACATTTTTCAATTTCTTTCTTTGCATCGATATCACTATGAGCCCCTTGTCCCACCTCTACCCCTATGATCCCACTACTATGAAAAAAGGCTCTCTTTTGTAATAAATAGGTATAATCAAAGAAAACAAATTCACACATCAGCCATATTTGAAAACATATGTCACATTCTGTTCCTCTGCCAAGAAATGGGAAACATGATTTGCCATCAGTTTTCTAGTGTTGTGATTGGTCATTGCATTGTTCCTAGTTATTAGCACAATAGTATCTCATTACACTCATTTTCCATAATCTGACTATTTCCCAATTGATGAGCAGTCACATCATTCTCAATTCTTTGCTATAACAAAAACAGCTTTTATAAATATTTCAGTACTTACAAGTCCTTTTCCTCTGTCTTTGGTCTTATTGGGGTATATGCTTACAAGTAGTATTGCCAGGTCAAATGGCATGGCCCATTTAGTGACTTTTGAATAAAGTTCCAACTGCTTTCCAAAACAGTTGGATCAAAAATACATTAGTGTGCCTATCTTCTGACAGGCCCTCCAACAATTGTCATTTTTCTTCATCATCTTTACCAGTGTGATGGGTATGAGGAAGAACTTCTAAGTTATTTTAATTTGCATTTAACTTATTAGATATGAAATACTTTTATGTGACTGTTAATAGTTTTCTTTTTTTCTTTTAAAAACTTTTTCATATCCTTGACCATTTTTAAATTTGAGGTGTAGGGGTATAAGACTTCCCTTCATCTCAAACCCCTTTTACCCAAAAAGGGAAAACTTTTAGAGGGTCACAAAAAGTTATACTGATCCAGGTTTGCATTTTACAAGAACCTCTCTTCTCAACATAGCAATTAGAATTATCATTGGATTAGCCTGGCATAGTGGCACATATCTGTAATCCCTACTACCAGAGGCTGTTTGGTGAATCACCTTGAGCTCAGGAATTCTAAGATGCAGTAGCACTAAAGGCAATCAGGCATTCATATTGAATCTGTTACCAATATGGTGAGCCCCTAGCAGTGGGGGCACACCAGGCTGCCTAAGGAGAGACAGACTGACTCCTGTCAGAAAATGGAAAAAGTCAAGGGTTTTGTGCTCAGCATTGGCATCAGGCTCATGAAGAGCTACTGCTCTTCCAGCCTGGGGGAGATAAGGAGTCCTGGTTCCCACACCCTCCTCACTCCTCTTACCCCCCCCCCAAAAAAAAACACTTAAAAGTTAGCAAATGCAGGTTCTAACTCTTACTGTTTCACCAATTAGTTTTGGGGTTTTGGATAAGTCACTAAACCTCTGTAGGTTTTGTTTTTCTTTGTTATAAAATAAGGATTTGGGATTAATTGAATTCTAAGATACTTTCTAGATTTAATATTCTATGATTCTATTCTGTCCCCTCTCCTGCCCTTAATTAGAGCAGACAAATAATGATTTGTCATAAACCAAGTTATTTGTATCCTCCACACAATACAAACTCCTATGAAAACTTTTTAAAAAGAAAAAGATAATAGGCAATGGAAATCAGTAAGATCTAGCCCTAGTGGTGCTAATATGTCTGATTATATAACAGGATAATGGTAACCATAGTAAAAACAGGATCCATCTCCCATTGGGCAGTTGTTTTCTAGAGAGGCTGTGGATTGTTGAACTACATACACATGGCTTTGTTCACAGCTGGCCTTGGATGCCCCAGAGGTTCCTGTATAGATTAGTGGGGCTGCCTGTTTTAGAACAACAAAACAAGAATGGTCATGCTCCTCTCCAGGTTTTGTTTGCACAGGGCTGGTGGGCTGGAATGAAATGTAAGTACAAAACTCTGTGGTTACCCACAGTGCCTCATCATAAAATGTCAAGCATTCTTACTGAAATGCTGCCTTGTGTTGCCTACTGCAATTCATCATTTTGATGACATTTTAAATGTGATGATTGAAACGAAACTCATAAAGTGAAACAAACCATTGTTGAATGAAAGGTTGTTATGGAAACCTGGAAAGAACAGTCCATAATAGGTTTGCTAAAGCTCCCCAGGAATTGTGCACCTGAGTTACATGTGCAAACTAACACAGGTATCTTGTACGTACCAGGCTTTTGTGGATGATTTTCCAGTTAACAACCATGAGAAATGGTCCTGGAAATGCTTAAGAAAGGGGCTATGCATGGGGTGTTCCTTTGGAGCCACAATGTAGCCTTCCTTCTATTTCTGAGGAGGGTGAGTTAAAGCTTGAGAGTACCTGTTCAGAGATTGCTGGAAGGGCTTTGGTGACAGGGATTCTAGACTAGGTGGTGAATGGGAAAACCATTTGTTAAGTACTTTCTCTGTGCTATACACTTTATTAGATATTGGGGATACAAATATAAAAGTAACAGTCCTTGAAAATGGCAGAGTAAAAGCAGGAACTTGCTTGGACTCCCACTCCAACAACCTCCAATACCTGTAAAAAATGACTCTAAACAACTTTTAGAGCTACAGAACTCACAAAGTTACAGAAAGAAACAAATCTGCTGAAGGCAGCCTGGCAGGCTGACAGGAGGGGTCGATCGCTCCAGCCTGGGAGCCAAGCTCAGTCCCACATGAGCCCAGACTCACAGTCCAGACCTGGCCCAGAGCAGACTCCAGGAGAGTCAATCACCAGCAGCTGTGGCAGTTTCCAGACTTCTCAACACATAAACACTAAAGAGAAACCAAAAGATCAGTAGAGAACTCTGTTGGAACTGAGTGACAGAAGAGTGGGGTCTGGCCCCTGCCCACAGGGCAAGAGGTGGTGGTGAGCAGCAGCTGCAGTTGCTGCCACATGGCTGCATTCAGACTCCTGACCTGCAGATCATAGGGGGACCAAGCAACCATTCAGAAAGTAATCACTCTTGCTTTGACCTGGTTGGATCTGGGTCGCAATCTTGGGTCATGGTCCTGGGGTGAGGAACACCAGTGTACCAGAGTTTTTGGTGGCTGTAGAAAGGGCACCCTCCTCAGACTTCTGACAATAGCTCTTATAACTGTGAAAACCCCAACAATTTGGGACGCTGCTCTCTCCCCTTTGGAAGCAAAATTCTACCATGGCAAAGAGCTCAAAAGTCAAATAAGTGACTGGCAAGATGAGCAAACAGAGGAAGCCAATCAGACCATGTTAACTTTTTTGTGAAACAAAAAGGATCAAAATATGGAACCAAAAGAAGACAACAAAGTCAAAATTCCTGCATCAAAAGCTTCCAAGAAAAATATGATCACAGGTCATGAAAGAGCTCAAGGAGGATTTTGAAAATCAAGTAAGAGAAGTGAAGGAAAAGTTGGGAAGAGAAATGAGAATGATACAAGAAAATCATGAAAATGAGTCAACAGCCTGACTGAAGAAAATAACACCTTAAAAATAGATTAACTCAAATGGCCAAAGAGGCCCAAAAACCCAATGGGGAGAAGAATGCCTTAAAAAACCAAATTGCCTAGATGAAAAAGGAATTTCAAAAACTCACTGAAGATAGTAATTCCTTCAAAATTAGATTGGAGCAAATGGAAGCAAATGACTTTATGAGAAATGAAGATACTATGAAACAGATCCAAACAAATGAAAAAAATAGAAGGCAATGTGAAATATTTCATTGGAAAAACCACTGACCTGGGAGATAGATCAAGGAGAGATACCGGAAAGCCATGATCAAAAAAAGAGCCTAGAAATCATCCTTCAAGAAATTCTCAAGGAAAATTACCCTGGTATTCTAGAACCAGAGGGAATAATAGAAATTGAAAGAATTCACCAATCATCTCTTGAAAAAGCTCCTCAAAAGAAAACTCCTAGGAATATTATAGCCAAATTCCAGAGTTCCCAGATCAAGGAGGAAATATTACAAGCAGTCAGGAAGAAACAATTTGAGTATAGTGGAAACATTGGGATAATCAGGATGACACAATATCTAGCAGCTTCTACATTAAGGGATTGAAGGACTTAGAATATGATGTTCTGGAAGTCAAAGGAGCTAGATTAAAACCAAGAAACATCTACCCAGCAAAACTGAGTATAATGCTTCAGGGGAAAATATGGTCATTCAATGAAATAGAGGACTTTCAAGCATTGTTGATGAAAAAACCAGAGCTGAACAGAAAATTTGACTTTCAAATACAAGAAGCAAGAGAAACATGTGAAGGTAAACAGGAAAAAGAAATAACAAGGAACTTATTAAAGTTGAACTATTTATATTCCTACATGGAAAAATTATGATTGCAACTCATGAGACTTTTCTCAGTATGATGACAGCTGAAGGGAATATATATGTATATATATGTACATATTGGAGGGTGTATGTATGTATAAATACATATGCAAATGTATGCATATGTGTTTACATGTATACATAGAGAGAAGGCACAAGATCAATTGAATATGAAGGGATGACATCTAAAAAATAAAATTAAGAGATGAGATAAGAATATATTGGGAGAAGGAGAAAGGGAGAGACAGAATAGGATAAATTATCTCATATAAAAGAGGCAAGAGAAAACTGTTACAATGGAGGGGAAGAGCAGGAAGATGAAAGGGAATGGGTCAACCTTAATCTCATTGAATTTGGCTTAAGGGGGGAACAACATACACACTCAATTGGATATCTTACCCTACAAGAAAGTAAGGGGGAAAGGGATAAGAGAGGGAATAATAGAAGAGAGGGCAGACTAGGAGAGAGGGTAACTAGAAGCAAACACTTTTGAAAAGGACAGGGTCAAATTTAAGTCTTAGAAAATAGAATAAGTGGGTGTTGGGATGGGATGGAGGGAAATATAGTCAGTCTTTCACAATATAACTACTATGGAAACGTTTTGCATAACTACACGTGTACAGCCTATATTGAATTACATGTCTTCCCAGTGGGGGTGGGTGAGGAGGGAAGAAGGGAAAGAATATGGAAATCAAAGTTTTAAAAACAAATGTTAAAAAAAAAATTGTTTTTTTACATGCAACTGGGAAATAAGATATACAAGTACTAGGGTATAGAAATCCATCTTACCCTACCAAAAAGTTAGGGGATCTGGGGGAGGATATAAGAGAGAACAGATTGAGGGAAGGAGTATTCAGTAGAATCACTATCTTGGGGTGAGGGTAGGGGAAAGATTGAGAGAAAATTTTTAACTCAAAATCTTGCAGAAATGAATGTTGAAAACTTAAAATAAATAAATAAATTGGAAAAAAAAAGTAACAATCCTTGTCCTCAAGGTGCTTGCATTTTAGTAAGGGGAAATAGCATATCTAGAAAAATTGTGGCCAGGGGATTGACTTTTAGTTTAAGGAATTATGGGAATTGTGAGTGAGAAGAGAGCCAGATTGTTGTGCTCATCCTAATTAAAATTGAAGTATTGGTTTTATTATTGTTCTCAAAACAAGATGTGAACAGAGATCATGGTAGGTCCTCCCTGGTATCCTTGTGGACATGGATTAAATAGGAAACATATCCCTGAAACATATTCTTGAGCAGTCTGAGGTGAGCCTGCCCTTACTCACTCACTAAAGAGAATAGCTCAATTGTAGAGTGAGTTCTAAAACTGACTTTATACTAGGTTAGTCTTTGGAAGTCAGGTAGGAAGATTGCTTTTCTAGGCATGAAGACATGAGGTAGAAGCAGCATAGATGGCAAGGGGCCTAGATAGGCTCTAGTGTCCTAGTGGAGGTCTGAATGGAATGTGAGATAACAGTCTAGGGCTGGATGGATATAGAGACAATGGCCTCCATTGAGCAAAGTGATCCTCACCAGGCCTTGACTTTGTGAAGCATCTCTTGGAGGATTGCTAAGAAAATAGCCTGTCAAGTGGATATTTGGCTAAACTTACATTTTGAGAGACCAAAATTCAAATCCTACCTCTGAGACTTAGCAGTTGTGTAGCCATAGGCAAGTTACTTAACCCTTTGATTTCCCTTACCACATTTGAAACATGATGGAAGAGAATACTTGTAGTACCTACCTCTTGGGGTTGTTATGAGAATCAGTTCAATCAATAAACATTATCCATAATACACATTCAACCATAGAAATCTATCTTGCCCAAAAAGGAAATAGAAAGAGAAGAAAAGAAAAAAGGAGGTGGGGGGGAATGATAAAAAGGAGGGTGGATTAAGGGAGGCAAATCTTTGAGGAGGAACAGGATAAAAAGAGAAAGAAGAATAAACAGAATAAAATAGAATGGAGGGTAATACCATCATAACTGAGAATGTGAATGTGATGGACTCACCCATAAATTGAAAGCAGATAGCAGAATGGATTAGAAACCAGAATCCAACAATGGTTGGGTACAAGAGACACAACCGAAACAGAAATACACAGGTAGAGAGTTAAAATAAGGGGCTGGAGCAGAATGTATTATGCTTCAGCTGAAGTAAAAAAAAGAAAAAAACCCACAAAGGTAGCAATCATGATTCCAGAGAAAGGAAAAGTAAAAATAGACCTAATTGAAAGAGATAAGAAAGGAAACTACATTTTACTAGAAGGTACCACAGTGAAGTAGTATGAAAAAAATTTTTTTACAGAAGTTTTGCTGAGAAAGGCCTTATTTCTCAAGTAAAAGGAAACTATTAAATTTATAAAAACAAGAGCCATTCCCCAATTAACAAATGGTCAAAGGATTTGAGCAGGCAGTTTTCAGAAGAAAAAATCAAAACTATCTATAGACATATAAAAAATGTTTTACATTACTGTTGATTAGAGAAATGCAAATTAAAACAGCTCACACTTTTAAGAAATAATAAATGCTGGAGATGAGGGAAAATAAGTACACTAATGAACTGTTGGTGAAATTGTGAATTGCTCCACCCACTCTGGAAAGCAACCTGAAACTGTGCTGAAAGTAGTATAGAAATGTGCCAACCCTTTGACCCAGGAATACTACTACTAGGTCTGTACCTCAAAGAGATCAGACAAAAAGGACCTATATGTACAAAAATATTCATAGCAGTTCTTTTTGCTGTGGCAAAGAATTAGAAATTGAGTGGACACTTAACTAGGTAATGACTGAACAAGTTGTGTCACAGGATTGTGGTGGGAATACTGTTGTGCTATAAGAAATGATGAGGGGATGGCTTCAGAAAAAACATGGGAAGACGTATATGATCTGATGCAAAGTGAAGGGAGAAGAACTGGGAGATCATCTTACACAGTAAAAGCAAAATTATAAAGATCATCAACTCTGGAAAAACTTGGCTATTGAGGTCAATACAATGATCCCAGATAATTCCAAAAGATTCATGATGAAAGAATGTTATCCACCTCTAGAGAGAGAAAATTGATGATGTACTCTGAGTGCAAGCTGATGTACAATGTTCTTGCTTTTTTTTTTGCTTTTATTTTGCAATGTGATTATTATTGGAAATATGTTTTCCATGATTTCACATGTATTATTGATATCATATAGCTTGTCTTCTCAGTGCAGGTGGGGGTGAGAGGAAGGCAGAGATTTTGGAACTCAATTTTTTTAAAAAGAATGTTAAAAACAAATAATAAATTTAAAGAAAAAACCAATCTAATTGGGGCAACTACATATAAAAATATATACAAAGCAAGCAACATATAGGATAAATAGGAATCAAATGAGATATGTATGCAAAATGTTTTTTCATATTTTAAAACACTTTCTAGATGTTGGCTATTATCATGCCCCTGCTATTAGGGGATAAATAGTGACTGGAGTGAGGCAGGAAGAAAGGAGTAGCTGGTACTTAGAGAAAAAAAAACAACCATCTAAGTCCATCTTGATTCCCAGACACACACACATAGTCAGCTGTGGCTTTTTAATTTCTTTTTTTCTTCAAAGCTGCCTTGGATATTAATTTTGACATCATTTCAAGGTATACAGATATTAGATATGAAGAAGTCATCCCATGTTTGCCCCAGGGTAGCCCTGCTTGTTAATGAGGGATAAAGATTAAGAAGAAGACACTAGGAGTAATCTTGGGAGGGTCCTAGGGTGAGGACAGAAAGCCAAAGTGGGACAAGTCACCTCCAAAACAAACATCGCTCACTTCCTAATTTTGCCAGAGGTCAACCTTGCTCTAGAAAACATTTTTCCATGGCTTTATAACAAACAGTCTGTGATCTATGGGTCAGACATATAAGCCAGAAGTAAGGGCTTATTATCAATAAAGATCTCCAGCAGTAATTTTTAATTTATTGAGAGGATGAGCTAGGACTGATAAATCACGGCACATAAAAACCCAACACTGTAGCTGCTGAATGTGTATTGCATTTCAAAAATGAGTCTATGGAGAAACAGCATGTGAGTCTGCCTTAGAAATCCAGGACACTGGGATTGTCTGACATTGTCATTACAACTGTTGGTGAGTTTCATGGGTACCCATTTACAGATCTGTTTGAAAAAAAAGATGTAAAAACTCAGGACCTGAGCCAGATACACACACAACATTGTGTTTTCTGGGAAGCCCTGGAATGAGACTTTGTAATGCAGAACTTTATTTCCAAAGTGGAAGAATCCACCATTTTGACTTCATAAAGTAGGATTGGGCAGCCTTTGTACTCCAGAGAAAATGCTTTGACAGACATCTTGCTATGTAGAATTCAGAGGTGATGATGCACATTTCATAGAGGCACATACCATGTCCTTCCTCCCCCCTTCCTCCTCACCCTCAAATATCCTTTATTGATCCAATTTTATAATTTGTAAAAGTAATCCAGCTAACACACCAGCCTTAAAAATGTATACTGAGATATAAACGAGTACCAGGCCAAAATATTTATAGGGCAAGGGACCATGGGTCAGGAAGCCTACTCAGAGAAATATGATCAAAAAGAATTAGTTAACTTTAGCAAATCTACAGTGTATCCATGTATAAACTATACCTTAGGTCTTTAAAAAATAACTCACCTCAAAAAAAAAAAACCACCCAAACCTCACCTCACATCTATTTCTAAAAGATACTAAGCAAAATACCTGCATCTGGCAGATTCTTTATGAAGGAATAAGAAGGGCCAAATCTTAATCTGCTTTTCAATGCTTAGGCCCCTAAAAAAGATAAGTAAACCTCAAACAAGGGGGTTAAAAAAAACAGCCTCTGAGAGGGAGTGTAATGTAATAGAGACAACACTGGACTTGGAAGTGCCCAGAAAGACCTGGGTTCAAATCCCATCCAGACATTTAGCTTGACCTAAAGCAAATTGGGGGAGGGGGGTTGGTGAAAAGGCAGTGAGAGAGCATTTATTAAGCACCTTTTCTCCAATAAGTGGGGTTTTTTTTCTGTCACAAATATCTCATTTGATCCTCTGAACAAGCCTCCAAAGGACACACTATAATTATTCTTATTTTGCAGTTGAAGAAACTGAAGTAATCAAAGGTTAAGTGACTTGCTTAGGGTCACATATCTAATATATATCTGAGGTCGCATTTGAACTCAGGTCTTCCTGACTACAGACCTGGGGCTCTATCCACTGCCCCACCAGCAGCGTCAGTTTCAGTTTAACTCAGTTTAATTTGTAGAGTAGGTGACTCTTGATCGGAACGTTGAAGTGATCAGGAGTTCTGAGAGGCAGAAGTGAGGAAAGAACATTTAAGGAAGAGAGACACTGTGTACAAAGGCATGTTTTGGAGATGGAATGTTATGGTCCAGTAAATAGACCGAGCTGGCCGCAGTATAGAGTGCATGGGGCAAAGTAATATGGAAACGCTTGTGGAAAGATAAGTTGGAGTGAGACTGTAAAGGGCTTTAAATGCTAGAGGAATTTTATATTTTATCATAGAGGCAATATGTTTTTTTTCTTTCTATGCTTCTTTCAAGTGAACATATGAGTACCTTCCTTTTAAAGAGTTAAGCCCCAAGGAAAATTGACGTGCTGGGTTCTTTATGGGATTGTATAGTGTTGTGTTAAAGGTCCTGCTTATGAAAGATTGCTATCCAAATAAAAGCTGACTGCCCTGGTTAAACATCCATTTCCTTTTTCACCCCTCCCTTTCTGTAGGATGGATTTATCGACTTTTTAGAGTTTATTGCTGCCATAAATTTGGTTATACAAGGGAAAATGGACCAGAAATTGAAGTGGTATTTTAAACTATATGATGCTGATGGAAATGGATCTATTGACAGAAAGGAACTACTGAACATCTTCATGGTAAGGCTGTAAATGCTCTGTATTCTGGTGGCATGGGACATTATATAGCAAGTCCGAGTTTCCCATCCAATGGAATCAATGACTTTTCAGGGTGTTCTGTCAGGCAGTTGGTCTTGCATATATAAATGTTCTGAGTTGAGGGGGAAAATGCTTGCTTGCCATGGCCACCAGAGGTACCAGGCAGTCGCAATTGCAAATCAGCATTTTAACACTGGAGTCCATTCCAACCTTCACTAATAGAGCATAGAATTTTCATCAACATCAAATAAATGAACTGGCTAGAATTAACATTGGAGGGAGTCCCTAGGACTGACATAAATGAAGACAGAGTGGGCAGTTGCCTATATGGTTGAATTAGAAGAATACCCAAGAAAGGTTTCCCTGCTCCAAAATACCTTCCTCTCAAATATGCCTCTATGCCTGAAATAGCTCTCCTCAGGGCTGCTGCATTGAAGACAATTTTTGTAATTTGATTAAACAAACATTTATGAAATGTCTTATATTTGCAAAGTACATTTTAATTAAATCTTAATTTAATTGTTTTCAATTAATAAAAATTTATTTTCTCTCCCTCCCCAGTAGGAGAAAAATAAAAGATAAAAACAAAACCCCTGTAACAAATGTACAGAGTCAAGCAACACATGCCAAAATTCTATTTTCTCATTCTGTACCCTGAGTCTATTATGTCTCCATCAGGAGGGAGGTGAAATCCTCCATCATTGATCCTCTGGAATCATATCTGATTATTGCATTGATCAGTTCTTAAATCTTTCAAAGTTGTTTGTCCTTACAATATTGCTGTTATTGTAAAAATTTTTCTCCTGGTTCTGTTCATTCTGCAACATGAGTCTTGCCAGGTTTCTCTGAAATCGTACCTTCCATCATTTCTTATAACCCAATAGTATTTCATTACATTCATATACCACAATTTGTTCAGCCATTCCCCAATGGCTGGCCCCCCTCCCTTCTTATGTTCAAATTCCTTCAAAGAACAACCTAAGGTACTCAGGTAACAGCGACAAAAGCTAAAAACAAATTTCTGCTCTTAAGGGGTTATGGACCTGGGATCTTAGTAGTGTACGGCAGAGGTGCCAAACAAGGAACACTTTCAAGTTAAATCCAAATCAGATTAAATTGCTTAAAATGGGAAATATTTAACAAAATAAATAAAATTATAATAGTGCATAGACAATGCTAACGTGTTGTTTTCTAAGTTAATATGCTGCCTGCATCGATCTTTATGTATGGTTTAGTGCTCCCCCCCATTTCTATTGGATTTTTTACACCACTAGGGAACTCCCAGAGAGGAGAGTCCATCTACCAATACAGATAGCCGATTGTTCTGTATTGTATAGTCTTAGAGAATTGTTTAGGATACTGAGAGGCTATTGTCTTGACCCAGCCAATATGTGCCAAATTTGAGTCAAAAATATTAAGTCCACATTTTCCTGGATCCCAGGCCAGGTCTCTATCTCATATTCTTTGCTGTCATTATTTAAATATATTTTAAGTCGCTGAGTTAGATAGATACATAGATAGACAGATAGACAGACAGATAGATAGATATTTATATGTATACATATGTGCATATACATATAAGTGTTATATATATGTTTGTGGGTATGTACATATGTGTGTATCTTTCCCAAACCAACTTTGATACCTGGAAATGCCTCTAGCCAGAGGCACTCCAGAATTTTATCACTAGATATATTGAGATGAAATGTTTGCCAACTCCAGCTCTAACTCTAATCCTAAATATCTCCAACTCTGATTCTAACCCTCTGACCCTAACCTTAACCCTAAATATGCGTCTCCAACTCTATCTGCCTTCAACCCTCCAATTCTAATCCTAACTCAACTCTAACCCTAAACCTAATAATTTTTACTTTTGAAATGTGCTCTCTAATTGAAATATTCTGCCAGCAACATTTCAGAGGATATCTATGTGTTCAATAAGTGCTATATAAATATGAAATATATTGCTGCAGCCCTAACTAAAATAATTACATTTTTACAAAGACATCAGCGTAGGATCATAGGCTATCTAGAAAGAAATTCAAATGTCATTGGTCCAACTGCCTCATTTGATAAATGAAGAAACAAAAGTCCAGGGAGTTTAAATTACTTGGGCATGTGTCATTTAATGCACTAATGTGACAGGGGTGTAATTTGAACCCAAATCCTCCGAGTTTGAGCAAGTGTTCTTTCTGCTATGCTACACTGTCCCCTTACAGAATATTCCTAAAGGTAATTCCAACTTCCCCTTGCCCATTGGTTCTTCCTTCCCTGTCCTAGAGACCTGGGGTCCATTATCTAGTGGACGGGGCACTAGGGAAGCAGACCATGTTTTGCTATGTCTGGGCAATAGATGGAGGAAACAAGATCTTGTTCCCATTCCTCACAAAATCTACTTCTCTTATCCCTTTTCCCTCCTACACTCCCTACTACCAAATGCAGTGACAAGAGGCAGGTGGAGGTTGTGGCTCATGTTAATTTATTACTAACACTCTAGGATGCCTAGGAAACCATTTTTTTGATTGGTGGGTATTAAGGGTTCCTAAGTGGGCTATACTCCACTCTTCATCAATTAGAGCATGGAGGCAATTTGAGTCCTTGTCATCAGTTGTCATTCTAACGTGGTTTTTCTATGTTTTGGGAACCTTGACTATAATCCTTCAATTTTATTATGAAATGACACCAAATAGGATCTAAATTCAGGGAATGCCTATACTGACATCAATGCTTTTCAGTATTTCTCATTCTTCAGCACCCTAGCAAAATTTTCAGAAGAGGTCATTCTTGATTGAAACAAAGGGAATAAGGTCCAGAAAAAAGGACCTGGAGACACAATGAAGTGAATAGTAAGTAACTAATACCAGGGGAACAGCCAATGAACAAAGTCAAAAAGTATAATTAAAAAGATAATGCAAAGGAGTAGTTGAAAAACATACACTATAAGCCACACAAAAGACCTGAATACAAGTCTAAGCTCTTCTAGTGACTCTGTGAATTTGAACAATTTGGTAAATTTCTTCAGGTCTCAGTTTCTTCAAATGTAAAATGAATCGATCGGATCAGAATGTTAAAGTTAGAAGTGACCTACTTCTTCCAACTAATATTATATGATATTCCTAACTTTTTTGGACCCACAATTCTTCTTTATTCCCTGTCTTCTTTCAAGTAGTCATAGGCCAACAACTGAGTCTGTTGAGTGTGCTCCATCCAAGAGAACTAAATATAGATTCTTCCAATTGAATTCTTACTTCACAGAGTAGTATCTTACTTAACAAGGTTGTTATGAAGTTTGAATGAGGCAATCTACATGAAATGCTTTATAAAGTTTAATATCAGCTGTAATATTTTATTATTGTTATTATTATCATTCACTCTTTAAAGTCTATTTAAAAACTGTAACTGCCATGAAGTTTTCCTGGTTATCTCAAGTTGTTAATGACTTGTCCAATCATTCTTTTTTAAACTCTAATGCATTTTTCATGTAACACTGTTAACTGTGTTAGTGTCTATTAAATAGTAAATTCTAGGAAGGGAAGGAATTGTGTCTTTTCTTGAAGCATGGTTCAATGGAAAGAGTTGAATTTGGAGTTCATAAACTTGTGTTTGAGTTTCACCTTCACCAATTACTACCTGTATGATCTCAGACAAGTCACTTAACTTCTTTGGCATCATTTTTTTCTCCTATAAAATGTGGAAGTTGGATTCAATGGGCCTCTGAGGCCCCTTCCAAATCTAGACCTACAGGTTAAGCTTGACATTTCTCCTAGAACCCTGATGAAGGTGGGACTGCCACAGCTTTGATCTAGGCAGAAGTATAATAAGACATTTCCTTCCCACAGCAGTCTAAATATCCCAGTCATCAAGCATTAAACTTTCATGTGGCCCCACTCCCTGGCTTGGTCCACTTCCAGAAGATAGGAAAAGGAATTTCAGCCCCCACAAGGGCAGATCTCTGGGCATCACTGAACCCACATTTGGGCTGCCATCTGTACCTGTGCTGACCCATCCCTGACTTTTCTTTTTTTGTGTGCAACAAGTGAAAAGTTTTCTAGTTATTACCTTGATCCATCCCATACCTCTTAGTAAATATTTCTTAATTAATTAAACTGTACCATCTTTAAGAATAAGAGGAGAAATAGAGAAAATTCCAATAGGAAGATCCTTGATAGACCGATCACATCTAATTGAATATTAATCAGTGTAAGGAAGTTGAAGGGGATGATAAAGATGGGACAAAAGCAATATTTTACTGAGAGTAAAGTCAGCAATGATTCAGAGTCCCTAATATCAAAGGTGACATATTAGAATATCTAACAAATGTATATATAACAGCTCTTCCCTTTTTGTGTTAATTGGACAGAAATAGAAAGGCTTTGGAAGATATATATGGAAGCCAGCTGCTTAATAGGGTTCTGACTTCCTGCTCGCTTCCCTAGGGACTTTGGAAAGAAACTTTTCCTTTGGTCAAAATTGGGGTCTTTTTCTCTTGGTTTACATTCTTATTTTGTTCCCAGGCATAGAACATAGTCACATGTGTTTATTTTCTGGCATAGTCTAATCTGTCGAATTTCTCCAATTTATAAATGGGCTTCTTCTCTAAGTATCTCTTGTTGTATATGATATTCTTTTCTATAAACTGGTGTATAGTGGTATGGGAAAAAGCCAGTTGCCATAAACTGAGAGCTATTTTCTCCCTTTACAGGTTAGTGACTAGAGAAGCAGTTTTTATTTTGAATATATTGTATGGCTAGAGGAACAATATTTAGAGAGACAGATAAGTATCGTTCTAGTCCAGAACCCATCTTAGAGACCGAAAAAAAGAGTGTCCAGCCATGTTCTTTCTCATGCAGCCCTCGAAGCAAGGACCACAATCTCTCTTACAGAGGAGTAAGCCAGATTCTAGACATACCTATTCATGCTACCCTGGAGCTACATTTGAGATAATCCCTAATTCCATTTCTAGAAGCATTTAGGTGGTGCAGTGGATAGAGTGCCAGGCCTGAAGTCCAAAAGATTCATTTTCCTGAGTTCAAATCAGGCCTCAGACACTTAATAGCTGTATGACCCTGGACAAGTCACTTAACCCTGTTTGCCTCAGTTTTCTCATCTGTAAAATGAGCTAGGGAAGGAAATGGCAAACCACTCTAGTGTCTTTTCCAAGAAAACCCCAAAGGGGGTCATGAAAAGGCAGACACAACTGAAAAACAAATGAACAACACAATTCCATTTCTAATCCTAACCCTAACTTTAATCTTAATTCCATTTATAACTTTCCTCCTCTGGATATATATTTGATTTGATTTCATTTATTTCTGTTTACAGGCAATACAAGCCATCAATGGACAAAAGACCATGAATGCTCTAGAATTTACCAACTTGGTATTTGAAAAGATTGATGTCAATAGTGATGGTAAGTCAGTTGCTAGCCCTGGCATTTTTCTAATGGTCTGTAAACAAGGGGGCTTAGGAGTAGGAAATGATATATGTATTTTTTAATTGAATGGTGATGAAAAAGGAAGATACATTCAATTCAGCGTTGATCACAGAACCACAGAATTGGAGAGCTGGAAACCGATCATTTAGTTCATCCCATAATTGAAAGAATCCTCTCTGTAATGTATCTGATATGTAACCTCTGTTCAAATACTTGCAACAAGGAGGACTTTTATTCCACTTTGGATCTGCTCTAATTTTTGAGAAAATTTTCCTAACCTCAAGCCTCAGTTTATCTTTTTGAAACTTCCTCCATTGCTTCTAGCTCTAACCTCTGGGGTCAAACAAATCTAATCTGTATTGCACACGATAGCCCTTGAAAAATTTGAAGACAGTTATCACACTTCCTAGGGGCAGCAGGGTGGTGTAGTGGATAGAGTGTTGGGTCTGTAATCAGGATAGACCTGAGTTCAAATCTGGCCTCAGACACTTCCTATCTGTGTGACCCTGGGCAAGTCACTTAACCCTATTTGCCTCAGTTTCTTCATCTGTAAAATGAGGTAGAGAAGGAAATGGCAAACCACTCTAGTATCTTTGCCAAGCAAATCCAAATGGGGTCACAAAGAGTCAAACACCACTGAAACAACTCAACAACAACATTACGTCTCTGTAAGTCTACTCCTTCCAGGCTTAATGTTACTAGTTCTTTCACAGATCCTAACATGACATTGAACTCAAGAATTAAATATAATATTCTAGTGTGATCTTTCACTAAAGGAATGATCACCTCCATATCTCTAAAAGTTATGCCTCTCAAGGCAGCCCATATTCTTTTTTTTTTGATGACTGTCATATCATACAGTGACTCATCTTGGTTTTCAGTTCGCTAAGACCCCCCCAGAATTTTTTAATCAGATTTTATGTTAGTTAATCTTTTATCAGGTTCCTGTTGTATGAAAAGTCCTAAACTAAGTGCTACAGGAAATACAAAGTTTAGATAAGGCGCAGTATTTGTCTGTATATTTCTAGGCTACCAACACAAAGGACTATAATACAAAATATCTGATTAGTGAATTAAAAAGATACACCAAGGGGGTGGGACAAGCAGAGAAAAAGTTCCTGATGAACTACAGGGGAATCAGGAGGAGGATGAGGTATTTGGGTGGAGCTGTAAGAACTAGGAAACTAGAGAGGGATGATGTGCCAGGTATAGAGAATAGTGTAATGCAGCAGCTCACAGTGTATGGACCCCAAAACCCTTTCAGGAGACCAACAAGTCAAATCTATTTTTATGATAATATTAAAACATTATTTGCCTATTAAAATATTCATCCATTTCCAACTGCCTATTTGTGTGAGGCAGAATTTTCTTCATATACTTGAATCCAAACAACATATTGCATAGATTGAATGCATAAGTATATATGAGAATCCAACTATTTTTATTAAATCAGACATTAAGGAGATTTGCCAAAATATGTAAAAAAAAAATCCTACTCTTCTCACTATTTTTTTTGAAATTATAATTATTTTTCATTAAAACATTATTTGTAACCTAGTAGGTTCGTTATTTTTAATATATTAATGAATAAATATTTTAAAATTGATCAGTTTTAATTTATAATGTTCTAAATGTAGATAAGTGTAACCCATATAAACAAAAGTTCTTTGGGGTACTCAATAATTCTGAAGAGTGTAAGGAGTTGTTGAGACCAGAACGTTTGAGAACAATCTGGTATAAAGGTAGGTGTTAGTGGGAAGGTACAGAGTGTGTTCAGGAGAAAGAGTCCAATTTAATTGGAATATAGATTATGTGTATGGTAAGGGGAGGGGGCAGGAAGCCCTATATTTTCCCATTCTTTAAAAGGGTATTGCCATTTTAGAATAAGTTTGAATTTTAGCGCAATGGGTATGCCATTTAATTTTAAAATTAAATTTTATTTTTAATTTAAAAAATCTGTTTTGTCTTCCTCCTACTGCCCCACCCATTAAAGAAGAAAATAAAAGTCAAACTCTTGTAACAAGTAACAGTCAAGCAAAACAAATCACCACATTGTCCATGTCCAAAAGAATACACACACACACACTCACACTAGGAATTAATAAATGCTAGTTGGTTGTGAGGAGGTGGGCAGAATGTTTCATCTTGAGTCCTCTGAATGAATCCTGAATTCATGGTGGATCATTGTGTTGCTCTGAGTCAACTCAAAGTTTCCTAGTTTCAGTGGGTACATTCTTGGGTTCTTCCAAGCACTTAGATGACATAGTGGACAGAGACCTCACCTTGGAGTCAAGAAAACCTAGGTTTAAATTGGGCCTCAGATGTCTGTTAGCCCTATGACCCTGGGCAAGTGAGCTAATCGGTCACAACTCCGTGTTCTCCTCTAACAAACGAAAATAATAGTAGTCTGTGGCCCACAGGGTTGTTGTGAGGATCTGTAGAGTTTGCCAACCTGTATAAATGTTGGGTTATTATTTTCTGTTATCTGTTATCCTAGCCTTTGTATATGGACAGCCAAAAGACAAAGCCCTCCCTGTTTCAGACCCCTGAGGACAATGTCAGCCTAGAAAATTTGAAGTCTCTCTCTGCTTCTTTGGAACGCAATAAATCACTCCCAAGGACCCATGACAGACCATTTGTAACTCATTTTAAATACCTTTGGAAATGGCTGGCATTCAGAAACCTATCAGCCTTAGAGAATTTCCCCTTCTCTAGGGGCCAATTCCCTGTCCTTTGAGAGACTCCACGACAGCACAAGGCCACTGTTGTGGCAGGCTCAGGCAGGAGAGGAGAGATGACAGACCATTCCAGTACAAGGCTAATGGAGGGGTGAGGTAATGAGAAGAGCAGGTTTTCATTTTAACTCTTTATGTTCATTAAGTAGATGCTAAGCTCTCATGTTCTGCACTCAGAACTGAAGGGTTGAAAGTTCTGTCAGCACGCCCTTCAATTTTCATCACCCTAGAGAAAGTATTGGCCTCTCTGCCTTAGTCGCATGTTTGTTAACACTCCCAGAATTCCTAGAGAGATAAGGTGCAAGGGGGTTTATATACCTGAAGTCATTATATGCAAACAATTAATAATCTTATGAGTTTACAATCCAGACTTTCAGTCTTAAGATATTTTTTATGCAGCGATTGACTTTAGCTTCTCTAATAGAGCTTAGTGACTCATATAAACACACTAATATCTAGATGCTTTAAATATATATATATGTATGTATGTATGTATGTATGTATGTATGTATGTATGTATGTATGTATTTGGGACAAGGAAATTGTAATCTTTTCTCTCTCATGAGCTATATAACAACAGTACCTGCCCCACAGGATTGTTGTGAGGATCTATAGACTTTGACAACCTATATAAATATTTGGCCATTATTGTCTGTTATCTGCTATTCCAGCCCTTGTGCACAGACACCCAAAAGACTTTTTGCTTCAAAAAACCTTTGTAGTTTACAAAAAACCTTTGTAATTTTCAAAATGGAATCTATTTTCCAATTAATTCTGCTAGTGAAATTGTATTCCATTAGGTTAATGTGTCTCTAGACCCCTAATGCCCACCTATGAAATTCCTGTCCCCAGAAGCCACACAGAGCAAGAGGAAGAGCAAGAGAAAGCATTGACTACCATTTATCATCCACAAGACCACTTGATTCCATTCAGATAAAGGCCAAAGCAATCATTAAATGAAGGGTAGTAAGTCATAATTCATAAATGTTCATGTCTGATGTAAATATTTACTATGAAGAAATAAAGTAAATGCCACTGACCTATATGGAATGAGATCAGATGAACTGGTTGCACTTTGAAATTAAGGTGATCAATGATTCCCTACGAAAGCCCAGAACAACAGACCCAGGGTAGAACTGACAGTGTTGGATTTTCTCCTGGGGGGAGGGGAACGGAACCGTGATGTCACTTAAGAACTGTGACATCATTTCAGAGAGCTGGACCTGGAATCAGTAATACCTTGAATTCAAATCCAGCCTCAAATACTTACCAGTTGTTGACCCTGGGCGTGTCACTTCATCTTTGCCTCAGTTTCCTCATCTCTAAAATAGGGCTAATTATTATAACTTTCCTCCAAGAGTTGTTGTGAGGATAAAATGAGATGACATTTGCAAAGCACTTTGAAAATCTTAAAGTGTTTTTTTTGGGGGGCAGGGGGTTGTTTTTCTTCTAGCTGTAAGTGTGCAGTATCATAGGATTAAACACAGAATGGAGTTTAGAGATCATCTAATACAATCTTCTCATTTTGCAGATGAAAGTGGGGTGAAATGGCTTGCCTAAAGTCACATAGGTAGTAATTGGAAAAATCTTTGTTCTAGTCTCATATTCTTTCCACTTCATCACACTCCCTTCCAGACTCAGTCTATTTAGCCCTGCAGAATGCATGCTAAACATAATGCAAATGAGTCCTCTGATGCAATAGTCAAAGGAAATAGTTTATGAAGAATTGAAAGAAGCATTACAGAAAAGGTCACTGCATTACCGCAGTACATGGGGATTTCATGGTTGGTCGGCGGAAAGAAAGTAATCAAGAAATCTTCATTGGCAAATGTGGAAGAGGAAGAAAGGAGGGAGATTGGTTAATGCCTATGGGGCGCCAATGGTAAATGCTGAGACCTTAACACACTTATCTCTGATTTTTGACTTTTCAAGCTATAGAAACTATAGATCTAAGAGGGAAATTTTGGTTTACCATCTAATTTAGGTTTATTCTTCTAGTTAGGAAATTCAGGGGCACCTTCAAATTTCTTTTTAATACTTCACATTTAAAACAGATTTTTAAAAGATTTTATTAATATCTTTTGTTTTTATAGTATCATTTCCCATGTTGTGCTTCCCTTCCCCTTCCTTCCTCTTAGAGAACAATTCCTTATAACAGAGGATTTTTTTAAAAGAAAAAAGAAAAAAAAGGAGAAAAACATTCATCAAAGATGATCAACATATCAAAACAACAAAAAAAACTAGTGCTGTGTATGCAATATTCCCCAGGAAACCCGACCTCTGCAGAAAATAAAGGAAGGTGTCTTCTCGTATCCTGCTTTGTTTTTCGCCAACTTCCTGGACAGCTTTCATTTCAATGAATATTTATTAAATTTTTAAAAGCCAATAATACTATGTGTCTTAGAAAGACAATTTTCCAAAGGAGCCATAATGCTTGTGACTCTGGAGGAGTCTAGACAGTTGCCCCAAGCTGGATTGAGTAGAGGCTGACAGAAATAGCAATAGTTTTATTGGGTATCATTGCCACCAGATCAGATCACTGAACACCTAGGTCAGAGATATGAATCATGAGAGCCTACAAAGATACAGTGAGAGTTCGGAGACAAGAACAGATGCAACCATTCAATAAGGAGTTGTTTTTGTAACTAAAGTCATCAAAGGTAAAGCCCTACCTGAATAGGAAAAGAGATGACAATTATGGACTGTTCCTTCCTCGAGCTGTCTTGGTAGACAGAGAGTCAGGGGAAGAAGATTCATTAGGAAGGAAGTTGAGGACTAAAGAAAAGAAGGTGAAAATAATAAAAAAGTAGCATCTGTATGAGCACTCAAGAAAGAAATCAAGAAGAATAAGGAACATTGTGAAGAGGATAAAAGATTTCTAAAAGGAAATAATAAAAAAAGTTATGAGAGATGGCAGAAAATAAGGCAAGGTGGAAGGAAATCCAGAAAGATTTAATGCCTAAGCAAATCAACCAGAGCCACTAACAAATAAAAACAGAGAGAGGACAACCCAGAGAAACAGAATAGACGAGATAATTGTGAAATTATTTAGCTTCTTCTCACCTAAAGTATTGGCAAACTACACTCCCCGTGAGCAAATTCAGAACTGATCCTTAGAGTGATTTGACGAAGAAGGGAGCATGAAAGGCACAAAATACTCAAGTCTAGATGACATTTGGCTGAATATCTTGAGCCAGCTATCTCAGAACTACCCATAGGGTTCTAAATCAAGGGTTCTATGTTACAAATGACTGTCCTGCAACAGAGTAGGAAAAAACTCAAGATGACTCTTGTAATGATAATAGACTTAGGAGACCTTCAAGCAGTTCTCTTAAAACTCTACAGCACCCCTGCTAGAGAATATTAACGTGAATACCAGGGCACATATCAGCAAGGAACCCCCACAGTTTCCACTCAGGTTATTTAATTGGTGGAATAGGATTCTGGGCTTGACATTAGAAACACCTGGATAAAACTTTGCCCATGGCACTGGCTATGTAATCCTTTCTCAAGCCACATCTCTCAGCTCCAGGTTCCTCATCTGTAAAATGGGTATAATGATGTCTCTGGTACCTACTTCACAAGGTTATTGTGAGGTTCAAATGAGATGATTATGTAGAATCTTTTCCAAAGCTTAAAGGCATATATAAATGTCATGTTAATTGGCATTATCACCATCATCATCTTTATCTAATTCCTCCTAAAAGAAAAAAAATGTTGAAATATTAAAAAGCAATCCCCTTTGTATTTAATAACAAGAAAGCATTTCACTTAATAGAATGTGCAAATCCGCAGACTTTATTAAGAGCCTCCTATGTTCTGGAAACTTTACTGGGTGCTAGGGGAAATACAATAGAGCCACTAGGTGGTGCAGTGGATAGAGTGACTCCTAAGGAATCAGAAAGATTCATCATCCTGAGTTCAAATTTGGCCTCAGACACTTATTATCTGTGTGACCCTGGACAAGTCACTTAACCTTGATTGGCTCAGTTTCCTCATATATAAAATAAGCTTGAGAAGAAAATGGTAAAGTACGGCAGTATCTGCCAAGAAAACCCCAAATGGCATCACACGGAGTCAGATGTGGCTGAAAATGACTGAACAATGACAAGGGAAAATATGATGGTTAAATAAGAAGTTTCCTACCTTTATGGAGCTTACACTCTAGTGGGGAGAATTTAAGACAGTAAAGGTAAACTACTATGTACGATAATACATGGTAAGTTCATTTGAGAGGTACAAAGCAAGGCACTATGAAAGGTCAGAGGTGAAGGATGGAAGAAGACTTCATGTAAAAGGAAGCATTTGAGTTGGGCTTTAAAGGTTAGGTGGAATTCAGCAGAAGGCAAAGGTCATTTCAGGAACTGGAAACAACCTGATCAAAGGCAGGAAGGCAGGAAGGCAGGAAACCAAAGCATGTACATTGGGGCAGCCTTTTTAAATATAAGGAGTTATCTAAGTTGGGCTTTAATGTAAAGTACACAAACGAAGACTGAAAATGCTTGTTGGAGAAAGCTTCAGTCCAACAAGGAAGAGAAAGGTAGACCTCAAATCAACTTGGCTTACTCTTAATTTGAGGTCAGCTAGCTACTATCTAAATTGATCAAGCAAGCAAGCAAAAAAAAATTTTTTTTTGTACCTGCTATGTGCCAGGCACTAGGGATACTAATACAAGAAAATGAAACAATTCCTGCTCTCAAGAAGCTTACAAGATATGCAAGTGTAAATATATACCAAATAAACAGAAGGTTGTTAGGGAGAGAGCATCCCGCCATTTAGGGGTGGGGAAGGTGGATAGGTTGGGAAATATGTCATATATAAGGTGGTATTTGAGCTACATGTTTAAGGAGGTGGGGAGAATGTACATTACAGGTATGGGGGAAGCAGCGTGGTCAATGTAAAGGTATAGGTGCAAGGCTATGTGTGAGGAACATAGATAAGGCTATTTGGGGGGAACTAAAGTGTGTACAAAGGGGAATGAGTCTGACAGGATAGTTTGGGAACAGTTTGTGAAAGACTCTAGAAGTCACAGGAGTCTGCATCTTATCCAAAAGCAATAGTTAACCATAGAAGTTTATTGAACAGGGGAATGACATGGTCAGATTCCCACTTAAATGAGAAAATGGTGATAACAGTTGTAATGTGCTTAGCAGAGATCCTGGAACATAGTGCAGGTGCTTAATAAATATTTCCTTCCTTCCTTCCTCCTCTTCTCCCTTCCACCTTCTCTCCCCTTTTGTTCTCTTCCTCCTTCCCTTCCTCACTTCCCGCTT
>CM053582.1:338383953-338403120 GCA_028627135.1 Pseudochirops cupreus | reverse complement strand
CACTTAGCATCAGTTTGTATAAGCGTCTCTAGGTAAATATGAAGTCCATCTGCTTCTCATTTCTTATAGCACACTAGCATTCCATTACATTCATATACCGCAACTTGTTTAGCCATTCCCCAATTGATGGGCATCCCCGTAATTTCCAGTTTTTTGCTACCACAAAGAGAGCTGCAACAAATATTTTTGTACATATGGGTCTTCCTCCCACTTCTATGATCTCTTTGGGATACAGCCCTAGAAGTGGTATTACTGGGTCAAAGGTTATACAATTATTTATAGCCCTTTGGGCATAGTTCCAAATTGCTCTCCAGAATGGTTGAATCAGATCACAACTCTACCAACAATGCATTAGTGTTCTAATTTTTCCACATCCTCTCCAGCATTTGTCCTTGGAAACTTTTCTGAGGAGAGATCCTGGTGTGGGGGAGTAAATGGGGTTCATTATTGATGGGGGGATGGAAGGATACTTTGTGATTTGTTTATGGAAGAAAAAGAGGCTGGTTTTTCTAAGAGTAAGACCCTGTTATAGAGAGTACAAAATGAGGCTGAGGCTCCTTTGGCAAGGACTCTGGTGTTAGAAAGGGGCAGCATTTTTTACCTCTACTGACTTTCTTGATGTTATGGTAAATCATTGTCCTTGGGAGATATTACTTAACTGCACATGTAAGTTAGGTTGGACCTGAGCTTATCAGGTCTCTTTCCCAACATCCTGATTGATAATATGAAGTCACCAAGTTTTCTATTAATGATAATCTAAATATTATTTACATTACACATTTTTACGTAGAGTCTGTAGTGGTAGATGTTGTTTTTCTTTATTAGTGCCAACCTCTCCTGGACAAGCCCACATACAAGCATGCCCTTCCTCTACCAACAATAATCTTGGTGAAATCAGAGGCACTATTTTAATCATTCTTGTTTCCCCCATAATGACTTGCATGTCATATGAACATAATAATTGTTGAATGAATAGCAGCAGAGTCCAGGGCCAGGTTTCTTTTTAAAGAAGATATATTAATAACTTGCCATTTCAGCCAAATAAATACAAAATGTGTATATAGCAAATTCATTTTTGTCTTTTTTCAATTTACTTCCATTCCATTTCATTCATTCCATGAATTCACTTTTATCTGTTTCCATGTTCATGACTTTTCTGAGTACATCCTACTTGCTTCTCCTTTATTTATAAGTAATTGTTCATGCCCCCATACAATCACATCCTATCCCTTCATGCATCCTTTTGACAGTCCATGATCCATGTCAGTAATGTATTTCCTCCTTATCTGCCTAGCTTAGAATCCTTAGCTTCATTCAAGGCTTAAGTGCCACAAAGTCTTTCCTAATTCCCTTTAGTTTTTAGCATTTTTCTTCCCTCCCCCCCCAATTACCATTTATGTATTTTATTATGACATATCTGTTTCCATATTGTCTTTTACCAATAGAATGTGAGTTCCTTAAGGACAAGGGCTGTTCATTTTTTCTTTGTAGCCCTAGCACATAGTAGGTCTTTACTAAGCGCTAGTTGAATTTAGTCAAATTTGTATCTAGGGCTATTTGACAAGAATTGCCCCAAGGAATAGTAATGGGGTTCATAAAATGGAAGAAACAAAAGGAAAGGCTCTTGAGGTTGGGATGATTTATCAGTGGGAAAATTTTCCTCCATGTCCCAATTCAGTCAAAGCTTTGTTTGTACCTGTCCTACAGCATTTAGCAAATTATGTCTTGGTGACATGGTGGATATAGTTCTAGACTTGAAGACAGAAAGACCTCAACTCAAATCCTGTCTCAGGCACTTCAGTCATTCATTCAGTCAACAAGCATTTATTAAGCACTTACCATGAATCAGGCACTGTGCTTAGTACTGGGGAGACAAAAGAAAAGCAAAAGATAGTTCCTGCCTTCAAGGAGCTTACAGTCTAATAGGGAAAACAAAAAGCAAACAAAACAAACAAGCTATAGACAAAATAAATCTGAAATAATCAGCGGAAGGAAGGTATAAGAATTAAAAGAGTTTGGGACAGGCTTCTTGTAGAAGATGGGATTTTATCTGGGACTTGAAGAAAGTCAGTAAACAGAGATGAAGAGGGAAAGTATGAGGGACAGCCAAAGAAAATGCCTAGAGGGAGAACATCTCATTCATGGATCAACAAGTAGACAAGCATCTCTCCAACAATGAGTATATGGGGAGGGGGGGGGTGTAAGGTGTAAGAAAACCAAAAAGGAAGGAGGGACCCAGTTTACAAAGGGCCTTGAATGCCAAACAGAGGCTTTTGTATTTATTCCCAAGGTGATAGCCACTGGAATTTATTGAATAGTATGGAGTGACATGGTCAGATATATACTTCAAGAAAAGCATTTTGGTGAGTAGATGAAGGACAGACTGGAGTGGGAAAAGACTTATGGCGGGTAGACCAATAAGCAGACTATAGCCATTGTCCAGGCATGAGATGATAAAGGCCAGTGCCAGAGTGGTGCCAGTGTGCCAGGAGAGAAGGGGGCATGTGTTAGAAATATTGCAAACAGATCTTGGCAACAGATTGGATGTGGTTGGTGTGAGATAGTGAGGAGTCGAGGGACTGGGATGATGTTGGTGCCTTCTAGAGTAAGAGGGAAGTTTGAAAGTTGGGGAAGGATTTAGGGCAGTGGTTCTCAACCTTCCTAATGCTGCGACCTTTTAATACTCATATGTGGGCATATATGCATGTGGGCAGACCCGCCTGGAGATAGATAGAAGAGCCGTGTCTTGGTTCCTAAGACCATCAGAAATATGTGTTTTCTGATGGTCTTAGGCGACCCCTTTGAAAGGGTCATTCGACCCCCAAAGGGATGGCGACCCACAAGTTGAGAACTGCTGATTTAGGGGGAAAGAAAATTAGTTTAGTTTTGGAGATGTTGAGTTTAAGATGTCTACTGTACATCCAGATTGAGATGTCTGATAAGCAGTTAGAGAGATAAGATTGGAAGTCAGCAGAGAGTTGAGGGATAAGTAGATTTGAGAATCATCAACATAGGTGTGATACTTGAATCCATGGGAGCTGATGACATCATCAAGTGAAGTAAAATACAGGGAGAAGAGAAGAAGAAGGCCTAGGACAGAATTCTAAGGGATACCTGTAGGAAGAGGGCATGATTTCAATCCAGAAAAGGAGATTGAGAAAGAATAGTCAAATAGATTGGAGAAGAACCGAGAGAGTGGTATCCCCAAAACTCAGAGAGATAAGGGTATCAAGAAGAGCATGACTAACAGTATCAAAAGTCGAAGAGAGGTCAAAAATGATGAGGATTGAGAATAGGTCATTGAATTTGGCAATTAAGAGATGATTGGTATCAAGAAAAATGATGAAAAGAAGTAAGGAGGAAGGGGAAATAGCACTTCTAGACTTCAAACTATATTATAAAAGTAGTAGTCATTGAAACCACCTGGTATTGGTTAAAAAAAGAGAGAAATAGATCCATGGAACAGACTAGACAAGGAAGATTCAGTAACAATAGAACTCAATAACCCAGTGTTTGATAAAGTAAAAAATATAAGTCACCTAGGGAAAATTCCCTATTTGATAAAAAAAAAATTGCTATGAAAACTAGAATGCAGTCTAGCAGAAGTTAGGCTTCAAACCAACATCTTTACCACACTCCATAATACATTCCAAATGGATACGTGACCTTGATATTAATGATCACACTATAAAAAAATCAGAAGAGAAACAGATTGTGTACTTCTCACAGCTATAGATGATATGTGTTCTTAATCAAATAAGAGATAGATTAGATAGATTAGAAAAGATAAAATAGATAACTTTAATAACTTGAAACTGAAAAGCTTCTGCATAGACAACATTAATGCATCTAAAGTAAGAAGGAAAGTAGATGATATGTGTGATGAATACAGAGAATCCTGAGGGGCTCTATATGAATTGAAGCAGAGTGAAGTAAGCAGAACCAATAAAAATATATATATACACAGTAACTAGAACAATGCAAATGGGGGAAAGTCACATCAAAAAATGAAAAGTAAGTGTAATGAAATTATAAAGATCAAACAGGACTCAAATGAAGAGATATGAGAAGACATCCCCCAACCTACCTGTGGGTGAAGGTGGGAAGTCTTCAGCTGCTCCATATTACACGTTTGCAGACTTTCTCACTGAATCAACCAAGTGTGCTGATTTCTTCTTTAAAAAAATAAAGAACAAAACCACCACTATTTGTCATATGGGATAGCTCTGGGAATAAGGAAGAGGAGGGATATATGGAATACCATGGTGAGGCAAGAAACAGAAAACATCAATAAAAGTTATTTAAAAGAAAAAAAAAGAAATCACTGGTAATTTTGGAGAATTTTTTCAGTTGAATGATGAGGTCATATTGCAAAGACTTAAGAAGAGAGTGAGAGAAGTGGGGGCACCTCTTGCAGACAGTCTTCTCAAGTTTAGCTAAAGACTGCCCTTCTGTGACCATGAGAAAGCTAATTAATGTCAGTCTCAATTTATTCATCTGTTAAAGGGGATTATAACAGCATCTACCTCACAGGGGTATTACGAAGATCAAATGAGATAATGTATATAAAATGCATAACAAAACTTAAAGAATTGTTTAATTGTTAATCATTATTTTAGTATGTCTGTGCCCTCCCCTCTAAACTGTAAAGTCCTTTGAGAGCAGAGACTACATCTTACATTTCTTTTTTTAATCCAGAACTTTGCATAGTGCCTTGCATATAATAGAGCCTCAATAAATTTTCACTGAGTCAATGAATGAATTGGTCTGACAGCTCCATAGATTCAGAAGCCTTCATTATTGTGCTGTCTCCCTCTCTCTTCCCCCTAAATGGATATTTAAAGAGGTAAAAGAAATGCATTGCAAGTTCATTTTTCAAGCAGAATTTCAATTTAACAGGGCCAGCCTTCCAGATATTGGCAGAATAACCAGGCCCCTAAGTAGTGTCCTTTAATATCTACCCTCCCCTACAGCCTATGGTTTGCCAAGGGCACTGCTCTTTCTCATTAAAATTCCCACCATTGGAGTCACTAATGGGTTAGATTACAAAGGCTCTGGAGCCCTGAGGGGATGATATTAAGCGGGAAGGCAGTTTTCTAGTGGGGAAGAAAGCCTGCCAGCCACATGACCTGAGTATAAGGGCTTTGTATTATATCCCTGGACCAGTGAGGATAGTCCTAAAGTAATGAAGCATGGGAATGGAAATGAAAAAGAAGAGAATATTATAGACCAATAAATGCTTAATGAATATTGAGCTAACTTTCCAATTCTGCCTACGGCTGGTCTTGGTACCATATTTTAAAAAGAGAGGACATTAAATCATTCTCACAAACAGGATTTATTAGGAAAGCAGCCTTGTAGATAGAGTAAAGCGCTTGTATTTAAAATGACCTAGGTTCGAATCATGCCTCCCTCTGACAAGCCCCATGGTACTGGGTCGTCTCATCACACCTCTGAGTTTATTCATCTTTCAAATGATGAACCTCATTACAACCTCACCTGGTTGTATGTAAGCCTTATATGTAAAGTGCTACCTTAATGTCGGCTATTATTGACTTCCCCTGACCTAGATGAACAGGAATTAATCATATCTTCATCTAGAATTGGCCACACCTTCAAATACACTCACATTTCTCTGGGACTTTAGAGATTATAAATTATTTTTCTGTGCCTGGCACACAGTAGGCACTTAATACATGCTTCTTGATTTGACTTTTCTCACAATAACCCGATAAAGTAAGTCATGAAGACATTAGAATCCACATTTGAGAAGTGGCTGGGTGGCGCAGCGAATAGAGCATCTACTCCTGGAGGACCCAAGTTCAAATCCGTCCTCAGGCACTTCACATTAGTTGTGTGACCTTAGGCAAATCACTTAAGCCCAATTGCCCTGCCCTCCCCCCTCCAAAAAACCAACCAACCAACAAACAAACAAAAAAAGAATCCCCATTTGATAGGTGAGGAAAATGAGCCACAGGGAGTTTAAATCTAAGATTTGCCCGAAGTCCCACAGCTAGTAGGTATTAGAGCTGGCATTAGATGACCCCAAGGTCACTTTCAGCTCCAAATTTGTAATCCTATGATTCGAGCCTAAATGATTTCAGATGCAAAATTGTAGATCATAAGATAATAGAATTTAGAGCTATATGGGACCTTGGAGATCATCTAATCTCATGTTACAGATGAGAAAACTGAGGCAGAGAGAAGCTGGAACCTACCCTTGGTCACCACAGGCACACACAGGCCATGGTCCTCAGGGGTAGGCCCAGGGGTAATACTTGCTCCTGAATGGATCAGAGCATCACGCATGCCTCATTAATGTCAGAGGCAGGATATGATATCCAGGTCTTCCTGTCTCTAAGCCCAACAGGTTTGCTATTCCTCCTGTCAGCAGATATCAGAGAGCACGGCAGGCAGATTCTGTGAGAAATGTAGAAACATAAATTGCCCTGTCCTGAGGAAAACATAATTTTTAACTGACTAAAAAAAGGTTGAATTAATCACCAAAACAATCATCTCTACCCCTGCCTGCAACATTTCTTGAGTATGCCAGGCATTGAGCAAGAAGGAGAGTATTTTATACCCTAAACATCTAGCACATGCCTTAATGAGTTCATTAATCATTAATAAGGGCCCCCATAAGCACTGAATAAATGCTTGTTGGTTGACTAGTTGATTGACTGAGAAGGACTCATAATCTAGTTGGAGAGCCAAGATACATAGATAAAAAAACATGTTAATAAAAATAATCAAAGTGATAATTGTAATGAAAATGGCTTCTTCATTGTAATAAAAAATTGATATGAAAAAAATTGGCCAAACTATCTTACCTTTCTCAAACTAGAAAAGATTTTAGGGACAAAAAGTGGTACCAATAATAAATGATTCATTATTTTCTCTAACCACACATGTATTTATTATATTCTAGGAGAGCTGACTTTAGAGGAATTCATCAGTGGCTTAGAAAAAGACTCCAAGCTTTTGGAGATGATAACCAAGAGTTTTGATCTCTCCCACGTATTGAAAGTGATTCAGAGTGGAAGGAAGGAAGACACCTGAGATAGCTTGCCTTAGACCACAACTGAAGATGAGGACCTTCAAAACAACAGGGAACTTCAGCAATGGAGACTTTATTTTGCCCAAATGTCTTTCCCTACGCTCAGCACACACTATAGCTCTTACAGCAAGAAAGAATCCTTCTCTTGTGTATAATATTGTTGGGTGCAGATGTAACGTTCTTGAATCAGACTAATAAATAAAACTGTGATATTCAACCCTGAGAAGCCTTCCATAAAGTGATGAGGCAGATACACCATTGTTGTTCTGTTTAAATATTATTTGTTCTGTCCTGCAGACAAGAATGTGGTAATAAAGTGGATGGATAGATTTCTGGATCCCGTCACTTAAGGCTAGAATGCTTGTTTGCATTAACATGTTTGCACCAAATAATCACATCTTGGGTTATTTGACAAACACTTTTTCTCACCACTATTTGTTTCAGAAAAATAACAACTTGATAAACAAAAGGTTTTTTAAGCTCCTAGTTCTTATTGAAACCCTATATTACAGATGACCAGGTTCTTGTCCAGTCTTTTCTCTCCCTTCTTTTATTTCTATCCTAAATGCTTCCATGAATTAATAGACATTCTGTTCTAAAGGAACATCCCAGACAACATGAGAAGTGGTGTGTTATAGTAAAAAGAGCTTAATGTTTGCTAGATAAAACTCAGTTCTTCCACTACCAAGCTCTGTGACTGCGCAGATCACTTAAATTCTGAGTCTGTTTCACCATTTGTGAAATGAGGGCATTGCCTTTGCCCACCCCCAAAGGCTCAAGTTAGATAATGGGGCCTATGGAAAAGGTACAGAATTTGGACTTAAAGAAATGCAGCTCAAATCTTAGTTCTGTCACATTAGTTTTATGATGTTGGTCAAGTCACTTAAACTGTCTCAGCCTCAGTTTTTCATCTATAAATGAAGGGGTTGGACAAGACAATTCCTGAGGTCCCCATCTGTTCTAGACTGATGATCCTGTGAATATATGTGAAAGCCCTTGGTAAAGGATGATACCTATTCAAGGTATCATTATCAAAGGGGAAGGAGCTTTGAGTTAAGCAATGAGAATGTTTTCTTTCAATTGGTTATAAATTTGTGTCTAGTTACACATGAAAGTGCAATTGTAATTACTATGGCAGTTGTTGTTTAGATGAGTGCAGCAGACAGCCAGACTAGGCAGCAACAAGCACTTGACATTTTAAATGGTCCTGACATTATAACTCTGACATTTCATGGTTTTTTTTAATATCCCTTCCAAGAGAAAATGTAATGTTGAATGGGATTTCTTGATGGGTTATAACTTTTAAGTTTGGGGTTTCTATAGCCCAGGTGCATTAGTGTGTCCATCAGCGCTGGGCTTCTTTACAGAAACAAAGTACAGACTGACAAGCAGACATGATGTGTCTTCACATTTAAAACGTTATAATTATACTTTAACACACTGGTTGCAATACATACATTTTAAAAGCAGTTTAAACAAACCTCAGGGTAAGACTCCTCCTGCCACTTCAAAGAGTTTTGTGAGGATCAAATAAGATAGTGTAAGAGATTAGGGTTCCAGTTTTCACTCTTCCAACTAGTTAGGTGTGTGACCGCTACCTTTACGTAAGCATTGTTGCTGAAGGAAGGCTAAGTACTATGGCTTAAAGTAACTCTCAGTTGGGTTGGTACTAAGACATGGGTTTTCAACCTGTGGGTCGTGACCCCTTTGGGGGGGGGGGAGTCAAAGACCCTTTCACAGCAGTTGCCTAAGACCATCAGAAAACAAAATTACAGTTATGAAGTAGCACCAAAAATAATTTTATGGTTGGGGGTCACCACAACATGAGGAACTGTATTAAAGGATCATGGCATTAGGGAGGTTGAGAACCACTGTACTAAGAGAACACTGGAAAATTCCCACAGCTGGGCTGAATGGAGCTACTTTGATGCTCATAAAGGCGGAATTAGCTGAGGAATTTTAGGAGGAGGAAGAGTAGTTCCTAGTAGCTGCTAGGGGATAATCAGGGTGCCTGATTTGTCTTAAGATGATTTGAATTATTTGCAGAGTGATTGTCCCACATAAGACTCAGTTTCCTCATCTGGAAAGTCAGAATAACATTACATGTATTACATTTCTTATGGTAATTGGAAGACAAGCACTACCTAAGTATATCTAACGTTTTATCTTCACAACCTAGCCTTTTTCTGCATGGATAATCCTGTTCAGGAGAGTAAAAGGTAGCAAGTACAATTTTCCCTAATTCTGTTCATATTGTGCCACTTCTGTGTAGTCTTTACCTATTTTAGTGCGATTTTGTGTTACATAGAATCTCTGACCCAATTCAATCTAACCCAGCAGATTTTTAATAATGGAAATGAGCATCAAAAAGACATAGGAGACACAAGCTCAGGCCAGAAATCTTACCCATCCCCAGAAGTGAGTAGAGCCCAACTTTAACATAGTTAGAAGTTAAGAAATACTTTGGGAAAATGAGCAAAGAACCAAAAAAAAAAAAAAAGAACCTGAACATAAAAAAGCTACTATGGTGACAGGAAACTCAAAACACAAACTCATAAGAAGACAATCACTTGCAAACATCTACCAGCAAAGACTCAAAAAATGCAGTTTGGACAAAACCCTCACAAGCATTCCCAGAAAATCTTTTTAAAAAATGATTAAAGAGTGGGAAATAATCTTTAAAATTAAATAAAAAATAAAATTTAAAAAAATAAATAAATAAAATTAATTAAATAAAATTAAATAGGAAAAATTAGAAAAGAAATTATAATTATGCAATAAAATTATGAGAATAAAATTAATAGCTTGGAAAAGGAGGTAAAAAAAATTACTGAAGAAAATAACTTGTAAAAATCAGAATTGGCCAAATGGCAAAATAGGTACAAACAAAATGGAAGGAAAAAAACTCCTAAAAATCAGAACTGATCAATAAAATAGATAAGCCATTGGTTAGTTTGACTTATAAAAAGAAACATAAAATCCTAATTACTAGTATCAAAAAGGAAAATGGTGAAAGCAACACAAATGAAGATAAAATTAAAGCAATTTTAGGAGCCATTTTGCCCAATTATATGCCAATAAATCTGACAATCTGAGTGAATACATGAATATTTGCAAAAATATAAATTGCCAGACTAACAAAAGAAAAAATAGAATACATAAAAACTCTATTTTAGAAAAAGAAATTGAGCAAGCCATAAATGAGCTCCCTAAGGTCTCTAGGACCAGATGGATTTACAGATGAATTTTACCAAACATTTAAAGAATAATTAATTTTAATGCATATAAACTATTTTAATAGGCAAAGTCTTATTAAATTCCTTTTATGATGCTAATATGGTTTTGATAACTAAACCAGGAAGAGCAAAAACAGAGAAAGAAAACTACAGACTATTTTCCCTAATGAATTTTGATGCAAAAATTTTAAATAAAATATCACCGAAGAGATTATAGCAAAATATCACTATGACCAAGTGAAATTTAAACCAGGAATTCAGGGCTGGTTCAATATTAGGAAAACTATAAGCATAATTGACCATTTCAATAAGAAAAAAGCAAAAATCATATGATTATATTAATAGATGCAAAAAAAGCTTTTGATAAAATGACACATTCCTATTTTAAAAAAAACAACAACTTGGAAAACATAGGGAAAATGGAACTTTTCTTAAAATTATGTGTTTTGCCATTTCCTTCTCCAGTGCATTAAGGCAAACTGGTTAAGTGACTTGCCTAAGGTCACATAGGTAGTAAGTGTTTGAGGGTTGATTTGAACTCAGGTTTTCCTGATTGCAGGCACAGTACTCTCTCCACTGAGCTACTTAACTGCCCCCTAAAATGATGAGTAATATCTATCTAAAACCAAGAGAAAGCATTATCTGTAACGGGGATAAACTAGGAGCTTTCCCTAGGTTGGTAATTTACCAGGGGTAAATTAAGATGTCTAGTATCATCACTATTATTCAATATGGTATTAGAAATGCTAGCTATAGCAATAATACAAGAAAAAAAATTGAAGGAATTAGAATATGTAGTAAGGAAACAAAACTATGACTCTTTGTAGACAATATGATTGTTATACTTAGAGAATCCTAGAGAATCAACTAAAAAAACTAGTTGAAACAATAAACAACTTCAGCAACATTGTAGAATATAAAATAAATCCCCACAAATCACCACCATTTCTATATATTAACAACAAAGTCAAGCAGCAAGAGCTAGAAAGAGAAATTCCATTTAAATTACTGCAGACAATTATGAAATGCTTGAGAGTATACCTGCCAAGACAAATGCAGGAACTATATGAACACAATTACAAAACACTTTTCACAAAAAGAGCGACAGATCTAAACAACTGGAGAAATATTAATTGCTCAAGGGCAAGGTGAGTCAATATGATAGAAATGAAAATTCTACTTAAATTAATTTATTTATTTAGTGCCATACCAATCAAGCTACCAAAGAATTATTTTATAGAACGAGGAAAAATAATAACAAAGTTCATCTTGAAGCGTAAAAGGTCAAAAACACCAAAAGAATCAATGGAAAAATGTGAAAGAAGGCAAGCCAGAAGTACTGGCTTTTAACCTATACTACAAAGTGGTAATCATCAAAACCATAGCACTGGCTAAGAAATAGCCTGGTGGATATATTTGATTACATGCCACTATGGGGGGAGGGGAGAGGAGAAAGAGGAGGAGAAAATTTGAAATTCAAGAGATTGTGGAAATGAATATGGTAAACTAAAAATAAATAAGTATATTCTTTAAAATAGGATAATAAAAAAAACAAACAATTAAAAAACAGTGTTTAGTAAATGTTGCTATAGTAACCCCCATTTTCCAGAGAAGAAACTGAGTCTGACAGGTTCAGTAACTTGCCCTGCATTAGGTGAGGGTCTGAAGTGGCATTTGAACTCAGGTCTTGAAGTCCTGAGTTTTAGCCACTCTACCCGATACTGCTTCAGAGCATAGTCCTTTAAGCAACTTGGAAAGGGGGGTAGTGCCACTTTCATTATCCCCATTTTATGAACAAGGTAACAGGCTCACAGAGGTTACTGTCACTTAGCAAAAAGGGGTTAAGCTGAGATATGAACCCAGGCATTGTCTTCTGGTCCAGTGTTCTATCATTGTTTCCTTATGGTCCTTCTCTCACTCAGAACCTCACCCTAACAAATCCTTAAGAAAATCGTATGATAATAAAGGACATTTTTAACAAGAAAAAAAAGAAATAGAGTGGTGTGTTAGTGGAATAGATTAGGCAAACAATACAAAGTAGTAAATAACCATAGTAATCTAAGGTTTGATAAACTCAAAGATTTAAGCTTTTTAGACAAGAATTCACTATTTGACAAAAATTACTTGGAAAACTGCAAAGCAATTTGACAGAAATTGGGTATAAATCAGCATTTCACACTGTATGCCAAGATAAGGACAAAATAGGTACATGATTTAGACATATAAAGGATGGTACAAGTAAATTAGGGAAGAATGGGAAAATGTATCAGATATATGAATAAGGGAAGAATTTATGATCAAGCAAGAGATAGAGATAATAACAGGAAGTAAAATTAACAATTTTGATTAAATTAAAAAGGGTTTTTACAAACAAAACCAATGTAGCCAAAATTAGAAGGAAAGCAGGAAACTGGGCAGGAGGTGGAGCAGTTATAACATTTCTCTGATAACACCCTCTTTTGTCAGATATATAGGAAACTGAGTAAAATTAAAAAAGAGCCATTTCCCAATGGATAAATGACCAAAAGATATGAACAGTTTTCAGCAGAAGAAATCAAGGTCATCTATAGTTACATCAAAAAATGCTCTAAGCCACTATTGATGAAAAAAAATGCAGATTAAAAGAACTCTGTGGTACCTGCCCACAGTTTGGCTAACATGAAAAAAAAAAAGGAGAAGAACAAATGTTCGAGAGGTTATGGAAAAATTGGGCCACTAATACGCTATTGGTGGAGTTGTACACTGCTCCAAACATTCTGGAAAACAATTTGGAATTTTGCCCAAAGGGAGAATACCTACCACTTTTAGTTCAGTATCCCAAGGAGGTCAAAGAAAAAGGAAAAGAACCTATATGTACAAAAATATTTATAGTAGGCTTTTTTTGTTTGTTTTTGTTGTGCCAAAGGATTGGAAATGGAAGCAATGCCTACCAATTGGGGAATGGCTGAACAGCTATGATATATGATTGTGATGGTGTATTATTGTGCTGTAAGAAATGGCAAGTGAGGTGGTTTCAGAAAAACCTGAAAAAATTTATATGAACTGAAAGGCAGTCAAAAGAGCAGAACCAGGAGAACATTGTACATATCATAGCAATATCATAAGGATGATCAATTGTGAAACACTTAGCTATTCTGAGCAATACAATGATCCAAGACAATTTCAAAGGATGCATCATGAAAAATGCTATCCCCCTCTCAAGAAAGAACTCATGGAGGCTGGGTACAGATTGAAGCCATTTTTTAAAATTTTCATTTGTTTCTTGGTTTTTAAAAAATATGTTGACTAATATAGAGATGTTTTGCTTGATTTCTTGATTTCACTTGTATAATTGATAACAAATTGTTTGCCTCTTCAATGAGTGGAGAAGGGGCAGAATAGAAACCAAGAATTTGAAATTCAAAAAAAAATTGTTGATAAATGTTAAGACAAATAAATAAAATTTAAAAATCAGACCAGGCCAAATGATGAGGGGAAAAGCAACAGAATGTTACTGAAGAAAATAATCCTTAAAATTTGAATTACTCAAATGGAAACTAACAACTTCATGAGGCATGAAGAACCATTCCACAAAGTCAAAAGACTCCTCAAAAATGGAAGGAAATGTTAAATATCCCATAGAAAAAGAACTGACCTGGAAAATATATTGAGGAGAGAGAATTCAAAAGCTATTGGACTACCTGCTCATGATTTAAAAAAAAAAACCTAAATATAGTACTTCAATAAATCATAAAAGAAAAGCTGGCTAGATATTTTAGAGGTAGAGGTCAAAGTAGAAAATGAAAGAGTCCACAGGCAACTTCCTAAAAGAGATCTCAGAGAAGAGAATATTATAGCCAGAATCCAGAGTTCACAGTTCAAGGAGAAAATATAGCCAGAAAGAAAAAATTTAAATGCAATGGAACTATAGTCAGGGTCACACAAGATTTAGCACCAGAGCAGCAGAGGATTTGTGATATGATATTCTGAGATTATAACCAGCCAGCAAAATTCAGTATAATGCTATGGGTAGAATGGGTGGACATTTACTTAAATAAAGGACTTGCAAGCATTCCTCATGGAAACAACCAGGATTTAATAGAAAATTTGATGCTTAAACATGACACAAAGGAAGGAGAAAAAAAAGGTAAACATGAGTGAGAAATTATAAGGGACTTAACAAATCTAAATTATTCATATTCCTATATGTAGAGATGACACATGTATCCACTAAGAATTTTATCATAATTAGGGCAGTTAGGAGTTTACTTAGAGGGCATAGGTATGAATCTATTGTGTTGGAATGATCTCAGAAGAAGAATGGAAAAGTTATATAGAGGGAAAAGGGGGGAAGGGAGAGGAAGAATGGAGGAAACTATCACATATCAGAAGCATACAAGGAAGAGTTTTACAATGGAAAGGAAAGTGGGAGCAGGGAGAGAGTAACACTCTCATCTGAATTTGTTGAAGAAGGGAAGAACACACACAGATAATTGGATACAGAAATTTCTTTCTCAACCTGGAAGAGAGAAAGGGTCAAAAAAGGGTTGGGGGGGGACACGTACTACCTATAAGTGGTAAGATGGAGGCATATTAAAGGATGCAGTGGTCAGAAGTAAAACAGACTTTTTAGGAGGGACAGAGGAAAAAAAAGGATACATAGACGAGAATAGAATGAAGGGGAATAAATAGCAGTCATAATTGTAAATGTAAATAGGATGAACCATTCATAAAAGAAAAAAAGGACAGGAGAATGGATTAAACACTAGAATCTAGGAACATGTTCTTTATAAGTGATATATTTGGGGCAGCTAGGTGGCTCAGTGAATAGAGCACCAGCACTAGAGTCAGGAAGACCAGAGTTCAATTCCAGCCTCAGACACTTAACACTTACTAGCCATGTGATCTTGGGCAAGTCACTTAACCTGAATTGCCCTGCCTTGCCCCCTCCAAAAAGCCAAAAAAAAAAAAAGTGATGTACTTGAAACAGAAAGATACACATAGATTTAAAATAAAGGCTGGAGAAAAATCTATTATGTTTCACCTGAAGTAAAAAAGGAGGGACAACAATCATGATCTCAAATTTAAAAAAAAAAAGAAAAAAAGAAAAAATAGACCTAATTAAAAGAGATAATCAGGGAAACAACATTTTGCTAATACGTACCAAATAGCAGAGCATCCAAATTATTGTAGAAAAATTTAAATTAATTATGCGAGGAAATAGACTATAAAACTACACTTATGGGAAACCTCAATTTACCCCTCTCAGAGCTAGATAAATCTAACCATAAAATAAATAGGAAAGAAGTTAAGGAGATGAATAAAATCTTAGAAAAATTTTTATGACAGAACTCTGGAGAATAGTGAATGGGAACAGAAAAGAGTAAACCCATTCTCAGCCATACCTTCACAAAAATTGATCATGTATTAGAGCATAAAAACCTCACAAACAAATGCAGACATTCAGAAATAGTAAATATGCATTTTTAAATCTTAATGCAATAAAAATTACATTAAATAAAAGGCCTTAGAAGCATAGATTAAAAATCAATTGGAAACTAAATGATCTAATCCTAAAAAATGACTGGATTCAAGAACAATTCATAGAAATAATCAATTTCATTAAAGATAATGAGACAACATGCCAAAATGTGTAGGATGTGGCCAGAGCAGCACTTATGGGAAAAATTATATCTCTAAATTCTTGCATTAATAAAAGAAAGAAAGAAGAAGTCAACTAATTTGTCATGCAACTTAAAAAAACAACTTAAAAATCGCCAATTAAACTCCAAAATAGAAATCCTGAAAATCTAAAGAAAGATTAATAAAATTGAAATAAAAAAATCAATGCACTAATAAATATAATGGAGCACATTTTATTTTTTTAAGATAAATCATTGACTAATTATATTTAAAAGAAGAAAACCAAACTACCAATATCAAAAGTGGAAAGAGTGACTATACAACCAGTGAAGATGAAATTAAAACTATTATTAGGAGCTATTTTGTTCAGCTATATGCCAATAAAATTGACAAGCTAAGTGAAATTGATGAATATTTGCAAAAATATAAATTACAACTTAACACTAAAGGAAATAGAATACTTATGTGAACCTATGTTAGAAAAAGAAATTAAACAAGTTGTCAGTGAGCTACGGAAAAACAAAAATGAGGACCAGATGGATTTACAAGCAAATTCTTCCAAACATTTAAAAAATGATTAATTCCAATAATACATAAACTTTTAAAAAAAATTTAAAAAAGAAGTCCTACCAAATATAATATGGTTTTGATACCTAAAACAGGGAGAGCAAAAACAGAGAAAGAAAACTATAGATTATTTTCCCTAATGAATCTTGATGCAAAAATTTCAAATAAAATATCAAGGAAATTATAGCAATATATTATAAAGATAATATAATATGACCTAGCTGGATTTATACCAGGAATGCAGGGCTGGTTCAATATTAGAGAAACTATAAGCACAATTGACCATATAGTGGTTTTTTTTTAAATGAAAAAAAAACACATGATTACATCAACAGATGCACAGACACCAGACACCAGAAAAAGTTTTTAACAAAACACATCAATTCCTGTTAAGAAAAATAGAAAGCATAAGGATAAACAGAACTTTTCTTAAAATGATAAGTAGAGAGATATTAGACATTTGATTTGCTTTTTTATGCTGAACTGTTTTTTTTTCTCCTCCATTCCCCCTCTTTTGAATGCTTTATTAAAAGGTTTACTCTCTGGGAAGGAGTGGAGGGAAGGATACATAGGAAGGATACATAGGAAGGATACATAGGGAAAAGTAGATGATGTAAAAATAAATGCTATCAATAAAATTTATTTATAAAAATAAAATATATACCCATTACCAAGGAAAGGAGGCTCAGGAAACCAGCTCTCTTCCATTAACACTCCAGTTTCCACAGTCATACTGGCATGGATTTTGTGATCATATTAACTGTTATCATTTTCCAAAGCATATACTTAACCAGTAATATTTGCAGGGTCCTTGTAGAGACTGGTAAAGAGAATATGAAAGATGGTGGTGTGGAAGGGGTAGAGCTGCGTCATGTTAGTTTATAATGGGATTAGCTACTACTGTGAATGGGATATAATCCATCTCAACACCCTCTGGTTGGTCACTTACTCCTTGGGTCAAACCATGGACCTAATTTGGTGACCCCTGCATTAGACTATGTAAATGTTAGCTCATTATTACTGTGTGGACTCTAATTCATAGAAGCAAAGGTAGGTAACTGAGGATGCATTTTTTTTAAATATGACTTGGTCCTGTCCAAGTCCAAATGGATCTCAGTTTTGTGATGTGCTAAGGAGAACAAAAGACCTTTGAATAAATCTGTTAGTTCAAAAAAGGATGGGACAATTCTTGAAGGGAGTGGTATGATGATAAGAGACAAAGAAGGCACAGCTATTCTACTCTTTCTTTGCTTCTATTTTCTCTACAAAGAAAAGTGATATTCAAACACAGAGCAATAAAACTCAAATGGTTAGGAAGTGATACGGCAAAGTAAAAGGAGCACTAATTTTGAGCTCAGAGGACTGGCCTTCAAGTGGCAGCCCACCATTTACAATCCATATGACTTCAGCTACTTTATCTACCCTTTCTCGTCTTCAGTTTTCTTGCCTGCAAAATTAGGGAATGGAATAGATCATGGCCTTTCAGACCCTTTTCAGCTATAAATCAATGACCTCTTTTTCCCACTGAAGTCAATGGCAAACACCCATATCTTTAATTAACTCTTTCTCTACCCCCAGAAAGAAAAGAGTATATCTTGCTTAAAGAACTATCATGGAAAGTCCTACTTTGAATCAGAAAATGAAGTCAGATAGAAGTGAGTGAGTTCTGTGGAGCTTACATAGTGGGGGACCAAAAAAAATTTTTTCTAAAGTTTCTTCTTAAAGTGTATGTGTTGATGTAAATTCACAAGAAAGGAAATATATGAATCAATAATACCCTATTAAAAGAAAAAAACATTATGTGATATTTTATATCACTACATAGTTCTGTGAGTTAAATTAAAAGCCCTGAAGGAACTGTAACTCCATTAAAGAAACAGCGTATGATGGAAAAATGGTATTTTTTCTTTTTTTTTGTATTGGTCTAACCTTTAAAAATGAAAATGAAAAACAAAATAAGTCCTGACATTTAAAACCAAGTTCAAGCACTGTCCTTGCTAAAGAGACGCAAATCGTTCAGAACTGCAGGGTCAGGAACGGCTTTTTGATGAGTCAGCGGGAGTCTGTGCCTATGCTCGCGTAGATCTGGACAGTTCAGTAGCTCTTTGGGAGCATAATGGTTAAGGGCTTTTTGTAGCATGAATAACAACCTTAGGAGGCGTTCAAATATAGGGAGAGAATATGCGGCTCCCGTTCCAGCTCCCGCCCCCCATCACTTGGCCAGATTTTCAAACTTTGTCATGCTGATAACCATAGTGAACCTTTTTTGTACTTTTCAGGACAAAACCTTGACCACAGGGAACACAAAAACAGTCCTATGCTAGAGCTTACACACATCCTTTCTTAGAGGTGGACAAATATGTAAGTGCCAACTACCGTGCTCCAGATACTGTTGCTACTAAGACAAATGAAAATGAAATATTTCTTGCCCTCGGTAGAGTTTCAAGAACTCAGTAGCACTATTCAATCAAGCTACACAAATTTTACGTTTGGGTACAGATCTGTGACTTCACTGGTTCAACAAAGCAGATCAGCCATTTGTTTTTTAACTTAATAGCGTTAGAGGATCTCACTGAGAGGTGAGAACACATAGCCAGTAAGTGGGACTGGAGCCCAGGCCTTTCCTGCCTCCAAGGCCAGACCTCTCCATACTATACCTAGAGCTGCCTCTTGATTAATATCTTA
>CM053582.1:338352080-338383453 GCA_028627135.1 Pseudochirops cupreus | reverse complement strand
TTCATCCTATCTCACAGCTCCTTCATCAGTGCTGGGGACCGATGTAGTGCAATGATGCTTCTCAGATTCTTTTTCCCTTCTATTTTTGTGCTGCAGTAATTTAGAATGAAGCCAATCTAAGTTAGTTTGGAGTAACACAGGATTGTCTGAAGTGTTTATAGAAAATAAATCCCTGTTCTGACTGATTTCCAATGCCAGCATTTTGTCTGCTTTTCTTTTCAGTTTAACCTGGTCAGAAATAAATATCCCTCATATTTTAATAATAGATGAATATTTTGTTTTACCTCCTAGATCAAGTTAAAAATTAAAATTAAAAGTCAGTAATGGATTAAAAATAACTATTTCCAAAATAGTGATATGAAAGTTAGGTGTAGGGTCAGCTGCCAAGCTTTATTCAGCTCCCTATCTTGCTAAAAGAGTAACTCATGAGGACAAATTTTGGCAGAGATAAAGGAAGTCTGTTTAGAGTATCAGCTCGTGGCTAACTCAGGTATTAGGAATTCAAAGACAAAAATCAAACAGTTCACATCCTCAAGAAGACTGCATTTTACTGGAGGGAAATAACATAGAGACAAATGAAGATCTTCAAAATATACACAGAGTAAAGAAAAAACAATTTGGGGGTGGAGGAAAGCACTGGCACTCTGAAAAATTTTCTTAATCAGACCTGATGGCTTGAGCTGTGCTATGGAGGAAGCTGGGAATTCTAAGAGGTGGCAGAGAGGAGGGAAAGCATTCCAGGCATGAATTACTGCATTAACTACATTACATGGATTACTGTACTACCTCCAGTGCCCGGGATAGTGTTCTGCACACAAGAAGTGCTTAATAAATGATAGTCAGATTGGCACCTGCTCTAGAATCATAGATTTAAAGCCAAAAGGGATCTTAGAAATCAGTCTTCTTGTCCAACTGTCTCATTTTGCAGATGAAACAATAAAGACCCTAAGGCAGTGGTTCTCAACCTTCCTAATGCCGCCACCCTTTAATACTAGCATGTGGGCGTATCTGCACGTGGGTGGACCTGCCTGGAGACAGAGGAGCAGTGTCTCAGTTCCTAAGACCATCGGAAATATGTATTTTCTGATGGTCTTAGGTGACCCCCAAAGGGGTCATGACCCACAGGTTGAGAACCACTCCCCTAAGGTGTAGTAACATGTACCTAGTCAGGTCAGTTCCATTGTCTCAAGATCACACTATGTGCATTCTTACCCCTGTCCCATTATTTGTGTTATTTCTACTCCCTCTCCCCTCCATTTCACTTCTTTCAACCCTATACACCTTTCCCAGCTAACTCAAGCCCCAGCCTCTTCCAGAAGCCTTTCATGACTATTTCAGCTATCACTGATCTCTATATCAATTCCTTCTGCATTTATGGCCCATACTATAAAATTTAGTATTTGGCACATATTGTTATGGTTTCAGGTATAGGCTACTCTTTTTTTCATTTTTTTTAAATGTAATTTTATTTATTGTATTATAGTAGAGACCATAAGTGTAGAAGGAACTCATAAAAAGGAGATCATTGGGAGCTAACATAGCCACAGAAGGCTTCTTAGAAGCAGAAACTACATGAATGAAGGCACACTCATCAATAATATTTCTTTCTCCTGGTATTCCTCTTGCTAATTCCCCACTTCCAAATCCCAGAGCATCGTCTAAGTGGGGAAATTCCTTCCCCCATTTCCACTTCCCAGCAAATGCACCTAAACTTGGTAAAAAAAATTTTTTAAATGAGTGAGGGAGAGAATGGGGTGAGAAACATTCACTATCTGGTCTCAGGCTAAAGGAATGCAGGAGAGATGAGCTGTCTCCTTGCTCACCATTTGGTTGAGAGGAGGGTTCAAAGTTCTTTGAATTCCATATCAGATTCTTAGTGGCACAATTGTAACTGCTTCTCTCTCTGAGCCCCTGGCACCTACAATGCAGCTGTCTGAATGGGGCAAAGAAATAAACAGAACAAAGCATATAGAGTGTATTTTGTGTGTGTGTGTGTGTAACATCAGGGACCCTTGTTGGGGAGAGATTTTCTTTGTTCCTTTTTTCCAAATATCAGGGAAATCCCATGTGCTATGACTTTTCTCTCTCATAAAGAAGGCACAAACTCCCTTAATTGTTTTAAATGGTAGCAGAGTTTTACATATATATATATATATATGTATATATATATACATATATATATGGGTGTGTGTGTATATATATATATATATATATATATATGTATATGTATATATGTATAGTTAAGAGATACAAAAGTACCACAATAAATAGCAGTGGTGTCTTTGGCCTCGGGCTGATGCTCTGTCTATGTCTGGCTTCCCACAGGGCCCAGGCTGGCAAATTCTAGTGGCTGCTGGTGAGAGGGTAGCCTCAGTGGATCAAAACTCCAGAAGAGGTGGTTTCAATTGTGCTGAAAGGTTGGGGGGGGGGCAGACCAGCCTTCGTCAGTCAATGAGTCCTACTGCACCAGAAGATAGATGGTATCTCACTTGGAAAAAACTCTGGTTTGCTTGTAGAAGAGGGAGTTGGGAGGTGGAAGCTTGTAAATTGGGTGCAGTTTCCTGTGTTCTCTCAATGTCGATGGGAATAAGCAAACACAAAATTTGTGTTAATTCTCAAAGTGATCAATTACATTGGAACAAATTCACATTTTCAAAACAACCACTATAATAGAACTGAATGTATATTCTTTAGGGACTAGAGAAGATTCAGAAACTGCATGTTCCCTGAGCAGAAAAAGAGACAGAGAAGTGATTTGCATCGTTAAAAATAAATAGGTAGGGGGCAGCTAGGTGGAGCAGTGAATGACCCGGAATGAATGAATGAAACTGACCCTGGAGTCAGGAGGACTTGAATTCAAATATGACCTCAGATACTTGACACTTACTAGCTGTGTGACCTTGGGCAAGTCACTCAACCCCAATTGCTTTGCCTTCCTTCCTCCAAAAAAAAGTAAATAAAATTAAAAAGTAAATGAATAAAAAATTTTAAAAATAAACATATAGGTTTTACTGCACCCCTTTCTCTCAATTTTTGTAATGAAAATACATGGTTCTGAGAAGGAAGCCCCAAGAAAAAAGAGGGGAGAGGAGTGTGCAGGGCTCAGAATTCTGGTCTGTTTAAAGAAGTGAGAACAAAGCAAAGTTGTCCCTTTTCTCACTCGTAGGAGAAAGGAGTGACCTGATGAAAGCTAAATTTGGGGACGTTGGTCTGGCAGCATTATGCGGGGTAGATTGATGTGATAATTAATTGGGCCCTATTTTCTTCCAATCAGTATTAATCGGTTTGATACAATTCCATAGAGATAATCAACTAAACATAGGAATTATTTACATTTAAATCTATTTCAATGTATTAGATAGTTTGGAGAAAGAGCTGGGGTCAAGCTCTGAGTCCCAAGTAATAATGAGTCAAGGAGGAGTTAGGCAGAGCATGGGATCCAAGGCAACAAACAATGGGGAAGCAGAGTTTCTCCTCAATCATGGTATATATGGATTCAAATAAGGTAGAATCTTTTTAGAGGGAATCTAGCAGAATACAATATTATTTTTAAAAATCATACTCTGTTAACCAATAAATATATTGATTGGAATTATGCTATTTGGAATAATTCAGAATAATCAAAATTTTCCATTTTATCTTCTATGATCCTCTCCACCCCTTGTTTGTTCACTAACTCTTCCCCATACATAGATCAGAAACATTTCTCATTTCTCTAATTTGTGATATAACTTTTTTTATCTAGGTCATGTATCCATAGAGAGCTTATTTTGGTATATGGTGTAAGGTATAGGCCAAAATATAGTTTCTACCATACTGCTGTCCAGTTTTCCCAATCATTTTTGCCCCAGTGTAATGTTAATGGGATATAAGATCTTCCCTGCCCCTTAATAGGCCTCATGTGGAGCCCATTAAAGGAATCTTGCTTAGGGGAAGCTTGCTTGTAGGAAGGCTTTCACACCTTTTGCTAATTTCTAATTAGGCACTGAGTCATGAGGGCTCTGATGCCTTCTAACTCTGAAAAGTATATATATAAACTCTGAATTGGTATTTTGCTTTGGGGGCTTGCCTATAAGAAGGATCTTGTGATGCCCTGGTCGAGATTCAAAGTGGCCTATGTTCAGAGTTCCCTGACTGCTCAGATATAAAGACTTTCTCCACCCAGGGATGTATGTAAAATGCATAGCAATATTGGTTTGATTCAGGCAGTCAGAGCCCTGTCTGTTGGTCTTTATTTATCTGCTTGTATTTTCCATGAAGTTCAGGTACTGACTTTTCCCCTGAACTAGTGAATGTAATTTAAAATGATCATAGACCCCTTAAACAGCTATCTTTCCTAGTCAAACAGATCTAAGAACCTGTGCTAGCAGCCATCCTGGGTATACCAGTGTGGTTGCTGCTACATCCAGCTATGGGATCTTTGGGCTTATTGAACACTGGGTTGATAGGTTTGTTTGTTTCTGTGTGTTGCATAGCTAATCTGTTCCACTTTATTTTTTAACTAATACCAAATTGTTTTCATGATTGCTTCTTTGTAATATAGTTTGAGATCTGGTACTACTAGGCTTTCTTCCTTCTCACTTTTTTTCATTAACGTTCTTGTAATTCTTGAACTTTTGTGCCTTTAATTGATTTTTATGATTTTTCAAGTTCTATAAAGTAATTTCTTGATTTGGGATTGGCACTTTGCTCGATAAGGCACTAAATAAATTAATTCAGCCAGTATTGTCATTTTTATTATATTAACTCAACCCACTCATGAGCAATGTATAGTATTTTCTTCAGATTATTTAGTTTTCTATTTCCATACATGGTGTCTTGTAATTGTATTCATAGACATCTGTGTATCTAAGCAGGTTGACTTCCAAGTATTTTATGCATTTGATAATTATTTTAAATGAAATTTCTCTTTCTATCTCTTCCTGCTGGGTTTTATTGGTAATATAAAGAAATACTGCTGATTTATATGGATTTATTTTATTTCTTGCAACTTTGCTGAAGTTATTAATTGCTTCAATTAATTTTAATTGACTCTCTAGGGTTCTCTAAGTACATATACCATTATATCATGTGGCAAAAGATAATTTTATTTCTTCTTTGTCTATGTTTATTCCCTTAATTTTTTTTTGTCTTATTAAAATAGCTAGCATTTCTAGCACCATATCAAGAAGAAGTGGTAACAATAGATATGCTTTATTCACCACTGATCTTACTAGAAAAGACTCCATCCACATTACATATAATGTTGGTTCCGGGTTTTAAATATATACTATTCACAATTTTAAAGAAAGAATACTTTGTTCTTATGTTTTCTATTTTTGACTAAAATGAGTACCGTATTTTGCCAAAAGCTCTTTCTGCATCTACTGACAAACACATGATTTTTGTCCTCCTTATTCATGTGATCAATTAGGGTCATAGTTTTCCTATTATTAAACTAACCTTTCATCCCTGGTATCAATCCAACCAGTCTCAATAGTATATTGCTATAGACTCTGATCATATTTTATTTAATATTTTTCATCAGTGTCCATTAGGAATACTAGTCTAGAGTCTATTTTCTTTGCTTTGACTGTCTCTTGATTAGGTATTAAGACCATGTTTTAACATAGAAGAAATTTGATAGTATTCCTTCTTTTTCTTTTTAGCAAACAGTTTGTGTAACATTGGATTTCATTTTTCTTTGAATATTTGAAAGAGATTTCTTGGGACTCTGGAATTTTTCCCTTCAGAGTTCACTTATGACTTCTTTAATTTATTTTTCTGAAGTAGAATTACTTCAGAAAAGTCTTTTATTGCTTCTGTTAACTTAGGTGTTTAATTGTATTTTTTAATATTCATCTGGTCATTTAAATTGTTGGATTTTTTGCCATATAGTTAAACAAAACAGATCTTAATGGTATCCTTTATTTCTTCATTTGTTGTGAGGACTTTTTTTTCTTTTAGATGCTCATTATTTAGTTTTCCTCTTTCTTACTATTAATTAAATTAAGAAATGAATTATTGGGCAGCTAGGTGGCGCAGTGAATAGATCACTGGCCTTGGAATCAGGAGGACTTGAGTTCAAATCTGGCCTCAGATACTTAACACTTACTAGCTGTGTGACCTTGGGCAAGTCACTTAACCCCAACTGCCCTCCCAAAAAATGCAAAAAAAAAAAGAAGAAATGGATTCTTTTTATTTTTTTTAAATAACTCCTAGTCTTATTTATTAATTCAATTATTTTTTTCTTCAAATTTTGTTAATTTTGTTTATTTTCTGCATTTCTATTTTGGTGTTTAATTGGATATTTTAACATGTTTGTTTTCTTGTTACTTTTTTTTTTGCATGCCCAATTCATTGATCTGTTGTTTCCCTCTTTTGTTGATAAAGCTGTCTAGAAATACAATTTTTTTCTTAAGGTCTGCTTTAACTACATCCTAAAATTTTTGGTATGTTTTCTTGTTGTTGTGATTAGCCTTGATGGAAACTATCTATCACTTCTATGATTTGTTTTTTTGAGGCAATTTTTTTGAGAATTAGGTTACTTAGTTTCTAATTGATTATTAATCCCTTCTTCTACCACCTTTTATTTAATATAATCTCTATTTAATTGTGGGTATTAAATTATGCTGTTGTTATTACTGCTTTTCTGCATTCCTTTTGTAAGATTCATATAATATTCTATTGCACAATTTTACAATTGTAACATGCACAGCTGATATATACATACATGTCTATATGTATGTATGTATGTATGTATATATTCTCATTTAATAATCACCAGAGACCTATCATATCTAAGGTTTTTTTTAATCTTAGGTAATCACTTCTTTCTTGTTTGTTTTTTTGTCAGATTTGTCTAACTCTGAAAGGGACATGTTGAGATTTTGCACAATTATAGTTTGACAATTTCTCCCCATAACTCATTTAGCTTTTTCCTTAAATATTTAGACTATGCCATCCACCGCATAAGGGTTCAGTATTGAAATTAATCCATTGTCTCTGGTACCTTTCAATAAAATGTCATTAATCTATTTATCTCTTTTTAATTAAGACTATTTTTGTTGTTGTCTTATCTGAGATATTTTCATATTCATATATGTGTGTATGTGTGTGTGGTTTTAGTTCAGCTGAGGCACAATATATTTTTCTCCAATCCCTTATTTTAATTTTGTGTGACTCCTTATGTTTTACGTCTATCAAAAATGACATATTGTTAGATATTGCTTCCTAATCCTTTCTGCTGATCTTTTCTGTTTTATGAATGAGTGTCATACTCACATTCACAGTTATGAGAGGTAATTGTTTATTTCCCTCCATCCTATTCTCTGTTATTTTCCTTCCCTATACCCTGCATTCCTTATTTATTTCAAATTGTTACCTTGTCTTTTTTCTCCATTTTACCCTACTTTTCACAATCCTTTTGTTTATGATTAGTCCTTTGCTAAAGATACCTTCCCTTTTATTCCTCTTATTCTTCTCTCCTTGATCCATCTTATTTCTCTGTTGAATTAAATGAGGAGCTACATTGAACTATGTGTGTTGGAGGATGAGAGGATTTCTACCTTCCTTTGACCAGTCATATTTTCCTTTGAGGCCTTGCTTGTAGACATTTTGGATTTAATTCTCCTCTTCTGCATTTGCATTTTGAGTAGGAGAATGTAGAGCCAACTTAACTTGGCCTGATTGTTAAATTTCATGGTAATTTTCTATACCTCAGCAATTAGCAGTCACAACAAAACAGGCTTGATGTAGTATTTTGTTGAGTATCTACATTTCAACAAAGTGATGGAGAAAATGCCCACAATCCTAATTAAATTTCCTTTATTTGTACACATCATCTTTTCAGAGATCTAGCTGCTAAACATTTACCAGCACATTCCAGGCCTGGGACAGCACTTTAATCATAATAGCTTTTTATCTTTTTGTTTGTTTACTCACTCTTGGGGATAGGAACAATGGTCCTGAGGTCCTGTTCTTCACATGAGGTTTGAGTCTGAAGTCCTCCCTTCTCTCACAGATCTGTGACCCCTGTGCCTAGGGACCGAGTCCTGAGTTTCAGATCCTTGTGTTGGGATGGAGATTGGAGAAACAAACTTGAGGTCTTCCTGAGGGGACAGGTCTTGGATCCCCCTTGAAGGAATTGGAATCAGAGAACAAAGCTTTAACCATGCTCCTTTCATGGAGGTCAAGTCTCAGGTCCTCATTCTGGACACTGGAATCAAAGCAACAGAGACATAGCTCAACCAATGACTGAGGAAGTGAGTCTCTGTCTCCACCTCCCCCAGAGATCAGAATCAGAATGACCATGCTGAAGCCTTCTTCTTTTTCTCCCTGAGGACTGAGGTCCAAGTTTCCCCTCCCTCCAAAGGCTGTTATTGGAGCTACAGAGCTGTGGTCTCTGTCTTTGAGCTGAGGTATCATGAGCATTTGGCTACAGGACTTCTTCCTACTCCATCATCTCAGTTGGCCTCTATAGACTGAGGAAGAGGTCTGATTGATTTTCTCAGAGCATTCAATAAACAGATGAGGGGAAATAAACCCTCTAGAAATGATTTTGGAATAGACACTGCTTCACAGAGATCAGCTTACATCCTACCATATATTCAGTTACAAACAGGAGTCATTTTTTATCCACTGGTGCAATTGTCCACCAAATATTAAATATAAAAGAAGAATGGCAAGGTACTGACTTAACCCAGAACCACAGCTTCCAAGCTATCTCCACCTTATGCTGTCCCCAATCCATCCATCATCCCCACATCCTTGCCACGGAAATCTTAGACTTTACCCTTGGAACTACCCAAAGCTCTAAAGAGTGAACTTTTATCTTATTTTGCCCAGAATGAGACCTCCATGATATTTCCCCTTCCATCTCCACACTTATGTCTCCCACTCCATCATCCTTGCCTCCTCTGGGAAAGACTTTGGACTCTGCCCCATAAACTATTTTAAACTCTGATAAGTGACTTTTTGCCTTGTCTTGTAGGGAGCCAAGTTCCCATGCCACTTCTGGGCCATCATCACATGTATTCTCAAGTCTCCCCACCAACACTGCCAGCCTTGTAAGTTCCTTGAAGGCAGGGACAGTGTTGTTTACTTTGTAGCAACAGTGCTTAATATAGTTCCTTTGTAAATTCTTTTAAAAAATGATCCCTCTTCCCCTTTCTCTCTGTCTCCCCCTCCCCGTCTCCTTCTCCCTCTCCCTCTTTCCTCCTTGAATATAAGACAAGAAAACTAGCAACAGCAAAAGCTACAATGTCAGTGATAGACAATGTGCATGTTGGATAGTTACTTCCTCCAAGATTTAGAAAAACTTGAGTTCAAGTTCTGACTTAAACCCTTTTGGCTCAATGACCTAGGCAAGTGACTTAATCTCTCAGAGTCCCAGGTAAATCTCCAATAACTGCACATCTGAATATGTACAAAGAGTTTCCTCACTGGGACTTTCCTATCCCACAGTGAAGTTCTAGGTCCTGACCAAAAAAAAAAAATCACCAATGGCTTCTACTACTTTGACACTTTCAGTTGTTCAGCTGTTTTTCAGGTGTATCTGACTTTCCGTGGTCCCATTTGGGGTTTTCTTGGCAAAGATACTGGAATGGTTTGCCATTTCCTAGCTCATTTTATAGATGAGGAAACTGAAGCAAACAGGGTTAATGACTTGCCCAGAGTCATACAGCTGGTAAGTGTCTAAGGTCATATTTGAATCCAGGTCTTTCTGACTCCTGACCTGCCACTCTGTCCACTGTGTCACCTACCTGCCCACTCTGGCATTTACATAGTACTTAAAAGTCAGCCAGATGCTTTCCCTTTTCTAGACCTATTAAGCATCCACTAGAAACAAAGCAGTGTGAGAAATGAAGCATACTATGTCTCAATACCACCACCTATCGCTCCTTCAACTCCAGATCTCCACATCACAGCATGGTTTGCAGGACTTAGAACAAAATTATCCCAGGCACCTCCTGGCATGAACCAGTTAAGAAATGGGAGGCAGCAGAACTAAAGCCCACAAAAGAACTGGAGGATTGTGAGCGTAGGCTTTTGTGCATCTAAGTTTATGCTCCTCCAGGACTGAGGTTTTCAAGTTGGCAAAGTAAAACATCTTTTCCAGATCTTGAAGGAAACAAAAATACACTGAACCTGAGCCAATTTTAAGCATATTCTAAAAATATCACAGAAGCATTTTTCTCTTCAAGGTTTTATGCTGCACCATTCTTTCCAGTTGGCTCCCCAGGGTAAAGAGGGGGAAAACCCTACAGAATTGCAGAGGTAAAAACAAAACAACAACAAAACCCCTTCTCTTTCCTTCTATTCAAACTTACCTGGTAAGTAATGTTCAGTAATGCCTCACTCAGGTGTTAGAAACGGTCATCAGCAAACGAGAGTTTTTGTAAGCCTCTCAAAAACCAATGATGGGTGTTATCTCTCATGACTGGAATGCATTCTTAAAATGATAAAATTATTCATTCAGAACTAAAAAGAACCTTAGAGAACCTTGACCACAATCCCATTTACAGATAAGGAAACTGAAGCTGCTAGAAGGTAAGTGCCTAGGTCTTTAGTAAGTGCCTAATGTAGAATTTGAATTCAAGTCTTCCTGATTCCAATCCCAGCTCTTTTATTCACTACTTAAGGCATTCCTGTCTCACCCACCTTGCCTCCATCTCTTAGAATTGCTAATTTCCTTCAAAACTCATCTTAAGTACAGCCTCCCACAAGAAGCCTGTCTTGATTCCTCCCCCTTTCAAAAGTTGCTGCAATTGCTTTGTATATATTACATTTGGTATTTATTTTTCCAGGTACATGTTGTTTTTTCCTCCTTTCACAGACTACCTGGCTACTCATAGAATGGAGGTTCCTTGAGGCAGGAATGATTTTTTATTCTTTGTGTTCTTAGAGTCTCGCATAGCTGTTGCGTAGTCATTTCTCAGTTGGGTCTGACTTTTCATGACCCTGTTTTGGGTTTTCTTGGCAAATAAACCAAAGCGGTTTGCCATTTTCTTGTCTCGCCCATTTTAGAAATGAGGAAACTAAGGGAAACAAGGTTAAGTGACTTACCCAGGGTCACACAACTAGTAAGGGTCTGAGGTCACGTTTGAACTCAGGAAGATGAGTCTTCCTGACTCTAGACCCAGCACTCTTTGCACTATGGCGCCACCTAGCTGCCCTACCTGGCACAGGGCACAGCATGCTTTTTGAATGAATGTGTGATGCATAGCTGAATGAATGAGTGGATGGATGAATGAATGAAATACATCGACAACTTAAGTGTAACACAATGAGAATCATAAACTAAGGCATTTTCTTTGTACTTCTTTCTCAGCTTGAACCTCCGTTCTCTTTTTTTTGCTATACATTTTTTTTCTGGAAAATTTTGCTATTTTCTCAGAAAGCAAGCGCCTACCTCATATTTAAATCCCTGTGACTCACCAGGTATTTTTCTTCATTTTGACAGAGATCAAGCCTTGTTGAAAAGACCAAATGACATAATGAATGCAAAGTACTTCAAAAACCTTGAAGCCCTAGATAAGCGTTATTGTTATTCTTATAAATATTCAAACATATGTTCAAGAGCAGAATCTAGACAGATGTTGCTCAGAGCTGACGGTTGTCCCTCTAGTGCTCAAAAACCTTCTGAGACTCCCCATTGCACAGTTATCCTTTACCTGGCATTAGTCCACCATAATATGCCTCATTTGCCTTTCCAACCTTGTTTTGCTCCGTTTTCTATTTCTTGTTTGTTTTGGATTTTTTGCTTTTTTTTTTTTTGGAGGGCAGTTGGGGTTAAGTGACTTGCCCAAGGTCACATGGCTAGTAAGTGTTAAGTGTCTGAGGTCCATTTGAACTCAGGTCCTCCTGACTCCAGGGTGGGTGCTCTATTCACTGGGCCACCTAGCCACTACCCAACCCCCACCTCCACCTTTATTCTTACTGCATGCTAGACTTAGCTTAGGGAAGATCTGAGTTTCAACTTTGCCTCCGACACTTGCTATGTGCTAGTCACCAGTTTCCTCAACAATCAAATGGGTATAATAATAGCACCTATCTCACAATTGTGAGGATCAACTAAGATAATGTATAGAGAATGCTTTGTCAATTTTAAAGTTCTACATAAATGCTAATTATTTACTATTACTAGATTATAAATTCTTTGGTGGCAGAAATAACATCATTTTTCGTCTTTCTATTCCCAGTGCCTAACACAGTGTTCTGTATAGTATAGGTGCTTAATAAAAGGTTGAAGTAAATCATTTCATATGTGACACTGCTCCCCTTCATCCTCAAAGAAAATCTAGAGCTGGTTAGGTTGCTGCGATATTTCTTTCCTCAATGTGGTTGCATAAAGAAACGAAAATGAAAAAAAGCAGTAAGAAAATGCAATAATAACCAACCAAAAGTGGGGAAAAAAAAGACAAAGGGCTGTGTGAGTGTGTGCATGTGTATTCTGTGTGTGCATGTGTGTGCACGCATGTGTATTGTATGTGCATTGTGTACATGCATGTGTATGTGTACGTGTGCCTGTGTATTGTGTGTGCGTGCATGTGTGTTATGTATAGGTTCATGTGTATTGTGTGCATTGTGTGCATGTGTGTGCGTGTGCATTGTGTGTGCGTGCATGTGTATTGTGTGTGCACATGTGTGCATGCGTGTGCATGTGTATTGTGTGTGCGTGCATGTGTGTTATGTGTGCATGTGCATGTGTGCGCAAGATGTACATGTATTGTGTGGGCGTGTGTGCATGCATGTGTATTGTGCGTGTGTGCATGTGTGTGTGCGCATGCATGCACCCAGTCTCCAGTCAGGTGATGTGCTATAACAGGAGTGGCTTCTGACGTTGGTTCTCAGAGGTGACACTTGCCAATTGTCTCTCACTTAAAGTGACTATAGTTGTTAAAAGAAAAGAAAACACAAGCTGCTGCTCTCCCTAGGTGTGCAGATCACAAAGTCTGAGAACTGGGCTGTGGCTTCTCTTCTTTGGGGGGATTAGTTAAGACCTCAAGGTCTTCGACTCCACAAGTTCTCAGGAGAATGAATAAAATGATTGGGATTCTTTCGACCTGCACTGGCTGATGGTTTTGATGTCTTGGTCTTTTATATCTACCTTTTTAAAAATCATTTTAAATACATTTTACTTCAAGAGAGGGAATTTTCACTTTCTATTTTAGGCAGAAAAGTACTAGTTTAGGGATTCTTTTTTCCATAGGAAACATGCTTATTTTTTAGGCAGATTTGTGATTTCATTGGTATGAGAAACTTCTGGTGAGAAAATTCCCTTTACAGGGCGGATCAGCATTGTCATAGTGTGGCTACTTATGGCCTTAGAGTCGGCTGAGAGGTCACAAGGGCCTTGCCCAGCATCACACACACAGTATGTGTTAGAGACATCATCACTGCTGTAGCATCATAGATTCAGAGCTAGAATAGACCTTAGAGACCCATGAAGTCCAACCACATCATTTTATAGATGAGGAAACTCCAAGAATGCAAGTGACTTGTTTAGGGTCCCATAGCTAGTAATCTATTGATACAGGATTCAAAACTCAGTCTTCCTTCCTTCAAGGTCAACTCCAGACACTGCTCTAAACTGGCTTTTAGAAAAGATATCCCCTTCAAAATACACCACATTGACTTGGGGGAGGGGAAGGACACAAAGCTTATTGTTGCATGAAACCAAAAATCCAGGATCTATCTTACTTTCTGTGGTCTGTAAATACCACTCCCATACCAAAGGGAGGCTGCATACTTGCCAACATTCAAATAACTAACCCTTCCAGCAGGAAAAGCAAGGCGGTAGAATGAGGGAATGGGGCATCTTGTCAGACAGTGTCATTAAGAAGAGAACAGATCACTGAGAAAGGGAAAGCACGGGCCTGGTAGCCAGACACCCCACCCCCATCCCGTTTAGTGGAACTATTGAAACTAGGAAAAAGGATTCCAACTAGAACTGTCCCAGTGATTGACTGACTCTTTTGAAACTATGGCCACTTCAGTATTTCCATGAAAAGTTGAAATATGTGCTTGGAGTCAGAGGCCCACAGTATGAATCCTGTCACTACTTATTCACTGGGAGATTTAGAGCAAATTACTTAACCTCTCCATGATCCCATCACCTCCCAACTTCTCCAATAGATTGTCCCCACTACCATCCTCATTCTATTTTAAATTTCTCCTTACCTGCTGGCTCTTTCTCTAATGCTTACAAACATCCTTGTGACTCCCATCTCTGTAACAAATAAAAGAACAAATAAATAAAAAGATGAACCCTTCATTTGTCCTACTATGTCCACTAGCTATGCTCCCATTTCTCACTCCCACTTAGCGGCCAAACTCCCAGCTATGTCCAGTAGGTGTTTCCACCTTTCCTCCTCTCATTCTTTTCTAATCCCTGGCTCCTTTCTTGATCTGGCTTCTGACCCTGCTCTCCCTGAAGTTACCAATGATCTATTGATTGTCAAAACCAATGGTGATTTCTCAATCCTGTTCTTATTTGACTCTGCAGCGTTTGATACTATTGATCACCTTTTCTTGTCTTCTCATTAGGGCTTTCCTGACACTGATCTCTCCTGATTCTCCCATCCGTCTGACCATTCTTTCTCATTCTGCTTTGTGAGTTCTTCATCCGTGCTATTCCCACTAACCGTGGTTGTCTTCAAAGGTTCTGCCCTGGGCCCAATTCTCTTCTCCTTCTTGTCTTTATCACCAGGTGATCTGATCAGTTTCCACAGGCTCAATTATCATCTCTCTCCTATCCATTGCCAAATTTTATTTCTAGCTTTATATCTCTCTTGCATGTCTCATTCTTTCTACTACACTACCAAATCCTACTTTAGTCCTTCATTCTCTCACAGTCACCTTCTAATTAGTCTCCCTACCTCAAGTCCCACATCATTCCAGTCCATCCCCTACTCAGCTGCCCAAGTACATTTCCTAAAACATATGTCTTAGCATGTCACTACTACTCAATGACCTCCAGTGGCTCCCTATTACCTCCAGGATGAAATATAAAATCTTCTGTTTAGAATTTGAAGCATTTTGTACATGACCCCTTCCTACCTTTCCAGTCTTCTTAGAACTTACTCTCCTCCCTGCACTCTAGGTTTCAGCAATACCGACCTAAGCACAATTCCTCAAACACGGCTCTACCTTCCCCATTTCTGGGCCTTTGTTCTGGCTGCCCTCCTGCCTAATATGCTCTGCTTGCTCACCTCTACTACTTAGGATCCCTGACTTCCTTCAGGATTCAACTCAAATCCCAGCTACACCATGATGTCTTTCCTCGCCCCCATGGGTATCATTTCCCTTCCCTTTCAGATTCCTTCCATCTACTGAATGTATATCTTGAGTGTATGTACCTGGTTATTTTCATTTTGTGTGCTCCATTCAATGAATTCTTCAAGTGTAGGTACTGTTTTTAGCCTGTGTTTGTATTGCCAATGTTTATGATCCCCGATTTCACCACTGTGAGATTATTTATTCAAAGCCCATGACCCCTGGACATTTAAGCATCTTGGAAGGAAAGGACAAAGCAAAACCCTATTGAAGTGGGAACTGATGGAGGTGTAGTATTGGAGTACCAGAAAGTCTGAATATTCCTGCCAATGTCCGACTTACGGCTGTGATTCAGCCTATATTTCTTGTGGCAGATGAGAGATGAAATGACTGAGAAAAGAAAGGTTCAAGCTTCCTAGCAAATCAATTAATTGAGCAATGCATAACCATTGCATAACAAATCAGTTCTAGGTCCCTCAGCCTTGTCACTGGACCCCCGAACACAGAGAGAGATAGATTTTTATACTTAAAAACTATTAATCAAATAAGACCAATTAAATAAAAGAAAAATAATTTATTTTTAATTAAATTAATTAAAAGAAAGTAATTAACCAGGATACAAAATGAAGTACTCTGATTTCTTTTTTCTTTTTCTTTTTCTTTTTTTTGCTTTTTGGAGGGGGGAAGGCAGGGCAAATGGGGTTAAATGATTTGCCCAAGGTCACACAGCTGGCAAGTGTTAAGTGTCTGAAACCAGATTTGAATTCAGGTCATCCTGACTCCAAGGCTGGTGCTCTGTTCACCACCAAGCCCCCCTCTGATTTCTAATTGGAGGAAAGATTAGGGACTTTACAAGCTAGGAGGGGGGGGAGGAAGGGGAGAGTGTACAGGTGTAATTCCCTGAAATCAGAAAAAGAAGGGTCCCATTCTCCCAAGCGTCTAAAATTCTAAGTCAACAAGCATATATTAAATGTTTACTGTATACATACCAGGCAATGTTCTAAACTCTAAGGCCTCCAGGTAGAATTCTAGGCAAAATAACGAAGGAGGCAAAGTTCTATCCCCACCTCCCTTTTCTGCCCCTTGTCAGGCACCTGTGTGAGCCCAAAGTACTGGGGAATCTTTTTTCCATGGCATATTTGGCTACAGAAAACCAACTCGTGCTAATTTGTTAATATTTAATGTGCTGTTCTCCCCAGGATTTTTACACTATATTCAGAAGATGCATGTGGATACCCCGACTCAAATAACTCGTTGCGAATTCTGGAATTTCAAACATGTTGGCATCTAGGGAGGAGCAACTTGTTTTTCTTCCGAGACCCAAAGTAGTACACGTGCAGAGGCTGCACAAAGGGCAGCCCTGTGGTCTCACAGCTTCTCCGCGGGGTCTCTGTCCCAACATTTGCATTTCTCTGCAGAGAAGTTTCTCCATCTCTCTGGAACGTTTCTGCTCTCACCTAAAAGTAACAGTAATAGTTTTAGGTGATTATTTTTCTCTTGAGGCTAATGACAGGCTGTATTGATGAAAATAATGTGATTGTCCACTTAATATGTGCATAATTCACTAGAATATAAACTCATTGTGAGCAGAGATTGCTTCATTCCTCGTATTTGTATCCTGGGTACCTAGCACAGTACTGGTTACATAGTAGGTACGTACCACCTATTGATTGATGGATCCCTGACAAACATCTCAACCTCTCTGGGTCTATTCCCTCACCTAGAAAATGAAGGAATTGGAATAAATGACCTCTAAGGTACTTTCCAAGAGACAGTATAGTGGCTAGGGATGTGACCTCAAAATCAAAAAAACCTGCTTCAGATACCACTTCTAACCTACCCAGACTCTAAAGCCTTGGACAAGTCACTTGACTTGGTCTACTTGTTCCTCAAACATGACACCATCTCCCATTTTCATGCCTTAGAAATGACTGCCTGGCAACCCTATATGATATCTCCCTTCTCTCCTATGCCTCTAAGTTTCCCTGACTTCTCACACGTTTCATCTCCAAATCCACCTTGTAGAGAAGACCATTCCTCACTTTCCCATCAAACAAGTTAATTTTTCTCTGAGATCAGTTGCTGTCTAAAACAGAGAGACAGACAGATAGATAAATAACTATAGCTAGAGATAGAAATACGTGTGCGTATATTTAATGTATGTACCTACTTATTTCCATTCTTTCTTCCTTCATTAGAATAAAGCTAGGTGGCCAGCTAGAGTGCCAGGCCTGAAGTCAGAAAGAAAGAAAGTCCTTTTCCTGAGTTCAAACTGGCCTTAGACACTTACTAGCTATATGACCTTGGACGAATCATTTAACCCTGTTTGCCTTACTTTTCTCCTCTGTAAAATGAGCTGGACAAGAAAATGGCAAACCACTCCTGTATCTTTGCCAGAAAAAAAAAAACCAACCTAAATGGAGTCACAAAGAGTCAGAAACCACTGAAATGCCTGAATCGCAAAGAATGAGAGCTCCTTGAAGACAAGAACTAGTTCAATCGGGATGCTTTTGTACCTCCAGGGCTTAACACAGTGTTTGCCTATAATCTTTGCTGGAAGCCAAGAACAAAGTGGCCATACATGGAGAGAGCCTCAGAAGTCTAGAAGGGTACTGGCCATTGACCTTCAGAGCTCAGCAGAAAGTATAAAAAGAGAGAGACCTTCATGATGACTCCCCTAAGAAATTGTGTGCTTGTCCCTCGGTTCTCCAAACTTAAGATCACTCTGAGACACTTGTGTATACAAGAGGAGAACATCAGAGAATTCAGGGGAAGGAATGTTTTTATACTGACTTTTCTTGCCCTACAACCTCACAGTAAATAATGGTTTCCCAAAGCTAATTAAATTCTAGCTGACTAATTGACAATTGGTGAGGGCAACACTGGATGGGGGCTTGTAAGCAACAGCATTAAGAAAAGAGTCCAGTCTTCATGGTTTCCCTTAGATCCTCAAGCGAAGTGATAATAAGTGTCTTTCTGGAGACACTCCCATCTCAGCTTGCTACTATATGAGTTGGGGAAGTAGCTCCAGAAGAAATGTGACACTATGAGCCCCCATCTAAGAAATACTGCACAGGTCATTACTAAAGCAAGAGACAACATAGTATCAATAGTTCTAGAGCAGGACTTCGAGTCTGGGAGATCCACGTTCGAGTCTTACCTTTGCCACATACTGGCTATGATCCTGGGCAAGTCCCTTAAATTCTCTTTCAGATTATAAATTGAAGAATGGTTCTGATCTACATCGGTACAGGGAATTTCCTCATCATGAACCTCCTACACTGATGAAATGACAGGGACAACCCTTATCCTAAGCTAGCACTACTTAAGCAAGTAGGTAATGACATATTTGTAGGGAATTATGTTTAAATAACTAAACCAGAGTCAAATGCGAATGATCGTAATGGAAACTTATATTGCAGATATATAGTTCCTCCAAAATGAATCATACAGAGAGTAAAGAAGGCAATGTGGGGGGCGGGAGAGAGAAGGATGCTGGATTTGGAGTTACAGAACCCGAATGTTGCAGCTTTCTGGCTATGCGACCTTGGGCAAGTCATTTCAAGAGGAATTGTTCATAAGAGTCTGAACCCTACACTTCCTTCTTCCCCTTTCATATAGGCTTACGTCCAGCAGGGAAAAGCAGTGAGGAGAAGTTTGTTAATGAGAAGTATCCTTTTACCACTTACCACACTGAATTATGTGTGTGTGTTTTTTAATATCTCCTTGGGTTGTTTTAGAAAGAAAGGTGGATGACCAAAGAAGGGGGATAGAGGGATAGAGACCAAAACAGGGAGACCTTAGGTTGTAGGCATGCATGACTATCAGTTTATAAAATACCATGGGTGTGAGGAAAGAAAGTCCACCCTCCAAACTGATGGGAGAAGGATTGTACTAGACAAAAAACAAAACCGAAAGCTCTACTTGGTCTCCTTCCTGTTCCAAACATGACTTTTAATATTTTTTAAACATTATGTTATTGTTAAATTATTATTAATCATTAATTAATTTTTATTTATATCACACTATATTTTGTTGAAATTATATATAATAATTATTTTATTTCTAATTATATAATTATGTGTATATAATTTATTATATATTAATAAAATTATTGACTAGTTGTTATTAATATTATAAACATTAAAACATTATAATATTTAATTAAACCTCTCCTTACAATATTTTCCATCTTCCCTTAGAGTTGGGCCAAGAAGAGATAAAACAGCATACTATTTATGGGAGGTGGCATGGAATAGTGAAAGGAATTCTGGATCTGGAATCAGAAGACATGATTTCAAATCTGCTGCTGACAATTATCGTCTGAGCGGCATTGGCCAAGTAACCTAACCTCTCTGAGCTCCAGTCTCCTCATGTATACAATGAAGGGATTGGACTAGATGACCTCTGAGGTACTTTCCAGCTCAATATCTATAATCGTGCCCCACGTTTTTTTCCTAATCAGTAACAAAAATAATACGATGGGTATAGAATTGAATGAGAACTTTATAACTATTTCTTCTTAAAAACATGCAGAGTATAAAATAGAATACATCTTTAGATAGCACAGCATTATAAATCCTTTGACAAATACCTTCTGTAAAGAAATGTCCCACTAAATTGCACAGGACATTATAGAAATTCATCTTCAATCCTCATGGGAAAAAGGGATGTTCACTTGGGCATGGAAGGCAAACTGGATGGAGTGTCCAATTAAATTTTTATAACTGGCTGATGTTTTCTCAACTCAATTTCTTTTCAACAATTGTTTTAGAGATCTCATGAAGAGCTGATGCTGTGGGAATGCTTTTCATTCTATTTTCCTCCCTAGAAGGTTAATAGGAACCACTCTGGATGATTCAATTGAAAATCATATTCTCATTTTGCCATCCACAAAAGCAACCATTTCTGAAAACAACTCTCAAAATTTCCACCACATGGATAGAGTTCTAGACATTTCTTACATAGGTTACAGGGAATTATTATTACTAAAATTATTACTAAACCAGGCAAAGAAGGTCACATTTGTAGGGAACTGGGCTTAAATAAACTAAACAAGACTCAGGTTTTTTTTTTTCTGATAACATAAACATTACTTAGAAATTTATATGCAAAAGACGATATTAAAACTTATACTATAAACATACAGTCCCTCTAAAAATGTATCATGTATAAATGGTCAAGAAAGTTCTTAAGGGAAGATATCCAAGCTATCTATAACCTATACAAAAATGCTTCAAATTACTAGAAATTATAGAAATGCAAGTAAAAGAACATTGAAGTTCCACTTCACAACCATGAGACTGGCAAATTTGATAAAATAGGAAACTAATTTTGACAGGGCTGTGAAAAAGCAGGCCTATTGATATTCTATTGGTGGAGTTTTGAATTGATCCTGCATACCCTTGGATCCAGCTATATCACTCCTAGGTCTGTACCTCAAAGAGATCAGAAAGAGTCAGAAAAAGGATTCAGCCACACAAGAATATTTATGGTGTCTCTATTTTGTTTTAGCTATGAAATGGAAACCAATATGGTACCCATCAACTGGGGAGTAGCTGAACAAATTGTGGCATATGAATGAATAGAATTCTATTGTTCAGGAAGAACTGTTGAAGGGCATGACTCCAGAGTAATTTGGGAAGATTTATATGAATTGATGGAGAGTGAGACAAGCAGAACCAGAATGATTTATGTAATGACAGCATTGTAAAAAACAAACAAACCAGTTTTTAAAACTTTAACAACTTTGGTCAACAGATCTACCATGATTCCAGAGGACCAGTGATGAAGAATATTACCCATTTTCTGAAAGAGAAGTGTTGGATGAAATATACAAAATGGGACACATTTTTTGGATGTGTCTAATATGGGAATTTGCTTTATTGACTGTGCATATTTGTGACTGGGGTTTTTATATTCCTTCTCTTTTTTTTTTTTCAGTGGGCGGGGAGAAGTAGGAGTCAGAAAAATAAAGGCTTGTTAGGTGATAAAAAAGATAAAATTTGATCCAAAGAAATGCATTATGTAAGAAGTAAGAAGCAGTATGACAGGGAAATTGTCCTGAATCTAGAGTCAGATAACCTGAATTCAATCTTGTCTCTGTTGTAGATTTTTCATCTAATTTTGAAAAAGTCATTTCAACTTTGGACATATTTCCATAACTGGAAAATAAGCATTGTGGTCTAGATGACCTGTAAGGCCCTTTCCAATTCTAAATGGATTCTTTTATGATTCTAATTACCTTTGGCAAAGATTTTTTATTTTTTTTGTTTTGTCATTAACCATTTTAGTATTCTGGAGAAGATGGACCCTTTCTCAGAGTTTTTAAATACTTAAAATTAAATGCATGAGATTACCATGGAAACTGATTAGTAGAAATAACTATGTCATTTTTTCGCCATCCAAGCTCACAGAGCCCCTGAAATGTATTGCCAATAAGAACATCTGATCTATGGAATAGCCTCGAGTGACTTCACCATCATAATGGAGAAAGAGTGGGTCTCAAAATCCAGCAAAACCTGGTTTCAAATCCTATCTCTAAAATACACTGGCAGTGTGACCCTGCAGTCCCTTACCATCTCATAGACAACTCTCTCAGATTATAAATGCATGGAAGTTGTTGACTTTAATTGGCGAAAGGAGTTTTCTTTTTTTCTAAAATTTTTTTAACTTTTTATTTATTTTTTGTAAATAGTATTTTATTTTTTCCAATTACATGTAAAGATAGTTTTCGATATTCATCTTTTATAAAATTTTGAGTTCCAAATTTTTTTCCTCCTTTCTACCGTTCCTTCTCAAGATGGCCAGAAATCTGATACGAAAAAGGTTATACATGTGTAATCCTGTTAAACACGTTTCCACATTGGTCATGCCGTGAAAGAAGAAACAGAACAAAAGGGAAAACCCATGAAAAGAAAAAAAGTGGAAATAGCATGCTTTGATCTGCATTCAGACTCCATAGTTCTTCCTCTGGATATGGATATGAAGCTTTTGGAAATGTCCTGGATCACTGTATTACTGAGAGGAGCTAAATCTATTATAACTGATCATTGCACAATGTTGTTGTTACTATGTACAGTTCTGTTGTCTCCTGGTTCTGTTCACTTCACTCAGCATAAATTCATATAAGTCACATGCTCATCACTATAGAACAATAGTATTCAATTACATTCATATACCACAATCATGCTTTGACCATCTATCAGTTGGGGAATGATTGGTATTCTTATAAATCTGACTTGGATTAGAGGGAGTTTTCTAATGAAATAATAGTCCCAGCCATTCTAAGGTGGGAAGTTATGCCCACTAAGAATAGTCCAGGCCAGATTTAATAATCCTAGCAGATGAGGTAGCAGAATTTCCTACTGTATTGCTCTGTACAGTTCTGGTTTGTTGGGCTATTTAATTAACAATAGAAAGTACTAAGTATGTCAGTTTATGCCAATTTTTTTTTAACATTTTGCCATGATTTATTATTTACTCTATTTACTATAATTTCTACTATCTGTGCAAATCTACTTTGAATATAATTACAGGCAGATGCTATAATTCTACTTTGATATAACAATTTCATCCCACTATCTCTTCTTTCCTTTGCCCTATGAATTTAAAACAAAATATACCACATCAGTTAATACAACTTGTTCCTTCAATGATTCTGAAATTTCAGTCCTTTTAGTGGACCAGAATATGGAATGGTTGAGGAAAATTATTGAATTCTAGGAGGGCATGGGCTGATTATATCTGAAGGGAGACTTGTTGAGAGGAGAACTACAGATTTTGTGGAATATCTTAATATGGTTCTAGGAGTGTCAAACACAAGTTCAAAATGGAAAAATAGTATGTGTTTTTTTAAAGAAATGTAGCCATTTAGGCAACTGCCCAGTGATTAAAATTCTATTAGCTCAGTTTTACTTGCCCCATTTGGGGGCAGCTAGGTGACACAGCAGATAGAGTTCTGGGTCTGGAATCAGGAAGACATTTTTGTGGGTTCAAATATGGCCTCAGACACTAGCTGTGTGACCCTGGGCAAATCACTTAACCCTGTTTGCCTCAGTTTACTCATCTGTAAAATGAGCTGGAGAAGGAAATGGCAAAACACTCTAGCACAGAGGTGGGGAATCTATGGACTCAAGGTCACATGTGGCCCTCTAGGTCCTTAAGTACAGCCCTCTGACTGAATCTAAACTTTATAGAACAAATCCCATTATTAGGGATATTTGTTCTGTGAAGTTTGGATTCAAAGGGCTGCCCCTGGGGACTGAGAGGGCTACATGTAGCCTCGAGGCTGCAAGTTCCCCACCTCTCCTCCAGTATCTTTGCCAAGAAAAACCCAAATGGAGTCACAAAAAGTCAAACATAACTGAAACAACACCAACAAATGACATATGAGAAGGTGGGGTTCAAGGAGTGATCCCAAGAGATCATTTTTTCCTAGAAGAGTCTTGTACTATTTTTGGTTGTTTTCTGATGTTGATTAGATAGAAAATTATTTCTCCCTGTACTGAAAGACCTCAATGAAAAACATCAGTAACGACTTGCCTTCACTGTCCTATGGTGATCCCATGTTTTGTGCCAGAAGGAGGGAGTGGTGTTAATGGGATTTAATCCACAATCCACCTCTGACACTTGACTGTTTTGTCATATTAGACTCTGGTTAACCCTTGAATTTTATGTAGAGGTGCTCTTCTAGCTAGGGTTCACTATGAAGCAATTAAGTAGCTCAGGGGACAGCATCATAGGTTCAGAGTTAGAAAGACCAGAGTTCAAATCCAACCTCACCTACTACTTGTGTTGCCCTGTACAAGTCACTTAACCTCCATCTGCCTCCATTTCCTCAGTTGTAGAATGGGAATTAAAATAGCACCTACACCCCAGAGTTGTTGTGAGGATAAAATGAGCTAATATTTGTAAAGCACTTGGCAGATAGTAGGGACTTAAATACTTGTTCCTTCTCTTGCCCTTTCCCCCTCACTAAGAATCTTCTAAGGATGTGGTTGTTCATGACAAATAGATTGATCAATTAATTTGTGGTCGTTCAATTGTTTCAATCCTGTCCAACTCTTTGTGACCACATTTGGCATTTTCTTGGCAAAGATACTAGAGTGGTTTGTCATTTCCTTCTTCAGCTCATTTTACAGATGAGGAAACTGAGGCAAACAGGGTTAAGTGACTTGGTCAGGGTCACACAGCTAGTAGGTGTCTGAAATCAGATTTCAACTCATGAACTCCAGGCCTGTCTCTATCCACTGAACCACCTAGATACCCAATAAACATTTATTAAGCTCCAATCACTGTGCTAAGTGCTAGGGATACAACAAGAGGCAATTGTCCTGAGATTGTCCCCAGTCTCAAGGAGCTCACAGCTGAATGGGTAGAATAAGGTGGGATGCCATCCAGTGACAACTTTGCTGAAATGCTTCCCAAGCCATCTTTTGCACATCCCTGTCCCACCCCTGCAAAATATTCTTACCTACTATTTCTGAGGCCTCTGCCTTTTTCTCTTCACCAGATGGCTGCTCAGGGTTGAGGAAGGTAGTGGTAGACAGTCAGAATCAATCCCAGGTACAGGGGTGGGGCACAGTGCCCAAAGGTGATTAATGAAATTTCAGGAGAATTGTGATCCTTGTCCAGAACATTCCTGTTTCCTTTCTTCCCTGATGATAGCTGCTCCAAAATCCCCAGCTTCAAACAATTTTAAATTTTGATGTGCATTGTCAGAGTCTGTCCAAGATAATTAACATCTACAAGTCTGTCAGTGACCACTATGAGATAATTGGTGACCGCCAAGTGAGAACGTGTTGTTTCTCTCTGATGCCCTCTGATCTGATGAAAATTAGCAAATGGAACTTTTTTTAAAAAAATAGATGAGGCAATCCATTATCTCAGATTTTACCTGCTTTAGTTCTACTTTGAAGGCTGGTCAGTAATTTCAAACCACATTAGTTTAGACAGAAACATGTTCCTGACAAATCTACTTGGTAGAATATACACCAGCCTCTGCCTAAAGAGCCCTTTACAATTGATCAATACCAGGTGAAGACCTTGGGAAAAAGTGTGGGACTCATCTCAATTCATGAAGCATTAAAGTACAGTTACCGTGCAATGTTTAGTCTTCTTTCTTTGATTTGATTTCTTGAAATTTTGACTGAAAATGTCATAGAGAAAACTTGACTTTAGGCATTTGCAAGTCAAATGAAAAGAGGAGAGGAAGCTGGTTGGGTAAATGAGGAATTTAATCAGGAGAAGCTGGTTTGAATCCCTGCTCTACACCTTATAGTGTGCCCTGGCCAAGCCATGTAACCTCCCTGAGCCTCAGTTTCCCTAATTATATAAAATAGTGTGAGTGACTTGCTTAATGCTACCTACCTCAAAGGCTATTGTAAAGAAAGTGCTTTGCAAACTGTGTTTTTTTATTCAATCTTTTTCAGTTGTGTCTGACTATTTGTGACCCAATTTGGGGTTTTCCAGCAGATACTGAAGTGGTTCACCATATCCTTTTCCAGCTCATTTTAGATACAAGGACATGAAGGCAAACAGGGTTAAGTGACTTGCCCAGGGTCACACAAGTAGTAAGTGTCTGAGGCCAGATTTGAACTCAGGAAGTCATCTTCCTGACTCCAGGCCCAGTGCTCTATCTAATGTGCCATCTACATATAGGTAAGTCCAAGAGCGTCCACCACCAGAACTACAGGGTCCTTAAGATGAATAGAGGCAGGGATGGTTCGATCAAAATCATGGCATTTGTAACTATTTGTGATATGTTTTGAAATGTAGATTGAAGGCTGTTATGTTGGTCACTAAATGATCCATATTTAACTCATGGTAATAGTGCATCTGAAATATACAGAATTTAGCATGAAATGGTGGAAGGAGCACTGAAATTAAAAGAAAGAATACTAGGTTCAAATGCCACTCTGATATTTAAACTCTTGGGCCAGTCTCAGTTTCTTCATCAGTAAAGTGAGAGGGTTGTACTCGTTGGCCAATGAGGACCCATCTTACTTTAGATCTATGATCCTATAAAATATCTTCTGCTATATGAGCAATTTGGAAAAGAATAATGTTTCCACCACACTGCTCATCTGTAGCAAGCTTTTTTTTTAACCACTTAAATGTAAAAACATTTACTGCCAAAGGTTCTCACTTCTAGAGCTTTATGCTCTTTAACCACAAACCAAACCAAACCAAACCAAACCAAACCCTGGCTCCCTCTTTTTCTCTTCATCCCTGGATCTCTGTTACTACAGTCCTTTTCTCTTTCATTGTCTTTCCCCTCCCCCTGAGCTGAATGAGCCCATGTGCTGAGGCTACAGTGAATGGAACAAACCATGGTAGAGAATTTAGATTTTTTTCAGTCCACAGTATTCTTTGGGTTGGCAGACAATTAGCCAAATGGTCTTTAAGGTCCATACCAGTTCCTATATTCTACAGTTCTCTATGTGGGGCACCGAGCTAGGCATATTTTTTTTAAGATGACAATATTAAGTGGGGGGGTAAAAATAAAACGTAAAAAAGTCATGCTTTTTTATTATTTAATTTATTTATTTACTTTTAGGTTACAATATTCAGTTCCACAATCCCTTGAGTTTCAAATTTCCTCCCCCCTTCACCTTCCCCATTCTCTCCATAGCGGCACATAATCAAATATAGGTTCTACAAATACCTTCACACTGAACGTTAGTTATGTTGTAAAGGATTATGATCAATGGGCTGAACAATGAGAAAGAAGGGATGAAACAAAACAAAACACACATGAGAGAAAGCAAATAGTTTGCTTCAATCTGCATATAGACTCTATAGTTCTTTCTCTGGTTGTGGATATCCCTTTCCATCGTGAGTCTTTTGTAGTTGTCTTCTAACCTTACATTGCTGAGAGGAGCCCAGTCTATCAAAGTTAGTTGTCACACACAATGAATCTGTAATTGTGTACAAAGTTCTCCTGGTTCTGCTCTCCTCACTCAGCATCAGTTTATATAAGTCTCTCCAAGAAAATTCATGCTTTTTTAATTTATCTAATTGCAAAACTCAACTAATTGGTGGAAACAGGTACAAAAACATAATATCACATTTGCACATATGACCATTGTATTCTCATATTCCAATCAGTATCTAATTGTGGAGGTCTCCTTCTCTTATAAAACTTAAGGGCTTCTTCACTAATGAGCAAATACTGTCAAAGTTTATTTTGGAAAAATAAATTTTTATGCAGTCTTCCTATAAGAGTCAGTGTGGTATATGGAAAGAACATTGGATTTGGAAGCAGGAGACGTATGCTTGAATCCCAGCTCTAATATTTATCAACTGTAAATGGCAAAGTGGATTGGTCACTGCCCTAGGAATCAGTGGGACCTGGATTCAAGTGTCCTCACTGCTATTTACCAGAAATGTGACCTTATGTAAGTTATATACCAAGCCCTGAGCCTGTTTCTCCAGCTACAAACAAAAAGGGGCTGCATCCAATTAGCAAAGCTGATCTAAAAAGGAAAAATAAATATTGGAGAGGCTATGAGAAGGCAGGCACACATTGATGGAGCTGGGAAATGATTTAGCCCTTCTAGAAAGCAATTTGGAATTAAGCTCTAGAAGTTACTAAACTGTATCTGTATACCTTTATTTAAGGATCTCTCTTTCTGTCTCTCTCTCTCTCTGTCTCTGTCTCTCTGTCTCTGTCTCTTTCTCTGTCTCCTCTATCTCTCTCCTCTCACTCTCTCTCTCTCCCCTTTTGTGAGGACAGGAGTTGGAATGGAAAAAAAAAACTCTGAACTCAGTGAGAACGTATGCAGAATATAATAGTCACTAGAATTTGGACTGGATAAAAAAATTGGATAGAATAAACCTCAGGAGGAAATTTACTGAGTGACAGCAGTAGAGGAAGAGTCTCAAAGCAGTAACGGGAATCAAGGAATATTCCAACTCCAGAATCCCCTGAGCCCCAAGTCTGGTTTAAGAGAAAGTACAGTTAGTACTAGATTGGATAGCCAGGGATCATTTCAGGAGGAGCCAGGTCCCAGGAGCTAGGACTGGGAGATAGAAAGACCAAGAGAAGAATTCCGAAATGAAAGGAAGCTTGTCAACCTCCAAATTACCCCCCATCTGTGTATGTCTACATACATATGTGCGGATGTATGTATATGTATATACACCCAGAGATGCATAATGCACATAATTATTTTCGTGTTGTCTTTCCTCATCAGAATGCGAGGTCCTTGAGGGCCTCTCTTTCTATGTCCAAAGCTTAGCATAGCTGTGAAAGCATTTATCAAATGCTTGTTGACCGTCTGACTGACAAAGACCGACAAAGAAGGCATAGTTACTCTGCCCTGCTGCAGAGCACAGGCTTTGCTGGAAGCAGCAATCTCTGATTTGCTGGTACTTCCCTCCACACCCAAGGAAATTATGTTTTCTGCTCCCAGGGGGATAATCAGACCCAAAGTCCTACAGCTCACTTGTCTTTTTCTGTAACACAATAAGTGCAATATCAACAATTGTTCAGTAAAAAGCAACCCTCGAAACAACAGCAATGACATGAGAAAGAGCACATTAAGTGTATTTATTCCCTAGAAAATTTCTGTCAGACACAACAGCTGTTTGTTGGTATGTTGTGATTTTTTTCTTCATATCCTGAGGCTGAAAGGAAGAGGCTGTTATTAATTCCCCTGTGGTGAAATTACCAAGGCCCATAGAACCAATGAAACCACAGATTGTCAAAATATTAGATTGGGGAGAAATGAGACCAATTTTAACATTTCAAAATTCATTTTCTTTTGGTTTTTCTTTGCTCTCACTTTCTTTTCTGTGGTGTTTGACTAAGCTCATTTCCCTGGAGCAAAAGATTATGTATTATTAAGCAAATACTCATTTACCTTCTGTTGGACAATTTTCCAGGACCTGAGGTAATTTTGGTTGGTTATATTAGCAGACAATTTCACCTCTCCACCCAAAGTGTTATCTCCTTCCCCCGTTCTTTATAGCACTTTGCCTAGGCCCCTCCTATTTCCAAATCACATTCTATCTGTATTAAACCTGGTTGTTCAGCTCTCAACATCAGAGACTAAGGAATTTTTCATTTTTGTATCCCCAATGACCAGCAGAGTGCCTGAAACCTAGTAGATTCTTAATAAACATTTATCAAATGGATGGCAACGTGATACCATGGACGAAGTGTCAGATTTGGTACCAGAGAATCTAGATTCAAATCCTAGGTCTGCCCCTTGATATAAACAAATAAGTTGCTCCTGAGGCCTTCTTCATGCCCCAGTTTCTTCGTTTGTAAAATGAGGGGGTTAAACCAGAATGTTCCTTCTGACTCTAAATCTATGGTCCTATAAATTGAATTGATTTTCCCAAAACAAAATGCTCACAAAAAACAGTCAAACTTTTTCATGCTCTAATCTTGAAAAGAATATTCCTCTATGAATGTGTAAGCTTATAATTCCCTAAATAAAGGCAAACAATATATAATTTCAAAACAGGTAAAATTAAATAGTGGCTTTTCTGAGATGAATTATCTACCGATGAGAATAAAATGACAAAGAGATTACCATATTTCTTTCATCTCCATTTTCTTACTTATCTTTACTTTCCTAATTATCTTCACTAGAAAAAAATGAAGCCAATGAAATTTCAAAACAAAATTGTATAATTTGGTAGTTTGTGTTGGTGAGCAATGCCTGAATAAAATAATCAGAACGTAGTGTTTCCTTTTTTAGAAAACCATGTATCACTTTTATCATATTGCTTAGTTAATATTTAGTGATTATATATGGGCTTATCCAAGGAAAATGCTGAATCTGAGTAGATGGCTCTGCCCCTCCCCACCCATCCCGAAGCTGTTGGTTTATGACTTATTTCAGAAAGTGGTATCAATCTACAAGCATTTATTAAGTACCTACAATGTAAGAAGCTCCATACAGGAACTCTATGGATATAAAAACAAAATAGCAAAGGATTCCTCTATCATTAATTCCTTTATCAAAGGAAACAAATGAAAAATCTAAAGGAAGAATGCTCAGTAGTGCTGGATCTGAAACTTTATAAGGTAGTAATTATCAAAACTATCTGGTACTAAGAAATAGAAATGTGGATTATTGGAACAGACCAGACCTAGTAATAAATGATTATAGTAATCTTTTGTTTGACAAATGTAAAGATTTAAGCTTTTGGGATAAGAATTCACTATTTGGTAAAAAAAATTGTTGGCAAACTGGGAAACAGCCTGGCAAAAAACTAGGTATAGATCAATATCTTACACCATTTACCAAGATATGGTCAAAATGGATACATGACCTAGACAGAAAGGGAAATATAAGTAAATTAGAAGAACGTGGAACATATTATCTACTAGACTTATGGGATAGGAGAAGAATTTATGAATAAAGAAGAATTTATGAATAAAGAACATTGTGAGATATAAAACAGATGATTTTGATATCATTAAATTAAAAAAGGTTTGTACAAATAAAACCAATGTAGCCAAGATTAGAAGGAAAATAGAAAATTGGGGGAAAATTTTGTAGACAATTTCTTGGATAAGGGTCTCATATCTCCAATGTATAGAGAACTTTGTCAAATTTATTGTAATGAATCATTCCTCAATTGATAAATGATCCAATGATATGAACATGAAATTTTTCAATGAAGAAATCAAAGATATAGATATATATATATGTAGTCATATGAAAAATTCTCTACATCATTATTGCTTAGAGAAATCTAAATTAAACCAACTTTGAGAAATCATCTCGTATCTATCAGACTGGCTAAAATGATAGAAGGGGAAAATGACAACTGTTGGTGGGGATGTGGAAAAATTAAGATACTAATACACTGTTGGTGGAACTGTGAACTGTTCTATTTTGGAGAGCAATTTGGAATTATGCCCAAAGGGATATAAAATTGTGCGTACCCTTTGACCCACCAAAACTACTATTAGATCTTTTCCCCAAGGTAATCAGGAAAAAAAAGAAACTATATGGCAAAGAATTGGAAATTGAGGGGATGCCCATTAACTGGGGAATGGCTGAACAAACAGTGATACATGTTGTGATGGAATACTACTGTGCTGTAAGAAATGATGAAAAGGTTGATTTTAGAAAAAACATAGAAAAATT
>CM053582.1:338327965-338351580 GCA_028627135.1 Pseudochirops cupreus | reverse complement strand
AAAAAAAGAAAAAAAGATTTTATGTCTAGAAAACTTCAGCACTAAGTATCCTGAGAATTGAGGTTTTTTCATTCTTAAAATTGTCAATTGTATTGAGATCTTCAAGATTTCAAGGTTAAGTCCTGCCTACATGAGACTTTTCTGTGTGAGTAAATTTCATTGGCATTATTTCCATTAGTTTCTATTATTCCATTTCCATTAGAAAGGCATTAAAATTTATGCTTGTTAGTTATACAAATGATATATTAGTTAATCTTCATATTTTGAAATTTTAATTAATTTTAACTTTTACATATCAAGCTGCTTCCTTCTTTATTTTGTAAAGAAGTTTGAGGATTAAAAAGAGGTTTTTAGGACTAAATGAAATTGACTCACTTTCATGTATTCCTGTTTTATAAGTGGGTGTGATATCTTTCTTTGTCACTCCACCAACATTCCAGCTATAGATATGGTCTGGCTTGAAGGAAAACATATCTCCTTAGTCATTTTATCTCAAATACCATGTATTTTGCTTTTATCCCATTTTAGAATTAATGTGTCATGACAGAAAGAGAACTTTAAAGCAATGATGTTTCAGATGAAGAAGTCTATGTAGATAGTTACATGCACTGTCCTAAACTACCTTGGGACACACACTGATATCAAGATATTATATTCGTTATTGCTGATGAGTTGGTTTCAGTTGTATCTGACTCTCTGTGACCCCATTCATGTTTTCTTGGCAAAGTTACTGGAGAAACCATTTCCTTCTCCAGCTCATTTTAAAGATAATGAAATCAACTCATTTTACGGATAAAGAAATGGAGGTAAACATGGTTAAGTGACTTGTCCAGGATCACACAGCTGAGGCCAGATTTGGACTCAGGAAGATGATGCACTCTATCCACTGACCCATCTAGTTGCCTCATTAATGAGGTAGACCATCTTAAATACTCTACACATTAAAAAATCTCACCTGTGTTTTATCAGAAACAATATTACCCACTAACATACCCTTGTTAACTATAGGGTGATGATTTTTTTCTTATGTCTTATGCATGTCTTAATAGTATGAAATAAGTATGTCTTAATAGTATGAAAAAAGTATCGTATGCTACATAAAAAAATTTGCTCAGTAAGGCAAAAAAGGGAGGTGGGGGGAAGAGGGATACATATAGAAAGAGATACCTATTAGAATCTAGAGAAGGGCAGAAACACCAAGCCTGACTATTAAACCTGCTGCTAGGCAAGTGTAATGGTAATGTAAATGGGAAGCTCTCTCCCCTCCATTAATAGGCCCATGTCACCTGCTTAAGTCTTACAGAAGCCTAAGATACATGAGTTTGAATCACATAAAGCCTGTGGTGGGAGAGGCTTGCTGAATGGGTGGAGCAGGAAGGGTGGAGGAAAACTGAAAGGGAGTTGGTCAGAGCAGTTAGAGCTGAGGGAGAGAGAGAGGAAGCAGGTGGAGAGCTATGAGTATTTATTTGTTCATTTGTGGGAAGGCCCTAGCAGGGGGAAGGCTTGGGGATGACAGTGCCCCCTGCATTGTTATTGTGTATAGATTTCTTTGTTGCCATGATGGATTTGGCTTTCTTCAAAATATTTAAGGTATTATGAACTAAGAAATAATAGATTGATAGCTAGAGAGACAGACAGACACATAGTAATAAATGTTTGATGAAGACCTTTGACTTAGAGGCTATGCTATATATTTTCTGGCTCTGAATCCAAAAAATCATCTTCTGAATTAATGTAATTTGGGACAAATGCAGTTATTATGCAAATATTCATCCTGAATTTCAGGTTTATATGACTGACATTTTATATACCTTGTATTATCAACATGATTCCTTTCTCCTTTAATTATTTGTGATTAAATGTTATAAAACATGGAAAGAAAGGAAAAGAGGAAAAATGGTTAAGGCACATGAAAACCACAATAAGTATGAAATAATAGAGCATATTATTGCTCTAAATACTCTAAAACCTGACACAGATGACTTACATCCCAAAGTATTCCTTCCTTGCCAACATACTAGTTTAATAATCCTGTTAACAAAACAAATGAAGTTAGTTTGGCATGCCTTCCTAAAATAAATAAACATTGGCTCCTAGAAATCTCAGATCACCTCCATTTCCTAATGCTCACATCCATTATTAATAAATATATTCTGGAATTTTATCACGGATGAATGTTAAACTCACTCATCTATATTACAAAAAAGTCTACTTTCTTTTTCTTGTGAAAATTGAGACCATCATCTAGACTTAGTCATTCATTCCAGTTCTCCATAATTCCTCAAAAATCAATGATATTAATATTTATCAACAAAAATCAATAATTATGCTGATTCTTTTGGAATCTACAAATTCTTTTGGGACATTGTAGATGTAATACTTAGTCCAGTGTCTGGCACTGAAGAGACACTTAATAAATTTTAATAAATGTAAAATATAGTTATATGTGCATATAGATATAAAATATATTACTTACACATGTATAAATATAAATATTTAAATAATTTAAATCAATATTTATTGACTGATTGACTATATAATTATGGACAAGATAATGAGATCTTGACTGAATGGTTGGCTGAATACTAGTATAGGAATTGGTTGAATGACCCAAACCAAGAATCAGGAAGTAGCTAAGGGGGTTAAATGCTTCATCCAGATTGGAAATGAGAGGTATTAGGATAGACCCTGGGACCTGTGATTTCACTAGTTTAAGAATAGCATATTAGCAAATCAAAAAAAAGAAAAAGAGGAAAAAATTAGAACTCCTTTTTGTAGTTCTTACTATTTTTCAAGGCACGGGAACCAGGTTTGGAGTCAAGAAGATTCATCTTTCCAAGTTCAAATCTGGTCTCAGGCACTTACTACCTGGTTTAGGAAGCTACCAACTCAGATAGCAACCTACTCTGCAACTTACATCCTTAGAGAGTTGGGTAGAGGACAGAGAGATTTAGTAAATGGTCCAAGGTCCCATAGTCAGTATGTGCCAGAAGTGAGTCTTGAAAGATGAAGCCAAAATGAACCTTTGTACCAACAGAAAGAATTAGGACAGATCATACATTTTCCTTTTCTCTATTTTCTAGATTTTAACTCCTGTCTATTTCCTTCTTCTCTTTTCTTTCTCCTTCTCTCTTTCCCTTTCCCTCCATCCTCTTCTTTTCTGTGGTTCCTGCCTCTGCAACCTTAAAAAAAAACTTCAGTATTTATTCTTGTGACCTTGGAAAAATAACTTATTTCTAGAGACACTGAATCCATGAGGCCAGTCCATACCACTTCAAGATGAGTCTCTGAAAAGGAAACTTTTCTCTTGGTAGGAAAGCTGAACCAGGTCCATAGAATTTAGAGGAAAAAGAACTTTTGTGATCCCCAAGACCATCCCATTCATTTTATTGAAAACTGAAATCCAGAGATCAAGTCCCTTGTCCAAAGCTATGCAAGCAGACATAGCAGAAGAAGTCCATAAACCTAGCTCCTCTGGCAGTGAATTTATTGCCCATCAGTATCGGGTCAATAAAGGTGAAAGGAGCAAGCCCCTGCCTCATGGCCATGGACTGGGTAAACCGAATATAGTCGATTAATAGGGAAAGGCAGAAAGGTGACATGGTAAGGTAGCTTGTGGCTAAATCATGCTCCTATTTGTTATTAATTGTTACTTACTGGGGACCCCAGGGTGATGATAATATGGAGGCTAAATCAGCACTGGAAGAAACAGCTGCTATTTATTCCTCCAGCCCTTGTTAACCCACCCACCACCCTGAGTTTCAGGAGAGTACATGCTCATAATGGGCAAAAAGCCATACAAAAAGAGAAGAGGAACAATATCTGGATGCTGGGGTCTAGAACTGGGTCCTCCATCTCCCTTTGATTTTGAAAGAGACCTCCTATTCATCTTCCAGGGTGCAGGGGCTTGAGGGCTGCTGCAGCCAAACTGAGGTTCCCTGACCAGCAAGCAGGAATTAGAATCCTGGGTTATTGGTTACCATAGACCTAACCTCTAATTTGCAGTCTTTGCAACCAGGGACTGAGTAGGTTGAAAGCAGATGGCAGGCATTGTCAAGTGCTAAGACCAAAGCCTCTGTTTCTGATGACTGGGATCCAGTGTTGTGGAAACAGCTATACTGGGAACAAAACCAGGATGATTAGAGAAAGAAGCAGTCCCTGAATATCAGAGATTGGAACCTATTATGAAGCCCAGGGAAGGGATACTGACTCATCTCCCCATCCTTCTGTTGCCTTCTTTGTTTGTCATTCAGGATCCAAAGACGGAGTCCTAGACACACAAACTTCCATCTTTATTTCTTCTCTGTGGGTGCATTTTGTGCAGAAAATCCCAATAGCATTGAGAGTGGGGAGGATAATCAGGAGTCTGGGAAGATAGTTGCTTAAAGGGTGCCATGTAGAGAGTGCTTAACAAGCTGGTTTTACATTTCTGTTATATCTAATAAATTATGCGACCATTGTATGTTGATTACTGGTGTTCTGTGATAGAAAGTATCGTTGTGGAAGGAATGCAGGACGGCACTTAGCCATGCCTTTCCTCCTTTTTAAATAATTTTCAGCAATATTTCAACTTCCACTAGTCTAAAGTCAGAATCCAACCAGCACAGGTCTTTTTCACTTAGCCGGTCATATGAAGTCATGAAACTTGGTGGTGTGGGACATTGTCATGAACGCATGTGATAGAAATGCTAGTGCTATCCTTTGGCTGGTGGCTTGAGTGTAACACCACCTGGTGGACAACTCAGATATAATCTATCACTGAATAGCTAATACAGTGACTCACTACCTTTCTACAGTGAAAGGAAGATACCTCTTCTAGGGAAGGCAGAACATAAATTAATTTGGGGCTGAGTACTCCATTGCATGGCCTAAGTATAACAAAGGGATATGCAAATTTCACATCTATTCTACATGAATTGTACCAATAGTATTTATTATTGAAAAAAAAGCAATTTTTTTAAGTCAAGAAGAATTTATTGTTGGATTAATGTTGACACAAACAGAACTCTCAAGTAGTAAATCCCAGGGCTCTGTACTTACCTTTATTCTAGTCAATAATTTTACCAATGAAACAGTGTGACGAGTGTGGTACAAGGAATACGACCAGAAAATGTTACTTTCTATGCAGTACCAGATCTTAGACTACATTATAAGGTAGTAACTATCAAAACTATTTGGTACTGGCTAAGAAATAGAAAGGCAGATGAGTGGAACAAAGTAGACATATATTTTATGGCAGCAAATAAATACAGCAATCTTGTATTTGAAAAATGTAAAGACTTAAGTTTTGGGGATAAGAATTCATTGTTTGGTAAATATTGTTGGGAAAACTAGAAAGCAGTATGGTAGGAATTGAGCAGAGACCAACATCTTATACCATTGACCAAGATAAGGTCAAAATGGATATATGACGTAGATACACAGAGAGAAATTATAAGAAAAGGTGAAGAACATGGAATACATTACCTATCAGATTTAAGGGTAGATAAACAATTTATGAACAGATAAGAGATAAAGAGCAGTAGGTACAAAATGTATGATTTTGATTATATTAAATTAAAAAGGTTTTATGCAAATAAAACAAATGTAGCCAAGATCAGAAGGAAAGCAGAAAATTGAGGGGAAACAATTATAGACAGTTTCCCAGATAAAAGTCTCTGGTGTTTGTCTGTGTTTCTTTGGGCAAATCACTTCTCCCTTCGGTACGTGCTCCTCCATCTGTAATTTAGAAGATTTTCAATGTCCAATAAGTCAATGGCATCAGATTCAAAATGAGAGGATTGCTTTGGGCAGCATATTGACTTTAAAAAACACAAATTAACATTATCTTTATTGTATTGTATTTCTTTTTATTTTTGTAAAACATTTCTTAATTACATTTTAATGTAGTCAGGACCTTACTAGAGAGTTTTGTGGCTGACACTAAGTTTGACACCTTTGCCATAAGTCACCAAAAGGAGGCAGCAAAAGGCAGCAATCTGGAGCCCATTATATAATAATGCAAATGGTTTATCAAGGTGGACAACAAAAAGGGTGAGAGGTTCAATTGAAAGGAAAGCTGTCATCAAGGAATGATGGAATAGAAAGGAGCAACCATTTCAGTAGCAAAGAGAATGAAGGGTGAAAGAAAGACATCCTACCAATTGGAAGTAAACATTTCCCTCCATAGGAACACAATGAAAACAGCAACATACAATGATCACATTAGACGTAGGGAGAAAGGTATACTAGAAAGCAGGCTGACAGGTCCAATGGAAGATGGCCAACCACTAGGGGCAACTGTTTCTAGCATTATACATTAGACTCAGAATTAAATTGGAAAAGGGAAGTGGACGAGATTGCATTTGGGAAATTGTGCAGCACTTTCAATGATTTTTCAAGTTTCTTCCCAATATAAAAATCTACCTTTTTAATAGCAATATTCTCTTGCTGTGATGCTGTGCAACTGAAAATCATGTGACACCACCAGCTCCAAGAAATCAAAATGGCATATGACTCGTAGAGAAGACCCATGAGTATAAGTAAGATTCAGCGTATTTCTAATGGTCACTTTGTATATAAAATGGCATAAAAAGTATGTATTTATAAACATATAAACAAATTTGTAGAAATATAAAGGGAAGTGGCCAGTCAAGTAATGAGGCTGAGGAATAACGGATGACTATCCACCCAAAATACAAAATACTCAAAGGACTAGAGGAAAGTATTCTTGGTCCAGCCTACGTAAACCTAGTCCAGTGTGTCAGGTGATAGATTGTAATGAAATGCAACATTCTTCAACTATAAAATGAAATTTTGAAAACTTTTCGTAAACTGAAGCTAAAACGGATGCAATTCCTATTTGATAAAATAAAATTCCATTCCCTTTTGTGTTCACATTCACCATATCCCCACTTCAAATGCTGTTAGTAAGTAGCTGTGATCTCAGTTGTATTGACTTGCTGATCTTGTTATTAAAGGACTTGGAGTTATAAAGACTTGGATTCAAATCCTGTTTAAGATATTTATGAATCCCATGACCCTGGACAAGTCATCGTCTCTCTGGGACTCAATTTAATCATCTGTAAGATGAAAAGATGACTTTGAGATTCCTTCTAGCTCTAGATCTGTGGTCTATTCCTCAACCAGAAGAGTGTTGTGTAGAATGATCACTGGACTCGAAACCAGGAGATAGGGGTTCAAATTCAGATTCTACCAACTGCTAAATCAGTTAACCTCCCAGAGTTGTTGGGAAGTTCAAGTAGATAAATTTGTAAAAAGTACTTAGTACAAGCGCATAGAAGGTACTATATACATACTTATTCCCTTCCCCTTCCCTTCCCATTTAATCATGGACAAATCATGGCAGTTCTCTGTGCCTCAGTGTCCTCAACTGTAAAATAGTTAATAATATTTGCCTTACCAAATAAGGTTATTATAATTTAAAGTACTGCATGAATAAATAAATTATACATTATATTATCACATCATATCGTATGTGTATTATATAACATAATATATTATATACATTATATAAGATATACATTCTATATGTATTCTATATATCACATTTCTTGCCTTCTTAATGGGTAGGGTGTGGGAGGGAGAAAGAGAATTTTGAACTCAATTTTTTTAAATAAATGTTTTAAAAAATATGAAAATCAACTGAGCATCTGGCTTGCAAAAAGATAATAGAGTGCTGTAGAATTTTAGTCAAAACAATTTTAAATTCTAAAACATAGAAAGAAATCTAAAGTTTGATCATTTTTGATATACCAGCTCCCCATGGCATTTTTTCAAAATGTGAAGTGATGATAAAGCATTAAAGGTTAGAATCTCAATGGTCCAATTAGTTCCACTGATTGCTGTGTAACTGAGAGAGCCACTAATTTGGTAAATGGAGGGAAAGGATAATCTAACAAAAGCAGCGAATCTATCATGCAGAAAAAGTGGGTAAATGAAGCAAGTTTAAAAGGTTGAGTTGATACCTTCCCTAAATGTCAGGAGTTCCAAAGAGAAGCAGTGGCCATATTAGGTCATGACACATTGGATTTATTTTTCCATCTCGATCAGTCAGTAAATAAGCATTTATTAAGTGCCTGCTATATTCTAAGCACTGGGGAAACAAAGTAAAGCAAAGACAGTCCCTGACTCTCTGGAGTTCACAGTGTAATGGGGAAGTAACAAAGAACTTTATACCAGCAAGCTTTATACAGGATAAATAAGAGATAATTAACAAAGGGAAGATAATGTTAAAGGAAAAACATCTCCTCTCTGAGTTCATGCCGTGGGCAACTGTTGCCAAATATGTATTTACATCAATGCACAAATGATGGAGGTAAAAACTCAATATGCTCAAGCGTAGGGTTGAGGCTTCAGAGAAAAGCTGAAATACGCAAAATTACATCAGGCTGACAGAGAAATAATTCTTTTACATGTTGCAATCTTGTTCATTCCTCTAACGCCAGAAAAGAAGATAGCTCCATAATCCCATATTTCTTTTAATGTCATAAAAGTTGAACAAATAGTCAAAACAAAGTCATAATATCATATGTCCCCTAAGGAAACAGACCTCATTGAACAAACTCTATAGATAAACTAAGTCAGGTTATAGATTAAACTACATTTACAAATTCACAAATAGACTAATTGAGGAGGAAGATGCATATATTGCCAAGTAGTCAGAGATAGTTGAGAGTTTTCCTCTAGCTTCTTATTCTTTAACACTCTTAAGTAAATGTTTATATCCCATGGGACACATCTTGGTTTGGTGAGGTTAATATTCACCAAAAGATGCAAGAGGAATGAAAGGAAATCAAAAATTCTCAACACTGCACTAAGATTAAGAGAGATCAAGAAAGGTTTCCTGTAAAAGGTGAGATTTTAGTTGGGACTTGAAGGAAGCCAGAGAAGCCAGGAAGCAGAGATGAGGGAAGAGAGTTCCAGGCTTGGGGGACAGCTTGATAAAATGTCCAGAGTTGAGAGATGGAGTATGTGGCATGAGAAACAGTAAGGAGGCCATTGTCACTGAATCAAAGGATATGTGGTGGAGAGGGTTTAATATAAGGTATAAGAAAACTACAAAGGGGAGGTAGAGAGATCAGAGACAGGTTATAAAGGGCTTTGAATGCTAAACAGAGGATTTGATATCTGACCCTGGAGTTGCTAGGGAGTCATTAGATTGTATAGAGTATAGGAAATGACATCATAAGATCTCTAGCAAAATAGCTCCCATATGGTCATTGGTCTACTTCCTTCTGTTTTCTTCTGCCATGGATCTAGGGGTCCTAAATATCCTATGGTATTTATTCCTGAGGAGGATGTTTCCATTGATTTCCTCCCTCTATGTAAGGAACTTTCCTTTCATATGGAGCAATTTAGTGTTGAAAGAGGCAGAAAAATTACTCTTGTGTAAATAAAAATAGTTAAATCAACCAGTAAAAGACAAAAGGTCTTCACAGGCAGACAGTTCTGATGCCTGAAAGGAGCAAGAAAAGACCTTAGTTTAATAAAAACTGTTTTAAAATATATCTGTAATTAAATGGTCTTCAAATGGGATATATTCAATCTGGGGCAGAAAATGAATTGTAGCATAAATATAAAGTCCCAATCACCTTGTAAAGGATGTAGATTGATGATTTTTTTTGTATGTGAACAGCTCGACAGGTTAAAGGGGCAGAGAAAGAACTTTTCTTATAAAAAATTTAGGAAATGTTAACAATTTTCAAAGAGAAAGTTTGGAAGAGTCACTTCTGATATATGATCGGAGCTGCAGGATTATAATCACTCTGGTCACTCAAATATAACTCTTTTAAGATTTAGGAAGATAAAGCTTACAAAATGAAAAAATATAACTGTTTGTAGACTAGATTTTATTAAACAAGGAATGTTCACAGAAGAAATGTGGCCATTTTTTTAAACTACATTAAATAAAAGAGTGAGTCACCAAGTGTCAGGGAGTTCTGAAGGCTATGACATGAAGCATCACATGAAGTTGAAGAAGGCTGATAGGAGTGGTAAATATATATATACATATACATACATATATGTATGTATATGTATATATATATATGTATATATATATATATATATATATATATATATATATATGTGGCGAGAGAGAGAGAGAGAGAACTCATCAACTAGAAAAGCTTCCCTGTCTCTGCAGTGTGAAGAAAACAGGAGCAGTTAATTAGCTGACAAGAAGCCTTCAATGGCTATTTCCTGATTGACTGGATAAAACTCATCAGAAGAGCTTTACTTACAACAATTGTTCTTCTGAAGTTTCTCAGCGTGGCTTGTTTCTTTGCTGCCTTCTTTGGTAAGCAGAAAGGGGAAAGACAGGTAAGGCAACTGCTTTGTTATATAAAAAGAGATGTTGAGGTCTAATTGGACAATGCAGAATCCTGATGAGTGAAAGACTGACTGAATTTCTTTGCCTTGCTCTGAGAGTCAACCTCAGGGCAATGAGCTGTGAGCTCTGTTTGCCACAAGTTAATAGAATCTTTTAACATCTTGGAGATGTTAAATACTTGACCGGGTTTGTCTGCCTTTTCTAGAAAGAAGCATTGGAATGAACTTTGCAGTTCTCAGGCTCAAATCAATATTATAATTCCTTTCTAATCCCCTTTTAAGTGATTCTAACTAGAAAGGACTTGTAAATGCTTTGTCAGTTCAAGAATGGGAGAGAAGAGAATCTGTCCAACTGGACAGTAATGAGGATCAGAAAGACAGCAGATAGCAAAGAAGAGGTTTTGTGTGATACCCATGTTCCTGACTAAACTAATTACATCAGAGCCTTCAGTCTAGAGTTATTCAATACTCTGAACACATGGCTTTTTCTCACTTGTATTCTCTTAACAGATTTTTGTGTGTGTGACCAGTGTTCCCCACAGATGTTGAGTGGATTAGTGGGAGAGGAGGATTCACTCAAATGTCCTGAGTTTACTTCCATGTCGTGCTGTTCTCTGAAACACTCATTCACAAAAGCCCAAGAAAGCAAGGGCACTTTTCCACTCTGTACTCAGACTATATCTGGATTGTTTTGTCTGCCACAGTTTAAGAAGATGAATTTATTATTCCTGCATTTACTTTCATAAATAAGTGTGATGTGTTTATAATGATGTGATGATTATTATTCCTGCATTTGTTTTTTAATATATGAGTACCTCTTATGATTTCTGTTTTATTAGTAAATAAAAACTCAGGATCCTAGAAATATTACTTTGGGGTGAGGGTGAGGGTGGGGGTGGGGAATATACTCCTTTTACTTACTACTTTAGGTACTCAGCCCTTATAGATACACTTTCATTTACACATAGCCACACACAATGATGACACTTTTATACCTTAAAGTAATTATTAGGAAGAGTGTTTCTCACTCTCTCCTACACTCTCACCCACCCAAAGGAATTACCTCCAGGACACTGAGAGAATTTGAATATAATCACATAATGGTGACATTTCTGGGAACCTAGACCTGCCAGTGCTAGAGCAAGTTGGGATGAGTGGGCCAGCCCAGACAGGAGCATGTGACCATGTTACCTTTCTCAGAGGTATGAGGCACTTCAGTGTGAATGGTCACCCCATGTACTTCCTATACCTAAAAAGTCTGATTTTACACAAATTTAATACAGCTCTTTCTCAAGATCTAAGCAATTGGACATGGAAGGCTGCAAAACAGAAAAGGCCCAGGCTAGATAAGAGCTGAGAAACTGAAAAAGAGGGATGGAATTATTTCTATGTATGAAGTATCTCTTTTACCTGTATTCATAAAATCATGGAATCTCAAAGTTGTAAGGATCTTTAAAGCTTAAAGCTATTATTTAGTGAAGGAAACCATCCTATGGTATTTCTAAGAGATGGCCATCTAGGCTCTATTAGAAGAAGGAAGCCTGTTTCCTCATTGGATGGCTTCCAATGTGAGAAAGTTATTTATATAGAACTGAAATCTGTCTCTTTGCATCTTCCGTCCACTGGTCCTACTTCTGCCTCCTGGAGCAATCCAACAGAAGTCAACTCCCTTTTCCATTTGACAGCTGTATTTCCCCTTAGCTTTTGTTAGCTCCTTCAATTTATCCTCATGTATTTTGGTTTCCCTAAAATGATGAAGAAATATTATGCTATTCCCACAAATGAGATAAACCCTAAGGACAGCATGTTCTGAAATCATAGTTAAAGGACCAAAAGGGAGCTGAGTGGTCTCTATATCCAAACTATTCCTTCAAAGTCATTTTTCTATTGTTCAGTCATTTTTCAGTCAATTCCAACTCTTTGTCTCCCCATTTGGGTTGGGGGTATTTTTTGGCAAAGATAATGAAGTGGCCATTTCTTTTTTTTTTTTTACAGATGAGGAAACTGAGGCAAAGAGGATTAAGTGACTTGCCCAGGGTCCCATAGCTAGTAACTCTCTGAAGCCACATTTGAACTCAGGAAGATGAGTCTTCCTGACTCCAGGCCCAGCACTCCATGAGTTACATACCTTCCTTGAAAGAAAACAAATGTTTTCCAAGACACTATCCTACATTCCTTCCTTTATATTTCTCAAACTTTATATGACCCCAACCTTAAGCAGTGGGACATTTGGGGGTCCGGGGAAGTAAAGTACCAGAGGAATGAAATGACTTGACCTTGGACAGCTATATGGTGAAACCAGAATATAAGTGTCCTGTACAGAGTTCTATTTCTACCACGCCATGCTGCTCTCTGAAATCTCGATTCATAAAACTACAAAAAAAAAGAGAGAGAGAGAGAAGGCAATTTCTGTACTCTAACTTGATCAGAGCATTTGCCACAGTTTTAAAAGGATGTTGATTAAAAAGCCAGATAGCATCTAGAGGAGGTCAACAAAGATGGTGAAGGGCTTTATGTCTACGTCACATCAAGATCAGTTGAAGGAACTGATGATATTTATCCTGGAGAAGAAAAAATAACTATTTAATGTTTAAGTATTTGAAGGACTCTTGTTTATAAGAGGGACTTGACATGTTCTATTTGGTCCCAGAGAGAGGACAGAACCAGGAACAATAGATGGAAATTATAGAGTCAAATTTAGGCTAGATGTTAGGAAAAACTTCTAACAATTAGAGCAGTCCACAAGTGGAACGGACTGCCTTGAGAGAGGGTGGGCCTTGTTCATCTTTAAGCAGAAACTGAATGACCACTCATCATGTATATTATAGTGGGCATTTAGTGGAAGGATTGAACTAGATGGCCACTGAAGTCCTTTTGACTTAAGATTGTGTGATCCTGTGATCCTATTAAGAGACAAAAAACCCAATGCTGGGCAAAGGTAGGTGAATCACCCCGATAAAAACGGAGAGGTGTGATTGGTTTTCTCCAATCTTTCTTTAAATATGTTCGTGAGCATACTTTGGCTTGAAGAGAGTTGATTTGGTTTTTTCCCCAGATGAAAATGAATCATTAGTAGTTTGGTTTGGACAGAACATTTAGGTCACAGATTCAATTCAGTGATCATGTTTATTGTGCATTTTCATTATTTCATTTCTATAAGCAATATCTATTTCATGTGTTTACACAGATTTTTTTAAAATTAATATCAGCCTAAGAAGCAAATTGGTGAGTGAACCAGAGCTAAACTGAGCTTCTACTAAACAGCTGATCAACATGCAACTCTCCTAAGTTATCCCCTTGCTTTAAAGTTATATCATGACACAATGTGTCTTTTGTTGTGGTGGTGGTTGTGTTGTTATTGTTGTGCAAAAATCATTCATTCACTAAGCTGGGTCATAGTCTTGCATACATATCTGCTCTTTCTTTGCATGGATCAAACCAAATAGTCTAATGGGATCATCATGAATGTTTTCCTCCAACACATCTCCTTCTTCGCTGAAACTGGGGGTCGAGTTGTTTTTAGGTAGCCTGGTATTCACTGCATTTAATTTCTCATTTTCATCCTTGCATGAAAAGTGAGCTTTTGGCTTTCTGCGTTTGTCCTTGAAACTGTGATCCAGTGAGGCATAGCACATTCGTGTGTCATCCTCTGCCTGAAAGAGGAAGAAAAACATGTTCATTTTTCATTGTTCACCATTATCATTTTACTTCAATGGTTCTCACTAGTTTTTTGTTCTGTTTTGTTTTATATTTGGCCCCTATCAGATTGCTTTCTAGTGCTAAACTTTTCAAATCAGGACAGAAAGGGGAAAAGAATGGGTCAAATTCTTTGGGACAGGGTACGTACATAATGCCTTTTAGCAAGGGTGGAAGCCAATAGGACTCAATAGAGTATCAGGTCAATTATTAGATCAGCTTATTGTATGACTTCTTCTCAAATCAAGAGTAAACCAAAGAAGGAAGAAATTTTATAAAAATTTCGGAATTAAGGGGATGATTTGGGAACTACAGAGAGGTATGAATTTATTCACTGATTCAACAAATAGTAAATACCTACTATGTTTGAGGCATAGTACTAGATGCTGTGGGATATATGAATATGACTAAGAAAAGGACCTCGAAAACACATATATATGACATGGACATGTACAGCTCTAATAAAAAAAACTACATCCAAGTGCTATAACACTGTTAAGTACAACTCATTAAAAGGGAGAAATGGCTTTTGATCCACATGATTAGAGAAAGCAACCTGGAATAAGGTCTCAAAGAATCTGGGTAGGTAGAGATGTGAGGAACAGCTTTCCAGGCATGGGAAATAGCATGAACAAAGGTCCAATGTCAGGAACAGTCACTCTAGATAACCAATAAGTGCTATGGTGAGTAGGTTGCAGAGGACTAGACTTAGCACCTAGGAAGACCTCAGTTTAAATCTTGCCTTCCATGATTACTGGCTTTGAGGAGACAGAGATCTCAAGTGGCAGAGCCAAGATTTGTGTGCTGTTCTTACAATACCAGAACCTATGCTCTCTCCACTACACCAAAGAACAGGAGGGCTAACAAGAAAGGACCATTGGTTTGGGCAGGTATTAGGCCCATTGGTTACCTAATTTGAATATTATTTCAGTAGAGTGGTGGGTGTAGAAGCCAGACTTTAGGGTTGAGGTTAGATTGGGTGATAAGACAGAGTGGGTGTATGGCACTGTTTTTTGAGAAGTTTGTGACAGACCAGAGAGTTAAGCGATGATAATTAGAGGGGGAGCAGGGTTGAAGGGTATTTCTTTTGAGAAAGAGAAGGTCTTTGAATCTTTACAAAGTTTAGGGATTAATTGGAGGGAGCAAAATCCTGGGGGACAAGACAGAGAAGGTCAAGGGCACAAATAGAAGGATTAAACTTAGAAAAGCAAAGGAATACCTCATAAGAGACAAAAGAAAAAGAAAGCAGAATAAGTGAACAGTCCAAGCTAAAAAAAGAAGGAACACCATTTTGTGAGTAGAATAAAATAACTTTAGTTACAGTAACTAGCAGAAGCCTGAGCTATTGAATTTCTACCTTTCAACACTAGATTTCAGAAGTAAACAGGATGTTTCCATTTTTTTCTAGCAGTTTGAAAAAAAGTATTATTTTATTTTTAAAAGTTTCCTTTATAATGTAGTAAAATTGAGATGTAACCAGTATGGTTCATTCAGACATTTGTCCCAAGACAAAGTGGAACGTCTCCTCTCTCTTCCTTCACCTGCTGCCTCCCGACCACTACCCTTTGGTATTGCTTTGGTGGTGTTCTTCTCCCCTTTGTCATTGCTGCTACCTCTTCCCCAGGGTGGCTGGGACTTAGAGGCATGGAATAGAGGTGCCACCTTGAACTTTTAGGCAGGCCTGTATCCCTTCTCCTTGAGAAACTGTCCCGTCATTTTCAACTCTCCTCTTACTTCTTGCAATCAAATTTGCTTTGAATGCAACAATTCTTGGTTGTGGCTCTGCGGTAAATCCCCTAATAATAACTAACAGCTAACAGATGTAGTAAGGACCTGGGAATTTGGGGGAGGAGGGAATTCAGACTTGTGACATCATAGGGGTAGAGACAGCCCATTTAAAGAAACTCCCTCTACCTGCATGAAGTGGAAGTTACTCCTCCTAGGACAAGAAGATGGTAAGTGACTTGCTCAGGGTCCTACAGCCTGTATGGGTCAGAAGTAGGCTTCCTAAACTCAGGTTTTCCTGCCTCTGAAGTTGTTCTTTATCACCCCACTCCACTACCTCTCAATAAGCGGGTTCCATGGTAACAAATATGCCTGTTTTTAATATTGTGACCATTTTAATCAGATAGAACTTAGGGGCTCTAAAACAATTATTTTAAATTGGCTTTGCTACATTTATGGGAAGAGTACAATGGTAAGACTAGAAATGCTGACGCCACTTCTGAAAAGCTATTATATAAAGTGATACCTTTTTTTTTCTTTAAAGCCTTAAGGCTTTGTGCAGGCTTCACTTGAGTAAAAACCAGATGCTATCTGAAATACACTGGCCTTTTCTGTTTATATATGCTCTGTACCAAAGACTTCATTAACTGCCATTCCAAATCCCCAGCTTATGCACCACTCAAGCATTACTGATCTCTACTTCTAGTTCAGTTGCTGTGGTCCTACTTGCAAACTGTCTGAAAAGTGCTTTAGAAAAAAAAAAAAGGGTTGTTTGACCTCCCAGGATCAAACAATTGATAGGAAACCACAGTGCAGCTGAAGAGCATGAGTGTTTTTTTTTTCAAACCCAGTATACATGCTGAAATGAGTGCACCAAATAATACATCTATTAGTCAGAAGGCAACTTCACACTTTGCATAAGTTTAACCACATTATTTATTATTTGAGCTGTGGTTTAGTGCTAAATATTATTAGAAACTAGTGTCATGAGATCATTGCTAAGATATCTGGGATTCTTAATAAAAATTCCAGGAAGGCCTATAAATTTCTGGAGGGTATGTGAAACCAAGCAGCGAGGAGAGGGGAATCCTACGTCCCAGGGGAATCCTGGGAAATTCCTAGGTTCTAATTAATTTTATTAAGATGGTTAAAATGCAAACCATTGCATTACTCACACTTTGAGTTTTTATCAAAACTTTTTCTATCCTTTCCCAGAAAATAGAAGAGACTGAAAATGGAAAGAGCTTGTGGCCATTTTTCTAGTACAGTTTTGTTGCCATTTTATCAATGTTCCTGTCTTTCTATGTCCAGGCTTGTCCTACCTGAATAAATGTTGTACGTGCTTTTTTCCCAAGGAAAAAAATGCAGAAAATAGGACCTCATTTAGCTTAATGTAAAGCAAAAGCGTTGGAAGAGGCATCTATTGTCTTTTTTATTGGTGAATCCTTGACATTAATGCAGATATTATACATACATTGTTCCAAATAGTAAAAAAGGTTGAACTGGCTACATAGAAATGGAATATTTTCTATGATCTATTTTTTTCTTTTTCTCATCCTGACATGCTGACATACTGCTTAGACAGTAAATCTATCCATAGACGTGTTGAATTGCTTATAATTCAGGAAATTCCTAATAGAAAACATGGATTAGATAGGTGCACATTGTGTGCGTAACCAGAATCTCCAGCTTATTTGATAATTAATATTTAATAATGATATAGCATTTTCCAAAGCACTTTATAAATATTACCTCATTTGATTCTCACATCTACTCTGGGATTGGTGTTATTATTATTCCCTATTTTATAGGTGAGGAAACTGAAGCAAACAAATGGCTTGGCCAGGGTTAGATAGTGTCTGAGACTACATTTGAACTCAGGTCTTCTGAACTCCAGTACTAGCCCTCTATCTACTGCACCACCTGACTGCCCACTTTTCCCTTGAACTTGTCTGTGAGCCCCACAGGAAAAATTACCCGCAGAGGAGAGCATTCCTGCTTTTCATTTACAGCTCTCTCAGGCCGGGCTTTCATTTGTTCATAGCAGCTTTCATCCGTAGGTCCTTGTAAGTTAAAAAGAATATAGTTAGAATGGAGACAAATGGAAATCTGTAGCTCAAATGAAAATGTGGGCTGGAAACAACATTTGCAAATAAGTCTGAAGCTCTATGATTTTTTGAGTCATTCTCTCTCACCTGGCAGAGGTGGGGGGGAAAATGGTTCAGTTTATGTAGTTCCTTCTCTAGAAAGTTTCTTTCTCTCTGTAGTAATTATGTACAAGGTGAACGTGGCTTTGACCACAGAGTTAGTGGTGAGAAGAAAATTAATCAGCCAGAGAACAGAATCACACTAATCTACTTTCCATCCTCAGTGGAAACTTCAGTGGTAAAGTAACTATAATATAGAAACCCATAGCAGGGGAATAATGTCTAAATATTTTGGAAAACCAATGAATTTCCCAGCATACTCATAGGATCAAAGGATAATAGATTTAGAGCAAGAAGAGACCTTGGAGGGCATTGACTCCAACTTTCTTTTGTCCAGGGTTCCATAACTGATAAACATCTGGGGCAAGATTAGGGCCTAGGCCTTTTTGACTTTTGACACTTATCTACTACTAAAGATTAAGAAGTTACACAACTCAGTTGAAATGCAAAATTACTACTTAATTGATTGAGTATGAACAAGAAGTAAAATGAAGTTTGCAAGGCTGAAAGATAAACAATGCCTTTAAGTAGTGGAAGTCTATAAGCCTGAGAAAGTTAACATTAAGGGATCTATCCAGTAGCCACTGACAAAAGTCCCTGCTTCTCTTGAGCTTTGTCCTAAATAACCTCTATGTGTAGCTTTGGTGAGCCAGCAAAATTTCATTCATTTCTTATTAAGGAGACAAAGATATGAGAACCTTTGTTCTGACCCTTTGTCCCCTTCATGCCTCATCTTACAGATAATAAGATGTTAGCTGATAGCTTGTGTACCCAAGTGGGAGTGCTTGGGCGGGGGGAGGGGGGGGTGGAAGAGAAACGGTGATAATCTTCCCTAGCAGGGCCCAGGCAATCCATTCCCTATTTATGAATTATCCAATTTTGAGCCATAGAATACAAAATATATTTCCTAGAATAAGATTATACCTAATTATAAATCAATATTTTCTGAAATTTAATGTAAAACACCTGTTCCATGAGGAACAAAGTTATCTCTGATCTTTGTGGGAATGACCATTAGTAATGCTCAAATGCATAAAAGTTGATACTGATATTGGAAAGGGTGAAAAAGGCATCAATAAACTCCACTTTGACAGTGTCAGAATCAAGAGGTCCTGGATTCAAGCCCTTCCTCTCACGTAGGATACTTTTATGACTGTGGGAAAGTTATTTAGCTCTTGGTGCCCAGGGCAGCATTCTAAGACATTAAATGGCACTAACTGATCTGCACTGATATAGGGAGGGTTGTCACCGGTAGTTCCCTTCACCAATAAAATACAGGTCTGGACTAAAGCAAAACAATAAATAAGTACCTGGATCACAGATATGTTGTTGTTCAGTCATGTTCCACCTTTCATGATCCCATTTGGAGTTTTCTTGGCAAAGATACTAGAGTGCTTTGCTGTTTCCTTCTCCAGTTCATTTTACAGATGAGGAAACTGAGGCAAATAGGGTTAAGTGACTTGTTGAAGGTCACACTGTTAGTATCTGAGCCTGCTTTTTCTTTGCAGCAGGGAGGGCGAGGCAATTGGGGTTAAGTGACTTGCCCAAGATCACACAGCTAGTTAAGTGTTAAGTGTCTGAGACCATACTTGAACTCAGATCCTCTTGACTCCAAGGACCAGTGCTCTATTCACTGCACCATCTAGCTGCCCCCGAGGCTGGATTTGAACTCAGCTCTTCATGACTCCAGACTGGCACTCTATCCCCTGTGCCATCTATCCACAGATACACTTAGTTTTCTAGCCTCTCCTAACTCATCACAGAACAGAGGATAGAAAGGAAACTGGAAAAAAGAAACCTTTAAAAATACAATCTAGGTGTATCTATAAAGCTTTAGAAACATAATCATAGGCAAAATATCAAAGAGACATCTACATTGTTTTATTGGTCCTATGTTAAAATTAGCATGGTGCCTGAAATTGAGAATTGTAGTATCTAGAGAAAAAAAGTGAAGACAAAGCCTTTCTGCTGTAATTTAGCAAGATAAAAGAACTATCTAGACCCCAGCAGGGGACAAGGAAAACTCATGCACATGCTACCGACTTTTTTCCTCCCAATAGCTTTTGGATCTACACAGTATTTATTCTGGTTCATGGTAAAGAAATTTTGATGGGTTCTACTTAGGTGGTTGGAACATGTCAGTTAGGAAGGGGTAGTGGGAACTGAACCAAGACTGACCTTGGTGCCAACATAAAAGAATTATAAAGAGCTCAGCCGCAGTTAAGTTCTCCTCATCTTTGTCTACAATTAAACAGCACACAAACAGATCCTTTAATTATCAAGCATAACCAGGAACCAAAAGAAAACTTTCCTTGTTCAGGATTATTTGTTTTAGAAAATTTGTTGTAACCAGGGCAATGGAGCGTGGTTTCTATGGGACACCCCCTGCACTGGAAATAGCTTTGTTACAAAGACAATTTTTCTTTGTATCCATATTCATTGTAACAGAATTTTTACCTGTGTTCTTACCCTGACTAGAGTCAAATGTAGGCAGCCTTGAAGAAGCTGGAGACTTAGCTAATATGTTACAATAGTGATATTGTAAATAATGTGGAGATAAATTATCCACACAGTAGGATAATACTAATCTCCCCCCCTTCCTAGAACATATATTTACTATAAAATCATTTTAACATGATCACAATAAAACACAACTTACCAGAAAGCACATTATCAAGGTTACCATAAATCGGTATATCTTCGGTGTAATACCCTTCACCCCTGTAATAATGAAAATGAAATTACCACATGGAATTACTGTACAGAACAAATGCATATTTTATGCTGTTTTGCCGAGAAGAAAAAAAAATCTCACTCATACAAATACAGTTTTGTCACAAATTTCATTACTTGCCATTCAAGCTTTTGAAAAAAAATGAAGTAAAGGAAAGAAGATTGAGAAAAATGAAACTTATTTCTGTTATTAACCACTCGGTAGTTTGATGGTAAAACTACTTGATGAATAGAGATGAGTTGTCTCCCAATATCTCTACAGAGCTAGGTTAGTATCTATCATCTAACATTTTATAGTTAAGAAAACTGAGGCTGAGGAGAAGAATCATTCATAATAATATCATATAGCAAGTTGCAGTGACTTAGGAGGTTTTGAGTTTCTAATTCATTGCCTAACCCAGACTCATAAAGGATTATCAGCCTATTCAAAGACAAGGAAGAGATCCCTAATTTCAAACAGCTATGCATCTACTAATCAGGGAGGTCTGTCCTCTCTAAAAAATAAAAGGCTCCAATTTCCAACTATATGCCCTTTCTTTCCTGATTCCTACCTTGATCTAAACAACTGTCATTGCTGTTCAGTCATTTGTCACTTATATCTAACTCTTCATGATCCTGTTTGGGGTTTTCTTGGCAAAGATACTAGTGTGGTTTACCATTTCCTTCTCCAGCTCATTTTACAGATGAGGAAACTGAGGCAAACAGATTTAAGTGACTTGTCTAGGGTCACACATCTAGTACATGACTGAGGCTACATTTGAACTCAGGAAGATGAATGTTTCTAACTCCAGGCCTGACAGAGTGTCCACTGAACCACCTAGCTGCCCAAGCATGTATACCTTCATTGTCCTAAGCATGTATATGTTAATTCTTTGATTTTCAATCCCTGACTCATTCCCAATACATAGATTCTCACTGTGAAATGTGCGATTTGCCATCAGCACCTTGCTTCTCTTGTTTGTCATCCAAACATTTATTTTGCACTTGCTTCCTTAAATACACCATGATAGAGAAGTAATGTGGTACAGTGGAAAGACCACTATATTTGGAATCAGAAGACCTGGGTTCAGTTCCTGGCTCTTGTTTAATATGTCTGAGCCTCAGTTTGCTCAGCTATAAAATAAGTGGGTTGGCCCAGATGACCTATAGATGACTAAATATCTACAAATCTGTGATCTTGCTTCCCATTCCTGGTACTCTTTATCCCAAACACCTTGGGCTCCTATCCCATGGGAATGGGGAAGGGGAGGGGAAAAGGACTACACATTTAGATAGTACTTATTAGGGTAGCTAGGTGACAAAGTAGACAGAGCTCTGTATCTGGAGTCAGGAACACCCTTCTTCCTGAGTTCCTGACTCCAAAACCAGTCTCAGACACTAACTAGCCAAGTGACCCTGAGCAAGCCACTTTTTGCCTCAGTTTCCTCATCTGTACAATGAGCTGGAGAAGGAAATGGCAAACCACTTCATTATCTTTGCCAGGAAAACACCAAATGCGGTCATGAGGAATCAGACATGATTGAAACAACTCAACAACAAAAATATTACTGAGTAGGGTACACACTCTCTCTCTCTCTCTGCACCCTCTGTGAAGACTCCTCATAATGAGGAAAAAGGAGAGAGACTATCTTGAAATGAGAGACAGACTTTTTGCAAGACCTGAGTCCTGGGTTTCCTAAGAAATTACACAACCTAGGACCCTTCCCCCCTTCCCTTGCTGTCAATCAGCCTTAAGCCCTTCAGGAATTTTAGGAGTCTCTTAGAGACCCTTCCTCCCTCTTCACTTTGGTGTTTGCCAAATAAGGATAAGTAAAGTTGGATTGGCTGGCCCCTATTTCCTTGTTCCTTATCATTGGAGGAGATTTCATGCCCAGACTGTAAGCCTGCCTCCCAACCAATGGGAGAAGGGACAGGGGAGGGAGGAAAGAGGGCTTGACTGTGTTAGGGTATAAATTCTTATTCTGTCTTCCGTAACATGCTTCATTCTGCTGGTTCCTACTGGTGGAAGGGATGCACTCTTCTCTCGAGAATTGAATAAAACTTCTTGTTCTTTCCTCAAGACACCTCTGACTTTTAGTTTTTTGGGGGTAGGGGATTTTTGGGGTCCCCATACCCCACACAGTACCTATTATGTTCTAGGCACTGTAGGAAACATTTCTTTTGAATATTATCTCATTTGTCATAGGAACATAGAATGTTGGAGTTGGAAAGGGCCTTAGATAATATCTAATCCAATTCCATTATTCTACTGTTGAGGACCCTGAGGTTGAGAAGAGATGAGGAGACTCACATCACTACACTGATAATTAGTGAAAGACTTCTAGGAGAAAAATTCAGGTCTTTTACTTTAAATCTGATATTCTTTCAACTACATCATGACCTACATTCCATTGCAAAATAACTAATATCAATTTATCACCCTTCCCAGAATCAAACAGTAGACTTTTGAAAACTGAAATGACTCCAGTTCCTAAAGGACTGAACCAAATAGAAATTTCAGGTATTGTGACATATTTTGGAAGGAGGATGAGAATGGGCTTCCTGATGACTCTTTAATTATACCAGAGGTTCCTAAATTTATTTGGTCTACTGCCTCATTTTTATTTTTTTTAATATTAATTTATTTATTTTCTTGTTTACATCATTCATTTCCATAAGATTTTGAGTTACAAAGTTTCTCCTCATCATTCTCCTACCCAATACCTCAAAACAGCCCTATCCCACTGTATAACCTCTCCCCCAATCTTCTCCCTCCTATGTCCTCTGACTTTCCAGTAGGTCAGGATGGATCTCCCTACCACATTGCCTGTATATCTTAATTCCCAGTTGGATGTAGTTAATAATAATAATTACGATGTATGTGTGTGTGTGTGTGTGTGTGTGTGTGTGTGTGTGTGTGTATATATATATACATATATATAT
>CM053582.1:338288428-338327465 GCA_028627135.1 Pseudochirops cupreus | reverse complement strand
CCTTAACTTCTTTCTTGTTTATTTTGAGGTTAGATTTATCAAGTTCAGAGAGGGAGAGATTGAGGTCCCCCACTAGTATAGTTTTACCATCTATTTCTTCCTCTAACTCCCTTAACTCCTCCTCTAGGAATCTGGATGCTGTACCACTTGGTGCATAAATGTTTAGTAATGATATTGCTTCATTTTTGATGATGCCTTTTAGCAGGATATAATTTCCTTCCTTATCTCTTTTAATTAGATCTATTTTTGCTTTTGCTTTCTCTGAGATAAGGATTGCTACCCCTGTTTTGTTTTGTTTTTTTACTTTAGCTGAGGCATAATGTATTCTACTCCAGCCTTTTACCTTTACCCTGTGTATATCCTTCTGTTTCAAATGTGTTTCTTGTAAACAACATATTGTAGGATTATGGTATTTAATCCATTCTACTATCCACCTCTGTTTTATGGGACAGTTCATCCATTCACATTCACAGTTACGATTACTGTGTCTTTCTCTCCATCCTATTCCCTCCCCTGTTTATGCTTTTATTTTTCCCTTCTCCCTTCCCCTCCTTGAGAGTTTTCCTTTTGACAGCTGTCTATTTCAGTATAACCTCCTTATCAGCCTCCCTCCCTTTTCCTATCTTCCCCCTTATTACTTCTTCCCTCCCTTCTAACCTCCCCCCTTTTCTTAACCCTTACGCCCTCCTACTGCCTGTAGGATACAATAGATTTTTATACTTAATGTAGTATGTTATTTCTTCCTTGAACCAGGATTAATGAGAGTAAGTCTCATGCAATGCTCTTCTCCCTCCCCTCTTTCCCTCTATTATGATAAGTTTTATGTCTCTTCCTGATAGAGTCCTATACTTAACTGATTATACTATTCCTTCCTTATACCAAACCAATGAGGGTGAAGCTCATATAATGTTCATCTCCCTCCCTTCTTTCCCTCTACTATAATATGTTTTTATGCCTCTGTGTGGCATCATTTACCTTTTTCTGCTTCATTCTTTCCTCTTCTCCCATTGTGGTCCCTTTGCTCCTCTAAATAAGGTATTTTTATCATCATTTTGTTCAATTTATACCCACACCCTCTATTTATCTATATCCCTTTTAAATGTCACAATAAGTATACAATTCTCAACATTAACAGGCATCAGTTCCCCATATAGGGATATATACAGTTTGCTCTTACTAAACAACAAGTTGTTGTTGGGGTGTGTGTGTGTGTGTGTGTGTGTGTGTGTGTGTGTGTGTGTGTGTGTATTTTCTCTGTTTACCTTTCTATGTCTCCCTTGAGACTTGTATTTGGAGATTGAATTATCCATTGAGCTCTGGCTTTTTCATCAGGAAGTTCTGTAAGTCCTTTATTTCATTGAATGACCATCTCCTTGCCTGAAAGATTATGCTCAGTTTTGCTGGATAGCTGATCCTTGGCTGTAACCTGAATACTTTTGCCTTACAAAATATCATATTTCAGTCCCCCTGATCTTTCAATGTAGAAGCTGCTAGATCCTGTGTGATCCTCACCATAGTTCCACAATATCTGAATTGTTTCTTTCTGGCTGCTTGCAGTATTTTCTCCTTTACCTGATAGTTTTGGGATTTGGCTATAACATTTTGCAGAGTTTTCAATTTGGGGTCTCTTTCAGGAGGTGTCCAGTGAATTCTTTCAATATCTATTTTACCCTCTGATTCTAGGATCTCAGGGCAGTTTTCCTTGATGAGTTCTTGGAAGATGTTGTCCAGGCTCTTTTTTTCATCATAATTTTCTGGTAGACCAATAATTCTTAGATTATCTCTCCTGGATTGTTCTCAAGGCCAGTTATTTTTACATTGAGATATTTTACCTCTTTTTCTAATTTTTCATTCTTGAGGTTTTGTTTGACTGATTCTTGGTGCGTCATAGTCATTAGCTTCAGTTTGGTTGATTCTAATTTTTAGCAAATTATGTTCTTCAGTTGGTTTTTGAAACTCCTTTTCCATATGTTTAGATTTCATTTTTAGGGATTTATGTTCTCCAGTTAGATAGCTGTTTTGTTCAGTGAAATATTTTTCTATTTTTTCAATTTTAATTTTAAAAGAATTGGTCAATTTATCTTCTACCTCTCCAATTTGGTTTTTAAAGTCCTTCTTGAGCTCTTCCAAGAGTGCTTTCTTGGCTTGGGACCAATCCATATTCCCTTTTGAGGCTTCAGCTGTGGGTGTGGTCATTGCTATCTCCTTCTGAACTTGGCTCTTCATGCTCACAATAATAGGATTCTAGAGTCGTTGTCTTTGCAATCTGATTTTACCCATTTTGAGTCCGGGCCTTAGCCATGCCCTTCCTCTAGGGCTCCCAAGCCTTCACTATTTTAGAATTTTGCTCTGGGGCAATAATCTCTTTGTTTTCAGGATCAGAGGGGGGAATTAGAGCATCCAGGGTTCACTCTGCCATCCTGGTCCCTGGAGATTTAGGTAGGTGCTTTTTAAATTTCTAGGTGTGCGTTGATAGTTCCAGAAAGTGCTGCTGGGACTGCAGCAATAGCCAGGCCATGGCCACCTCCATATCCAGCATCTGCCTCTGTGCCACCACATATGCCTCTGTGCGCCATGTATGCCTCCGCACCACTGGGTCTGCCTCCATATGCCGGGTCCTCCTCAATGCCACCACATCCAATGCCACATTCCCACATCTGCCGCCACACTGCCATGTCCGCCTCTGTGCCCACCTCCAAGCTGCCACCTCCATCACTGCATTGCTCCATCTGCCTCTGTGTGCCACATCCACCTCCACACGTCACAACTGCCTCTGCACCACTGCATGCCCCATCTGTCTCTGCACACCATGTCTGCCTCTGTGCCTAGCATTGCAATTCTAAAACATTCATGCCTGACATTCCAAATCCTTTCTCCCTACCCCTTTCCCCATAACTAATATAATATTTTATGGAACTTCCCAAATTTTAAGAATATCATATTGCATTTAAGTACAGATAACAAGAAGTTATAAATATGTTTTTAAATAATGTTTCTATAGAGAGATGACATGGATAGAGAGCTGACAGTATTTGTTATTTAGACTTTCATTTATAAGCCTTCCTTTTTTCTACCCAGAACAACAAATCCCTGGGCCATTTGCTATGACATGGAAATAGCCCCATGGTATAGAAACCTGTGTAGTAAGCAGAGTTCTACCTATCTTTGAGTCTCTCTATAGCTTAACTACAGAAACCACCAGTAATTTTTCCATTAGGAGTAATTGATTTTTTAAAAAGCATCATAAAGAGGATTGTCCTAGGGTAAGGGGTAGGAAATAAGGGAGAAGAGAGAGAGAAAGAGGGGGAGAGTGGGGAAAAAGGAAAGGAGAGAGACAGAGATACAGAAACAGAGAGGGAGAAAGGAAGGGAAGGAGAGAGGGACAGAGATAGGAGGGAGGGAGAGAGAGGAGGGGAGTGGGGAAAAAGGAAAGGAGAGAGACAGAGACACAGAGACAGACAGAGAGGGAGAGAGGGAGGGAGGAAGAGAGAGAAAGGGGTGGGAAGAAGGAGGGAGGGAGAGAGAGAGAGAGAATCTAGTCACTCTCCTACCCTGTTACTGTTATTGAACAGCCTTGTCTCTTTCTTTTAATGTAAGCCTAAATCATCACAGAGTTCTAAGTACTGTTAAAAAGAGAGAGAAAGAGAGAGAGAGAGAGAGAGAGAGAGAGAGAGAGAGAGAGAGAGAGATTGTTTATCCTGATATGAAAAGAATCAGAGCAGGGTATGTTGTTTGGGGAAAGCAATGCTGTCTTTACTATGTGCTTTGTCCTTGCCATGCTTAGCATACCTTGGGCATTCCATAATACCACAGAGTCCTGTATAATAGCATCTCAAACTCTATATTGGCTTCTATGTATGCCACTATGTCTAGAGGCAACGAGCACAGTGGATAGTGTGCTTTGGCCTACAATTAGACAGACCTAAGTTCAAATCTGACCTCAGTCATTTACCAGCTGTGTGACCCTGGGCAAGTCACTTAATCTGTTTGCCTCAGTTTCTTCATCTGTAAAATAGAGATAATAATAATAACCTCCTAGGGTTGTTGTGAGGATCAAATGAGATAATAATTGTAAAGTACTTAGTACAGTGTATGGTATACATGTGCTTCATAATTGCTTTTTTCCTTCTTTCCTATATAGAGAGAATCTCTCATATTGGTGCAGTCAGAAGGGTAAGGGACTAGGAGTCAAGGATATTGAGATCTGAGTCCCAGCACTGGCAAGATGTCAATTTGGACATCATACTCTCTCTTTGGATCTCACTTTCTTATTCTGTAATATGGAGTACGAAGTGGGGAAAGGGTCCAGATCAGGGTGGGGAATCTGTGGCCTTCTAGGTCCTCAGGTGCCCACTGACTGCATCCAAACTTCACAGAAAAAAATGTCCATCAAAGGGATGCATTTGAGGACCTAGAGAGCCACATGTGACCTCAATGCCACAGGTTCCCCAGTCAAGATGATCTAGTTCCCTTTCAGCTCAAACATCTAAGAATTTCCAAAGCTCTATAAAGCCTGTAAATGCCAAGTTGGCATCTCATTTCTGTCTTTGACCCTATACTCTTACTGACATACAATATGGAACTGTTCAAAATGAGGGCTTGTATGTTGAAAGAAAAGTAACAATCCATGAGGATTTACAATCTCTATAGGAGAGGTGACAATATTAACGAGGTGAAAACTCACTTTTCTTTCTTTAAAAGCTGGCCCTTTGTCCCCCTCCTTGGCCCCCCCCCCCCCAGAGCCCACCCTGATCCTACTTTGTTATTGAAAGATCTGAGCACTTACCTTGGAAGGTAGTCATCAGTGTAGTCATAGGTTTTATCTGTAAGAAAATTGTAAAAAGAATGTTAAAAGATACTTGGAATTGTGACAATATTGATGCTACACAGAGACTGTTCTAAGCACGAGGGTTTTTAACTTGTGTTCCATGAACCTGATTAATGTTAACATTCTTATTACTGTATTTCAATACAATTTGTTCTTTTTGTTAGCCTGTGAATTTTCTTTTGTATATTTTATTATTCCATCAAAGGAGTCCATGATGCAAAAACCATTAAGAAGTCCTATTCTTGGGTGCTATTTCTGATGTGTATGTCATCATTCATTTTGACCATTTGGATACTAATTTTTAAAAAATATATATTCTTAAAGAATTGTTGTGGTTGCTATCCCATTTTATCTCTGTGGGAGGGTGGAAAGGGCACCAGGCTTAGAATCCAAAGACATTTTCACATCTGAACTCCTTTCCTCTCTGTGTAAATTAAGCAGTCACTTTTTCTCCATATGCTTCCACTTTTTTTTTTAAGAAGAATTTTTGTACTTTTTTTTTGGAGAAGGAAGGCAGCACAATTGGGGTTGAGTGACTTGCCTGAGGTCACACGGCTAGTAAGTGTTAAGTGTCTGAGTTTGGATTTGAACTCAGGTCCTCCTGACTCCAGGGCCAGTGCTCTATTCAATGCTTCCACTTTCATAGCTAAAAAATAAGGTTCTCTTCCTAGTCTAATGTTCTGGAATTCCTTGAATGAACATGGTGAAAAAGAGTTAAATAGGAAGGAGAATGACTGCTACCCTTGGGGTGAATACTTTACTGGAGGCAAGTCTTTCCCAAAATGTCATGCTGTTGGGACTATCTGTTTCATCTCCAGACCAGATGGATTTTCCATTTTGATTCTTCTGATTTTTAAAATAACATCCTGGTTCCTTACTATAAGGATGCAGCTGAAAGAGTGGAATTCTTCAGTTATATAAATACTTTGTTATTACTGTATATTCATCAAATGTCACTAATAGCTGTTCCTTTTAACTTTTGGAATTTTAGGCGTGTCAGTTATTATTAAGGATTCTCTGATAATAAAAATCCTGCAATATATTTTAGAAAAAGTCAGGAGTGAGAACATCAGTGTCCTGAGGAAAAGTAGCATCTTCCACCTGCGCTTCACATTGAGAAGTTGATAAAACAAAAGTGTCAACTTGGGGAAAATGAGCCTGAGATAGTGTTAGAGCCGAACAAAACATAATAGGCCTAAAGAAGATCCAGGGACAGATAACTAAAACGATAATATTAGCTGGCATTTATATCATCTTTTATAGCTAAGTGTTTTATACCCATTAACTCCATCACCAGAATGATGAATTGGCCTCAGGTGGACAAAGATTTAAAAGACTAGGAGTACCCTTTGTCTAGAAGGACAAAAAGAATACACTCAAATCTCTCTGTGCCTTTGTTTCCTCATCTGTAAAATGAGAATGTTGGAGCAAATGATCTCTAAGTTCACTCCCAGCCCTAGATCTAAAAACCTGTGATCAGGAAAAGCAGAAATAGATGGAACACAGAGTTTTTTATCCAATCCCAGAATGTCAGATATAGGGACCATGTGAAACTTGAAGGTGATAGAAAAAAAGGATAGGAAGTATTCCTTTTTCTAGAGAGAAATTCAAAACATGAGTAATAAGCATGGAAAATATATCAAGTAGGCTTTAGGTAAATGAAAAATAGGTAGTTGTAGGTGCTTTGTGAATAGGGATTGTTTCTTTGGTTGTTTTCGCTTGTATCCCTAGAACCTAGTATAGTGCCTGATGGATCAGGAGCTTAACAGGTATTTGCTGATGAGTAATTGATAACAAATTATTAAAGGAACATAAGAAATGCTGCAGATATTACCCCTAATGCTTCTAGGCCAGCATCACCAAAAACAGCTATGAGGTATGTCATAGGGAGAGTGAAAACTTCTCAGGCAGCTTTGGATTGTTAACTGCCCTCCCCCTCTATTCCCGTTGTCAATCAGCAACAAGCCCTTTCAGGAGTCTTCCTGATTTCCCACCTCTGTGGGCCCCTCCTCCTAGCCAGTGGGAGTCAGGGACAGTCTAGGCTCACTCCTCCTCTCTTGGTTTGGGACCCTTTCCCCTTTCCCTTGCTGTCAATCAGCATCCTTGTTCTTTGGAAGCCTGTTTCCAAGCCACTGGGAGATAGTGGCCAGCTTCCCTGTGACTTGCCATTGGGGAAGATTTTGGTGCCAAGACTTGAGTCTGCCTCTCAGCCAATGGGAGAAGGAATGGTTGGGGAAGGGGGCTTGACTGCATTAGGGTTTAAAACCCTGCTCCCTCCATATTGCCTTTCTACTTCCCCATGATCAGTCATGGGGAAGACCACTGTCTTCTCCCAGGGAAGAGAATAAATTCCTGTTATTGTCCTAAGAGATCTACACGTTTTTAATGATGGGATTTTTCATCCCAAACACTTCTATGAACTGACACTTTGTTCTACTACCAGGAACAGAATTCTGGAATATGACTACTCATTAATTTGGTCTATCATCCATTTGCTTGTGTGCTTAATCTTTTCACGCTAGCCATCATGCCTAAAACTTGATCAACATATTATTGTTGTTGTTGCTGTCACTATTTTTCAAAAAATATAGGGAGGCTAATGAGAGCCAGTATGATGTAACAGAAAGATTGACCTTATGTTCAGGGAGACCTAGGTTCAAGCCTTGCTTCTTACATATACCATCTTCAGGACCCTCAGGAAACCACTATGCCTCTTGTTGTTCCAACTATGTCCAACTGTTTGTGACCTCATTTGGAGGCTTCTTGGCCAAGGTATTGGAGTGGTTTACCATTTCCTTCTCCAACTCATCAAACAGGGCTAAGTGACTTGCCCAGGATCACACAGGTAGTAATTGTCTGAGGTCACATTTGAAGTCAGAAAGATGAGTCTTCCTGACCCCAGGCCAGGTACTCTATCCACTGTTCCACTTAGCTGCCCATATTATACCCCTCAGGGAAGGTAAAAGAGGCCACTCTTTGCCCTGTTTTTACTTAGCTTTAATCACTGAATGGGCATTGCCTCAGACTAACTAAGACCTGGGAAAGATCTCAGCTTAAAAAGGTCAAGGCCTCCCACTGCCTCCAAGGTCACCTCCAGTCATCCTGATATTTATCTTGCCACTGGACCCAGATGGCTCAAGAGGAGAAAGTGAGGCTGGTGACTTTGCACAGTCCTTCCTCACTTAAATCCAATTCACTTGCAAGTCATGACATTTCCTTCCTGATGTCATGGTCTTTTTCAAGAATGAAGGACAAACAAACCCCCAGGTCAAAGGAATTGCAGATATATAATAGTGAAGAGAGTTTTCATATCAGGATGTTCTCTACAGAGATGAAATAATCAGTCCAGACCATCGGTTCTCAACCTTCCTAATGCCGCAACCCTTTAATACTCATATGTGGGCATATCTGCATGTGGGCAGACCTGCCTGGAGACACATAGAGGAGCAGTGTCTCGGTTCCTAAGACCATCGGAAATATGTGTTTTCCAATGGACTTAGGTGACCCCTGTGACCCCTGTGAAAGGGTCGTTTGACCCCCAAAGGGGTCACGACCCACAGGTTGAGAACCACTGATCTAGAACCAAAACCAAATAATTAAATAAAAAATCAAAGCCAATAACAAGCATACCTAAGCTTATGACAATGACATGAGCGCTCTGCACATAGTAGGCACTTAACAAGAAAAATCAAATAATAAAAGGATGGTTTGCAGACAATAAAGATCAAATAATGAAGAAGAAAGTAATGAAGACAATTTGTTTTAACTGATACTACAAATAACTCCACGCTTTTGGTTAGAAAGGTTATTCTTTATACAAACCTCAAGCAGAGTGTGTGTGTGTGTGTGTGCGCGCACTAGGGAGACAACTCCACAAATACAAAGATCGCTTTCTTCCATGGCAGTTATAGACTGGCAGCTTAAATGTGTCTCCAAGAAGATCATTAATTCTTAAAGATCCATCATCTGGAGTCGACTGCAAGTTGGAGGAGAAGTGAATATTTCACATGCAAATGGCAGAGACAATGTGGGAGGTTTGCTGCAGAATCTACACATCAAGGCACAATACTAGAAGTGATGAATGCAACTGTTGGAATGTGTCAAAAAGTAAAATTTCATTATCCTGTAGGGAATGGAGTCCTGAACTGACTGATGTGTAACTTGGAAGGTAAACTTTCCTAACTAAGCACAAGAGATCAGATGTGCAATGGGCTACTTGAAAGTCACTGAGCTAAGGCAAAATGCACAAGAAGGGTAAGAGAGGTTCTCTATAGACCCCCAGCTGGCAGCAATATAGATAAAATTGTAAAACCACGTGGGGTAGCACAAAATATCAAGACAGAAAGTGGATAACTAATGCTTGGCAATGAAGAAATTGTAAATTGGAAAATAAAAAAGCTTGGTCCAAAGTAAGGATTGATTTATTATGATGAGAGGACCTAGTATGGTAGATTTATAGTTGGAATGGGTTTAGAGGTCATGGGGCCTAACCCATCCCTTTTATAGATGAGAAAACTGAGGAACAAGGTAGTTAGGTGATCGACGCAGCATCACATCGTTTGTAATAGTCTAAGGAAGCATTCAAACCCAAGTATTCCTGACCCCATGTCCAGCACAATTGGTAATAATTCACTTTTGACTGAAAGCAGCACTCCTGTTATAACCCTGACCCACAGCACCCTCTCCTCTCTTGAGGTACACATCATTCAATCATATCATCATTTTCTGATCCTTCTAACAGTCATAAACTTACACCTAGACACCCTGTCCCCCTTCCTAGATCATTTTGTCTCCTAGTATTTTGCCTTTCTTAGTATCCCAAGGGCTTAGCACATCCTAGGCATGTAGTAAGCACTTACTATAGGCTAGTTGAATGACTGACTTCATTTCATCATTCATGCCCATTTTTGTACCCATATTCTACTGCCTGGCCACAGTGCAGCCCTTTCTCAGTCCCTCACACATGCCATTCCATCTCTGTGCCTTTGCACACCATCCTCCATGCCTGAAATGCACTCCCTTCTCAATTTCACCTCAAATGATGCATCTCTCCCTAGAAGACACAACTCAAGCACCAGTTACTACAGAAAGTTCTGCCTGAGTCTCCCCAACTGCTACTGTCCTCCCTGCCTAAGGACATGGTATTTAATGTGGATTTATTCTGTATATACCTATATAAGTACATACTGTCTCTCTGGCAAGCTAACTGAAAGTGAAAATAATTTCTCCTCCTCCTCCTTGTTCTTCTTCCTCCTCTTCCTCTTCTTCCTCCACCTCCTCTTTCTCCTCTTACTTCTCCTCCTCCTCCTTCTTTTCCTTCTCCTCTTCCTCCTACTCCTTCTTTCTTCTTCTTCTTCTTCCTCCTGCTCCTCCTTCTTTGGTTTCCTTGGCTACTTCCTCTTCCTGCCCCTGCAAGAACGGCCATCTCCCAAGGCTCTGTCCTCTTCCTAATTTCCTCTCTCTCTGGGTCTCATGGATCAAACAGCAACAGTTCCCTGCCCAAGCACCACTCAATGGTTATTTTGGGGCTCTCCTGGCTCAGAGTGAGTGGTAAATAATTATTCCTCTTTTGGCCAGCAACCCTGAGGGTCTTCCCCTCCAAGTTTGATTTTTTAAAATTATTAAAGGGGTAATCCCTTGACTCACTTCTTAAAGAGGCCTATTCACTGAAAGGACATCTCCTCACTCTAAGTGAGAACTTGAAAGGGCCTTAGCCTAAAAGGATCAGGGTCTCCCATTGCATTCTGAACCATCTCCAGTCATCTTAACAAATATCAGGCCACTGGAGCCATATGGCTCTGGAGGAGAAAGTGAGACTGGTGACTTTGCACAGCCTTCCTTCACTCAAATCCAAGTCAACTGCAAGTCATGTCATCATTCCCTGATGTAATCGTCCTCTTTGAGAATGAAGGACAAACTAGGAAACTGAATCCCTTCCATTTGAATTGCCTTAGGAAGGGTCTGAAGATCATCTGGCAGGATAAGGTACCAGACACTGAGGTCCTTACTTGAAATAAACTGACAAGCATTTAAATTCTGCTTCAGAGAGCACAACTCTGATGGACTGGTCATGTTGTTCAGAAGCAAAACATATGCTTGCCACAAAGACTATTTCATGGAGAACTCACACAGGGCAAGTGCTCACATGGTGGTCAGAAGGAGCCATCCAAGGACGTTCTCAAGGTCTCTCTCAAGAACTTTGGAATTGATTGTGTGACATGGGAGACACTGGCACAGGACCACCCAGCATGGCATGCCCTTATCAGAGAAGGTGCTGTGCTTTATGAGCAAAGCAGAATTGAGATAGCTCAAAGGAAATGCAGGATGCACCAATTTAGAGAATCCACCCAAATGTTCACATGAAGTATTTGTTCCTGACCTGTGGTAAGGCATCCCAAACTCCTATTGGTCTGATTGGCCACAGTCAGATACACTATATCTTGACTCTAGCACAGTGATGTCATTTTGGTCCTCTTTGAGAATGAAGGACAACCACCAACAGCCAGTTCTTTGACATTCTTGTCCATTCTCATGGCTTCAATTTCTAGCTGTCTTTCAAGTCTACATCTGTACTCCAAAACTGAGCTTCAGTTCTGTATTTTAGCTACTTGTATATTTCTAACTGGATGTTCTACTTTCATATCCAACTAAGGATGTCCAAGTCAAGTCAACAAATATTTTCTGAGCAACTGCTATGTTTAAAGAACTGTACTAAACATCAGGGATACAAAGAAAGGCAAAAGCAATCCCTGCCCTTATAGAACTTACAGTCTAATGGGAGAGAGAAAATCTGAACAACTAAATACAAACAAGATATATACAGTGCACATTGAAGATAATCCACAGAAGGAAGGCACTAGTATGAAGGGGAACTAGCAAAGGGGTTTAGTAGGAGGTAGGATTATGTGTTGTTGTGTTTGTCCTTTGTTCTCAAAGAGGAACATGACATTGGGGAATGATGACATGACTTGCAGTTGATTTGGATTTGAGTGAGGAAGGGCTATGCAAGGTCACCAGTCTCATTTTCTCCTCCAGAAGGTAGGATTTTAGTTGAGATTTGAATGACAGGGAAGTGCAGAGGCAGAGATGAGGATGGAAGGAATTCTGAGCATAGGGGATAGCCAGTGAAAAGACAAGGTCAGGAGTTGGATGGTTGAGCCCCAAAGTCCCTTACATACCACACCTCCCACTTTGTGTGAGGAATAACAAGAAGGTCAATGCCACTGAACCAGAGTATATAGAGGGGAATAAAGTATAAGGAGACTGAAAATATAAGAAGTTCAACATTGAACATTCCCCAAACTTGGCTCCCTGGCTCAAAACTTGTTCCGCTTTCTAACTTCCTTGATTCTGTACCATTCTCCTCCCTGTCATGCAGACTCAATACCTTGGTACTATTTCTGAACCTTCCCTCCCTATGCACAATCATTATGCCATGTCCTATTGATTTTATGATCTGGAATCTCTCCTGTTATTCCCACTTCCATCTCCCTAATTCAGATCTTTATTAACTTTCATTGGAACCACTGTAGAGCCTGTCTCTAGTCTGTTGTCTCTCTCTCCATTCCAGATATGGATATGCCAAAGGTTAGAAGGAGGAGAACCCATGAGCCCAATACTTCAGGAGGACAGAGCTTCACAGGATTCCCTGGTCTATTTAAGTATGTCACTAACCTTGGAGCTGGTATTTGATCACTTTCAAGGTTAAGAGACTGATGTGGAAGAAATGACAAAGGTGATATTGTTGGACGTAGCTTGAAAAAAAGTGAGAGAATGTTCAGAGGTTGATTCAATGAATGTATGGGAAACAGCAAACAGGATAGTGAGTCATAGTTAGAGTGATTTGAGTGTAGCAGAAAAGTAAGTTGGTGCTTGCCAGGACAAGTAAAATCAGCTATGAAATAAGCACTGGTCTGAAACTGCACCAGGAGGTAACACAATGTCTTCCTTCTCCCACACATATATTAATTCCCAATAGTGGTACAAAAAGATAGTGCACGGTCAAGCTTTTGTCCATACAATCCATCTGAATTATCTTTCCTCAGCTCCTACATCAGCTTTTTTGAATGAAGGCAAGGCATGCACTATGAGGGACAATCTAATGCCCTCTCCAACTCATCCTCCATACTTCTATGAAAATATTTCAACTAAACTGCTTTGATTTGGCTATTCTGTCTCAAGACCTTTCCATTTGATGGCCATAAGATACAATGATAATATGATAATAATAAACTAGCATTTATGTGATAAAATTATAATATAATGATAATAATAAAACACAATAATAATTAGCATATATATTTATATCACTTTAACATTTTCAAAGCACTTTAAAGACATCTCATTTGACCTTCATAACAACACTGAGAAGTAGGTACTGTTATATTACCTAGCTCTACTCCTGCCTTTCCATCCATATTTCATAGTACTCACCTTCATGAACTCTATATACCATTCAAATTGGAGTTATCCAATTAGTGCTCCATCTTCCACACCTTCAACAGATTCTCACTAATCTCACCTGCCCCCAGCTCCTCCTTTCATATCCTTTCCTTTCTCTGATATCCATTGTCCATGTAGTCTTCCCTAAACTCCCAACAAGAAATGATCCCTGTCTACTCAAATCTTCCAGTCCTCTCTGTTTGCCCTCTTATACACTTACTAACTTTCTAATTTGTTTGAGTTACTTATATTCAAGTCTTATCCCCTGCTAGATTGTGAACTTATTGAGGACAGGGACTGTTGTATCCTTCACCTTTATGTCTATGCCTAACATGAGGTAAGCACAGAACTGGTACTTGATAAATATTTGTTTAATTTAATTCTATATTAACATAATATTATATTAGATGTTAATATAATGTGTTGAAATGGCAAATGTAATAGCTATAATCTATTCCAATCTGGCAAGATCTCTAGTGTATAATCTAAAGTTGTAACAGACAATTGAAGTATCAGTTAGAGATGGGAACTGAATCTGAGACTTCACTGATATGAGGAACTTCTCTCTCTATCCACAAAGGTGGGCACTGTCTCTTCAGCTTATAGTCACAGACAGTTGCCTAGACTGCTGACAGATTAAATGAATTAGTCACACAGACAGTATGTGTCAGATATAGAACTTGAATCCAGGGGTTCCTGGTTTCTAGGCCAGTTCCTTTCCCTTGCTTCCTCTCTAATATGATAACTTTAATAGGGTTGAATTATAAAATAGTAGTTGAATATATCACCTTTAGCCTAGGATATCCTTTCATGGAAAATGGGGTTGAAATAATTAAGAACCACTGGCAAGTAAAAACCTCACAATGAAACTTGATTTGGTATCAGACTACAGAATTATGCTGATGTCAATGGGATTATCAACAGCTGAGTTATTATTTGAGAAATCAAAAATAGACTCCTGAAAAACTTTAAGTGAGAAATGTTGTAATTGGCAATATGTCAAGCAAGAAATGAAAAGAGAGGGTGGAGTGTGAAAAGCATTCTGAGAATTTGGCCAAGTTTTTTTAAAAGATAATAATGTAAAGCTGTTCTACTGAAAGTACTGGGGGAGTGAATGTTGTTATGTGTGAAGTTGGCACCAATAATACCCTCTAGAGAAGAGTTTAAAATATTTCCATCGATCCTCACCAGAAAGGAATAAACAACAGGCTTAGTTGAAAGTGGATGGTCAGAGGAGGAAATGTTGTAAAAAAGCTGAAATATTCCAAAATAAACTAGAGTCCAGGTGAAAGTAGGAGGAATGATGCAATAAAAAAAACTATGAAAGGCAGTATACTTACAGATAAATTCAGAGGAAAAGATAGTAAACAGTTCATTTACATGTAAATTCCATGCAAATATTTGACCTCCTATATGTAACTGAAAGATAGATTATCAATACCATTATAATTTTAGTTCTGGAATATTTATGAATAATCAACAATGCTTCATCACCACTGTCATTACAAAAAAAAAATCTGCTGGAACTAAAGAGATGTGGAAAAAATATCAGATAGTTTTGAAAATTTGGAAGTGTTATTTTACCTTAGTAGACAAAGGTGTGTGTGGATGGAAGGAAAATTAGTGGATGTATTATTTTATGACTTAAAATTTTAATTATGGAGTACAGGGTAAAATATGAAACTGAACTAATCATATCACAATCATATAACTGAATTTGGAATCTCTATTGATTTGAGTAGGGACAACAAGCCGGTGCAATGGATAGAGTTCCAGGGCCTGGAGTTGGGAAGAGTCTTCTTCTTGAATTTAAATCCAGATTCAGACACTAGCTGTGTGATCCTGGACAAGTCACTTAACCCAGTTTGCCTCAGTTTCCTCATCTATAAAATGAGCTGGAAGAGGAAATGATAAACTGAGTCATGAAGAGTCAGGCATTACTGAAAATGACTGAACAACAAACTCATTTGTGCCAGCTCACTGCTGAAAGGAATTGCTGGGCAGGTAAGAATATGGAGGAGACATTTTGTAAGAAGATCAAGAAGGGAAGTTATATGACAGAATTGATTGAGACATATATTCCCCCTGTGCTTCACCTTGGGTTTTAGGTTTAAGGTAGAAACATGCAAAATAGTGTTAGAGGTGTGAATTTCAACCTTTCTCTAGAGAGTTCAGTTGTACCTGGGTGAAGAACTGAAAAAAAGAAAATACTTCCAATAAGTAAAATATGGTGTTAAAAAAAAAACCTTAATGGGGGTGGCTAGGTGGCACAGTGAATAGAGCACTGGCCCTGGAGTCAGGAGGACCTGAGTTCAAATCCAAACTCAGACACTTAATACAAAAAAATTAACCATGTGACCTTGAGCAAGTCACTTAACCCCAACTGCCTTGCCTTCCCCCTGCAAAAAGCAAAAAAAAAAATCCTTAATGAAGACAAGCAAAAAAAATTTCAGGAGTTTTGGTCAAAGGGAAAGGTCGGAGAAGTACCATAGAAAGACAGTCTACCTCCACATTTTTAAATTACATAAAAATAAATGTCAGTCTTTAGATGATTCAGAAGCTGTATAAAACACCAGTGAAAGAACCCTGAGGCATTATTTCTATGCAGCATGAGACCTGGAATACTGGGGCTCAAGCCCTTCAGCTTAGAGGACGATGAGGGCTTAAGAGTCGCCTGAGTATTCCTATGGGCCTATTTTCTGAACAAGGAATTTAGAATCAGGTTTGAGAGTATGTGCCATGACATCTTTTACCTCTATGTCTCACTGAAAATGGTCTTCATCTGTCCATCTCTTTCCCAAGTATGCAGCTTAACCCTGTCATAAAGTTAGTTGTGGGGTGTTTTCATATTTCAATGAGAGACCTGCACTCTGGCATCATACAGACAGAAGCATAATTTAACCCACAGTACTCAGAGAGGCAGCCACGGCTGAAGTAAGCAGACACTTGGAGACCTAGATTCAAGTCCTGCCTTTGACCCATACTAACTGTATGACCCTGATCAAGTCACTTATTATCAATGTCCCAAATAGCTTTCTAAGAATATAACATGCATGTCTATATTAGTAGAGGATGTTCCCTCATTGGAAACCAGTAACAGATTCTAATAAAACAAAACAAAACAAAAATCTCACCATACTGAGAAAAGGGCAATGGATAGAAAGACAGTCTCTAAGGGACAAAGACCTGGCTTCAAGTCCTGCATCTAGCATACACTGGCCATATAAACTTTGCTCTCGATGGCTTAGGAGACTCTCTAAGACCAAGTTGCAGAGTTGGTGTGACCTGTATTTATAGGAGTTCCCTCACTGAAAGCTGTCTTGAAACAATGAAATCAAAGGTCTATTAAAACACACATACACACACACACACACACACACACACACACACACACACACACACACACACACACACACACACACACCCCACCACCACCACCACCATCACCACTACCACCACCAAACAAATATAACCGAATATGTGCACAGAGAGATGAATATGAATGAAATGAAAAAAAAATTGGATTAGGTAGGCACTGTGCTAAGTATAATGAATACAAATTTGAAAGACAGTTCCTGCCCTTAAGAGGCTTAAATTCTAGGGGAAACAATGCATGGGGGTGGGGGGGAGGACTAGGGAAAGATGTTTTTGTCAGAAGAGTCACAGGGATGATAAGTAAAATCATAGGATGGTCATATGACGTACTCCTCCAATAGTGATGGTAGCAATGATGTAATTATTGGTCCAAGAAGAGATGGGTGAGGTGGGGAGAGCAAGTTTGTGCAGGTCAAGAGAATGGCCAGGGGTCTACTTCCAGCTTGATAAAGTTGTCTCTTGGCACAGGTGTGCTGGAACCAGCTCAAATTGGCTCTCAAGAGTGAATTTTAAATTTTCAGAGTGCATATTTACACTTTGGAAATTGCAAACATAAACCAGGACTTAATCTATTGCCTTGATAATTGTCTGGACTTAAGAAAGTATAAGAGAAAGTGGTGGGGAAAAGTGAAAGAGAGAAAATATTAATAATGCTGACTAAACTTTAAAGTGTGTCTTGAAATTTCCTCCTCCTGCTCCTTCTCCTCCTCCCTGGCTTCCTGCTCCTCCTCTTTCCGCTCCCCCTACCCCCTCTTTCTCCCCTTCCTTCTTTTTCATTTTTGGAGAGCCAATTGATAAACATTAACCAGTACATCCCTCACTTCAGTGCCAGAGCACCACAGCTGAATGACAACTCTTCAAAGCCGTGGTCTCTAGAGTTTCAGCGAGGAATATATAGCAGCAGGGAATGGTAGGAAGATGGTTGGTGTGAAGTGTGGTCAAGAGTCTGGGATTAGATACATCTAGAGAGATCTCAGCAGTCAGGAGGTGTCTTAGAATGGAATTTCACAGAACTAAACACAAGTAATTTCTCCCATTAACTTCTCCTACCCCTTCCTAAAAGTGAATAGGTAGGAAAAGGCAACACTATTTTTCTCTGTCTATAAATAAATCAACAAACTTCCATCAGAAAATTCCTCCTGAAAACCACTTAAGAATAAAATTTCACACAAAGGTAAGGGATTGTGCTTGAAGAGAAGGGAAAGTAGAGAGTAATATTTTGAAGCTTTTATATATTGCTACAGAGATCACTGGGGGGTCTACTTACCTTACTGTCTATCTGATTAGATCTATGGCGGTATCTTATTGCTGCTATGATGGGCTTTTTCTTTTATTGCCTTATTAAATTTGCCAGCAAAATTTATTCCCTGCCTTTATGGCTGCACTAGCATTGCCCTTTACATAGGGCAATGCCACCTCCAATAAGAAAAATACAGACTGAAATGTGACACAGTATTAAATGCATCCAGAGCAAGAAAATCTAACTGATGTGATGGAATAAGCCCTCCTTTGTATGTACCAGATAAAATCTTTTAAGGAACCAGCTACCTCCCCCCTCAAAAAAAAAAAACCCTGGAGGGTGAACCACGCTTCCTTCAAGAGTTCTTAAGCAGCAGAATAAGGAAGGAAATGATATTAGCTGTTAATGCAGAATGAAAAGGAAGGAAAAATTCTAAGACCTGGAGGAAAATGTTAGCTGAAGCTGGAGCAAGGTCCAGAAGGAGAAGTGATAAGGGGAAAGTATAGCTGAAGTTCTTTTGTAGTATAAATTTGCAAGAGACTTGACCTTTTAATTCAATTTTTTAAATTAACAGGTATTCATTTTCTCAATAAGCATGTTAACTATCCCTCTATCCAATTCATTGATAAAAAATGTTAAACAGCACAGGACTGACCACAGACTCTGGGGGAACTCTACTGGAGACTTTCTAAACTGATATCAAACCATTAATGACTGCCCTTTGTGACTGAACATTCAACTGGCTCTGAACTATCCAACTGTAATTTCATCTAGCCCATATTCCTCCATCTCTTCCAACAGAATAATAGGACTTTGCTGAATACTTTGCTAAAATTTAAGAAAACCACTATATATCAGTCGCTCAGTGCTCTCTTAATTGTATGATCCCCAGCATGAATCTCCTCTAATTGATGCAATCCAAATGATTTTCCCATCTTTGTTTTCTTTGGTGCCATTTATACCTCCTTTATAAGCACCTGAGGGACTATGGCGCTAGGGGCCAAGTATAGTGGTTCCACTATCTTTGATGGAATAATCAGTTTGTTAAAATGACTTTTGAAAATCTTTTCCATTTTTCTTCTGTTTGTAGACTTTCTGCCATTTTCATCCTTAAATGCCCTTGGAATGATTTTGCTTAGTTGGATATCTTGAATACTTTACTCTTCTCCTTCTCCTTCTCTTCCCCTTCCTCCTCCTTCTCCTTCCCCTCTTCTCTTTCTTTTCTTTCCCCTCCTACTCCTCCTGCTTCTTCTCCTTCTTCTGCTCCTCTATCACCTTTTTCTTTACCTTCACCTTCTTAATCTATTCTGATCTTAGCTCTGATGTGTTGATCATCTGACTATCCACAGACAGCTCACTTAGGGATAATTCCCACATCACAATATAGCAATTCTTATGTTCTTTTGTGTTCACCATGTCCAGAACCTACAATTTCTTCTTCTTCTCTTTCTTCTTCTCATTCTTCTTCATCTTCTTTTTTAAGAAAGAAAGAGTTCATAACATAGAGTTATATATACAGATGATATAAATCTTGAGAGAAAGTTTAATGTACTGGATGGCAGAGTCTGGATTCAAAAAGGTTTTAACAGCCTAGAACATTAGGCAAAATCTAAAATGATGGAATTTAGATGGAATTGTTTCACTAAGTCAAATAGGCACTGACCTCACACATTGGCAGCTCATGTAAAATCAAAGAAATTCAGAAGAGACCTAAAAGTCTAAGGGCTTATCTAGCTATCTAAATGGGGACTTCATCACAAATAAAGCTCAAAATAGATTGTGAAACAATAAAGAGCTATAATCACCCACACCCACACAAACATTCTCTCTCTCTCATACACACAAGGGAAGGGGCTTTGCAGCTGAAGACTGGCAGAGAATAACATCAGCACCTAAAGAAGCCACATCATAGATGAACAGGAACAGCAGCAGATCAGTGAAGAAGCCACATCATACCCAACAATCAACAGATGGAGGCATAAAGAAGGTGCTGACGTCTCAGTGTGGGCAACCAGCAAAGAACAGCTGCCTAAGAGAACCATGATGGTGCCAAAGAACAATAGCAGCTCTGCAGAATCAGAAGCATGGGTTGTCCCAGTTTTGCACACTCTCTGGCTATAGAGGTTCCCTTCAGTGGAATCAAAACTCAAATAAAAACAGATCCCAAGGGGCAACATTGACTTAGAAAACCACAATATAGCGTTACTAATATTATATTTTATTTATTTTTAAACAGTTCCTAATTAAATCTTAATTTGGTTTGAGCCCCACTCAGCAATTAGTTTGACACCTCTGAGCTTATATGCCTGTCCCTCCCCAGATAGCCTATGTTTTCTATGCATATGCCCTTCTATAAATAGCCACCGGAGCTATGAGCCAAAGGGTTGGAAGGCCCCCATCCACCCACTCATCCATGGGGAAGAAGGGTCATGGACTCCATGTTTCTTTGTTAGTCACATGTTATCTACAATGATATTGTGACAAATTATGAGAAAGTTGCCTCTGTATCTATGGGGGAAATCTTTATTGTCCCTTGTTTTTCTATGTGGCTTGTCTTTGATAAAGACAATTAAAGCATTTTGTATATGCTTACTGATTAACTAATTGATCTGGAGCTAAAAATATCCTCTGGTTGGTATAATATAAAAAAAACCACGTCAATGAAAGTTCATGAACTATGATTTTGAAAAGATGCAAACTCACAAAATACCTCCTACCCGGCTACTTTAGAGGTTTAAATGTGAGGGAACCTAGAGGTATGTGTGTGTATATGTGTATAATCAGTGATTTGTTTTTCATATAAACATAATATATTGTATATATATATGTATATGTACATATATAAAATCACTGATGATAAAAATTATCCAGTTATGCAAAAATGTGAATATAGATGACATAGACAAATCATAGAGGCAAACATGCACAAGAGGCCAATGTTTCATAAACATAAGAACACACACTATTGGAGAATGAACTCCTTAATCAACACAAATGGTTGGAAAGGCAAGAAGTATTTTTTAAAAAAATGACAAAACTGAAGTTAATAGAATCAGAAAAGTTGGTACCACACCATCATGGTTAAAAAACACATACTTTCTGTATGTAACAATTTATAAACTATGATAGTAGAACATGATATGTTCTATTAGCTACAATCTCATACTTAGGTAATTTGATTTAACTGTTTTCAGGTTCTATCATTTCAGAGGAGGGAGATTATTTAGGTGTTAGCTGGGAATCAAGCAAGTAAACAAACAAGTATTGCCATGATAGACACTGTACGAAGTTCTGGGAATACAAAGAAAAAGTCCTCAAATTCTGACGTCTGTTATGTCAAAACTGTATAAATTTTTTAAAGGGCTTCAAATAAGCCCTTTCAAATGTCTTGATAGACATCTTTAAGGAGATATATGACCAGAAGTGGTGGGATACTGGTCATCTATTAACAGTAGGAGGATAATGGATGGGCTGAATATTGTACTGGTACTAATTATTTTTTTAATTGAACCAGGCCTGTCATTCCTTTGGTATAAAAACTCCTTCTACCAAAGTAGCTCAGTACCTTCTCTGCAATTGTCTTAGAAAGTTGCCTGGCACACCACAAGGCTAAGTGACTTTCTCAGAGTCATATAATATGTGCTAAAAGCAAGACTTGAATCCTGGCTGTCCAGACTCCAAGGCCAATTTTGTATCCGCTGGGTCATGGCTGTTTCATTGGTATTAATGAAAAGGTTTTAACAGCCTAGAAACAGCCCTGAAAGTGGGCCTACTAAAAGCACAGTGATAGATGTCTTATGGGCTCTATGGAAGAATCACACAGAATGAAGTTTGTGATCTGTACCAGTAAAGATAATAAACACAAGCGGATGATCAGACCATTAGTATACTGGTAAAAAGAAATATAATATCTGACTGCTTATCTCACCACTTAATTTCCCTATGTGTAGAATGGGATTGGTACCTTCCTTACAGCATCATTCTAAGGATTATAAGAGATAACTTATATAGATAACTTAGTAAACTAGAGAAGACTATGTAAATATGAATTATTATTGTTGTTCTTATCAGTTTGGTGCAAATCCTGATCCTCTCCAGGACCAGGTTGAGAATTTTAAGGTAAAATAGGAAAAAGACATTTTTATCCCTATAATGAGAAATAAAAATTTGAGGGCTACAGGATTATTGTGTGGTGAAGTCAAATTTTTATTTCTAGTTCGTCAGAAGACCATGCCACCTTTACAGTTATCCCTTGTCACTGTTCAGTTGTTTCAGTCATGTCTGACTCTTTGTGACCCCATTTTGAGGTTTTCTTGGCAAAAATACTGGAGAGGTTTGCCATTTCCTTCTCCAGTTCATTTTACAGATGAGGAAACTGAGACGAATAGGTTTAAGTGACTTGCCCACTGTCACATAGCTAGTAAGTATCTGAGGCCAGATTTGAACTCAAGAAGATGGTCTTCCTGCCTTTAAATCAAGCCTTCTATCCACTGCACCACCTAGCTGCCCACAAAGTTGTCTCTGACAAGTTCTCAGACTGAAAATAAAGATTTTTTGTAAAAGAAGCAATACTATCTAATAAATTCCTAAATTCAGCTCTCCTATTAACAATTATTTCAATTAGTTATTTCAAAAGGGCATTTTTTAAAACATCTAAATGCATCAAAGAAAATAAATGAGACTTGAACTATAGTCCATAAAGTTACCATCTGGTGTCTTCAGCATAGTCCTAAGAATCCCTTCTGTTAAGATTTCTTTAAAAACCTACTAAAAGCAACTCTTTTTCAAAAAATATTTTAAAAGTGCTACATCAAAGACCAATAAAATATTTTAGAGCCTCATTTTTAACAACAAAAAGCAAAAAATACTGAAGATTAGCCATGATCCATATGAAAATACTATAAAACTGCATTGACAAAAATAGTAGCATACATAATTAGGGGGAAATTCAATGTGCATGCATAGGTTAGGTCAACATAGTGAAAATGATAATGTTGCAAACATTAACTAGCTAAGCAACACTAATAAAACTGATGTGTTTGTTTATAGAACTAGAACAAACCACAATGGAGTTGATCAAGAAACACATAGGAAAGGATATCAAGGCTTTATCTGATGGGAGTGGGGAAACACATGAAGTTGGACTTGCCCTATAACATTTTAAAACAGTTCTAGTTAAAACTGTCTGTTACAGAGTTAAAACAAATAAACAAGTAGAACATAATGGAAATTCCCCAAACAGAACCAAATGCTTATCAGTCAACAAAATAAGGCAAAATTTTATTTAAACTTCTGGTCTACACCCTCCTTAAAGGAATACATAGAGTAGGGGTTCTTAACCTTTGTTTGTATCATGGACCCCTTTGATAGTTTGGTGACACTTTTGGACTGTTTCTCAGTATAATGTTTTAAAAGTATAAAATAAAATACGTAAATGTGTAAATGCCTAAAAATAAAATTGGATAACAAATAAAACAAGTATATTGAAATGTAAGTAACAATATGCTTTAAAAAAAATTTATAAATCCCAGGTTAAAAATTCCTACTCTAAAGGAACAGAGACATCAGAGGTATATATGTGTGATAACATATGAACTAAATCTAGAGTCATTTGTATGCATTAGCAAGAAAATACATTTCCACTAAGAGGGTGGATTTTTTTTTTCTCTACTGTCTTCTATTCCTTCCCAACTAATTACATCTTTTGCCACTGGCTGCCAGGTTTTAGAATATGATTTCTAGAATCCAAAACCAGAACAAGTCGAGATTTTAATAACAGCATATCCTACTGAGTGATACTATTGTGTGCATCGTACAGGCAGCCAACAGCCATTAATATCTCTTTTCTATACCCCTAGACCCTATGTGAATTATATAGTATGCTCTAGATCAGTGGTTCTCAACCTTCCTAATGCCGCGACCCTTTAATACAGTTCCTCATGTTGTGGTGACCCCCAACTATAAAATTATTTTCATTGCTACTTCATAACTGTAATTTTGCTGCTGTTATGAATCGTAATTTATTGAATCTGATATGCAGAATGTATTTTCATTGTTACAAATTGAACATAACCCACAGTTGAGAACCGCTGCTCTAGAGCAATTCCAGGTGATTTAATCCAGTTTTAAATTTGGTCCTAGTCTAGAGAATCACAGAAAATCAGGTTGGTCCTTGAGGAAGCCATCAGAAGTTGAACCTTGCACTGTCTTTTGTTCCTAAGTAAGATTAAAGGGACACTTTAAGTGCCATGTGATTTCTTGATCTTCTCTATATGGAGGATATCATGGCCATTCTAGACCTAATAAATCTTCCAGGAGAGCCTTTGGACTAGGACTACTCTGATATAGGATCTCCTGGAGCCACTTTTTTTCCTGATTATTACCCAGGTACAAGACCAAAAATTACATTTTCTGGCCAGATGATCAGGCAAGATTCTAGATTTAAGAGGATTTTTAAAAATTCTAAACTTGTATTAAGACAGAAAGAAATTATATTCCTTAAAAGGAAACAGAGTAAACCCATTTCTTTGTATAGTGGTACTTAAGGGCTGCCCCAACCCGACTCCAGCTCGCCTCTTCTAGCCCAGCCTTGTTTTGTATATTCCCATTGCAGTCAAATTGGACAATTATCTGTTCTCCAAGTTTCAGACATCTCCTACCTCTATGCATTTGCATTGGTATTACAGACATGTTTACAATGAGCTCCCTCCTCATCTTTGGTTTTCAGATCTCTTGTCTTCCTTCCAGGCTTCATTCTGATACCACCCCTCCCAAACCTTGCATCCTCCCCACCCCCTGCCGCTAACAGACTCTCCACCCTCCAATTACCTTGCATTAGACTTATCTTTGTAATGTTGTATCCCCTCAGCCAGCCTCTTAAAAACAAGCGCTATCTTATTTTCATCATTCTAACCCAAATATCTCACATAGTGTCTTGACATAGCATGCATCAAAGAAATAAATGCTGGGTGAATTAAATTAAAATATCTAATAGTTATGGTCATTTTAAAATTCGTTAGATTCTGTCATGTCTGTCTTACCTCGTCGCTGATTTTCCATGCAGTTGGCAATATTGAAGATTAGGGACATGATCAGACACAAACCCAAGAAGGCTAAAAGAAGCCAGATAAAAATGGGGCATTGATCATTTCCTGAAATAAAAAGCAGATAATATTTAGCATGAAGTGATTGCTAGATGTTTTATGTTTAATTTGGGTCATGATACAGTTAACATTGTTTTTTATTGCTATAATGATGGATAAATCCATTTAAAAAACTATTTCGTACTAGCTAAAACTGTTGAGAAACCAAAGGCTTACCCTTCTTTGCATTTGTTCTAAGCATGTAATAGAATTAGCTAAGTAGTACTGGATTTAAAATCAGCAAGACCTAAGTTTAAATCCAACGTCAGACACTAACATCATGACCTTGGGCAAGTCATTTAATCTCCTTCAGCTTCAGTCTCCTCATCTGTAAAATGGGAGTATTAATTTTTAAAAAACCTACCTCTCAGGGTTACTTGTAAAGATCAGAGGGTATATTTGTAAAACACTTTGCAAACCTTAAAATGCCATAAATGAATTCAATCTGCTGTTAGTATATTTTATGTGATTAATCTTATGGAAAGTTTTCCCTTTGTATCAGTCTGACTACCTAAAGATATACTTTATGTGATGATGGTGGTTGATTGAATGGTTGATCGGTTGACTGGGTATAACTAATAGTTGCAAAACCCAAATTTCCTAAACTTCTTCCAAAATCTTAAATCATTCTTCCTCTCCCATCACTTCTTTTCAACCTACAGACCAGATTCCTAAAACACTTCCTCTTATTTTTTCCATATAAATCACAGAATCTCCAAGTTGGAAGAGGCCTCATATACTTTAACAAATAATCATCCAGTCTTTGTGTAAAGATCTTCGCTGATGGGGATCCCACTATTTCCCAAGGCATCTCCTTCCATCTTTTAGCAGAAAATTTTTACCTAAACTTAACTTTCACCAAGTGCTTTTTGTTCTGTGGACAAATCTCTCTTCTCTATGACAGCCCTTTAGCTACACAAAGACAACTGTGTCCTCCTTGCTAAATCTTCTTTCTCTGATTCATTACCATTGAAATGAAAGCCGGCTAGATGCATCTATGGAAGGAAACAAAGTGGTGAATAATCCGTTGTTCCCTTCCATTGATCTGGGTAAAACAGAGGAAGTACAGGAAAGTCACATTTGGGAACATAGAAGTTCCAGGAATCATGGTGGTGCACCTGGAAACCATCTCATAGACTGTATATAAATACTTTAGGTATTCATAATGGACAGCTAATTTTGCTTCCCTTTCTCCTTACTGTAATAGCCACAAGCAGCTTCAGATCCTGAGCAGCCAGAGACAATGTGAAGAATAAATCTTACAGATGATATTGACTGGTATTCAATGCTTCTGTCTATGTGTATACGTGTATGTGTGCATGTAGGATGTCTTCCTTTGTTTTCTAAGAGGATCAACACACATATGTACACATACACATACATATACATATATGTGTGTACACAGAGAGAGAGATACATACACACATATCTTTTCTGTTAAACAATCCTCGTATCACTCCTCTCCCAAATTGTTAATGGTCTCCCCCTCCTTAATTTACCTTGTAATATGCTCATTTACAGTTTTATTCCTTCAGTAGAAGGTCAATTTTTTAAGGGAAGACATTGTTTCATTTTTTGTCACATACTCTGTGTGTGTGTGTTGTGTGGTATGTGTGTGTCTCTGTGTGTGTGTGTGTGTGTCTGTGGGCGGGGGGGAGGGGAACTAATATGGTGGACCAAGTTTTAGACTGAGAGTAAGGGGACCCATTTTCTAGTTCTAATCCTACCACTTCCTAGCTGAGTAACCCAGAGGTCACTTTACCTTTCTGATCCCCAATATTCTCATTTATAAAATCAAGCATTGGACTATGTATTCTCTAAAAGTCCTTCTGGTTCTAAAATTCATGATATATTCTCTGATATGTGATCATCAGGTAATGGAATTTTTTTCTTTGTCAAACATACCAGAAGCTCTCCAAATGAACACTGACATACAGATCAGGCACCTCAAGCATCCCAACATTTGCCCCACAGATGTCTTAATTGTTTAAAACATTGCTTGAAATCCTCACTTGTAACTTCTTTCTGTTTTAGTCTTTAATCCTCATAAGGGAAGTGATCTCAACCCTCATGGACTTCTGAATATTTTCAAAAATCAAATTCAAGATAAAAAGATGAAGGTTTGCTCTCATTGAAGACGTTCAAAAGAACTGTCAGGAATGATTTTCCTTGTTTAATTCTATCCTTTATGGAAATTAGAGGGAAGATGTCAGGTTGACACTTCTCAGGTAGGTGCTGGAACAGCCTAACCTGGGGCTAGTCCCCAACATAGGCTGTGCACAGGTGTACAGGACAAGCAGGTCCCCTACCAGACAAGCTCTGCTGAAGCAGAGAAAAACATGACCAATCCTCTGGATCCAGGAGCCTGTGGAGGGGAACCCCAAAGAATTCCACCGATTCACATATGCCGATTCTTGGTAATTAAATGTTCTTCTATTCATCCTCTATTACCTGCTCCTGCTTCTATCTTTTGCAGATGTCTTTTAAAAACCTAAACTTGTTGATGAGTTCTCTATGCATCCTTATCAGTTGCTTTTGACTTCCCCTTCTCCTCTGATAGGAAATGTTTTTCTTTGTATGTGTGTGTACATGCACATACACATATAGATGCATACACATACATGTATATGTATGTGTATAAATTTCTTAAGAAATTAATTCTTGCAAATATCTCATTCCTCTTATGCTGACTTCCTTTTAGACATTTAGTCAACAGGCTTCTGCCTCTTCTTCCTCTGAACTTTTTGAAAATGATTCTCTCCAAAATTTAGGGTTTATGTCAGAATATGCTGGGTTTTCCTTTCCTTCACCAGAAATTCTAAAATTATGAGATTCTCATAATTGCTACTCTTGCATCTAGTTCCTTCTTATTGATGAACAGACCTAGAACACATATTCTATTGATTGGTTTTTATATATTTTGAAGAACACAAACATTACTGAGATAAGCCAAAAAATTATCGGCTGCTCTGATTTTGCCTGAAACAGAACTCCTTCATACGTCCAATACACTGAAGCTCCCCAGGACTTCTAAATCCATTCCTGGCTCATGATCTATTTCACAAAGTTCTCCTCTGTTTCTTATTTTTGTCTCTGGGATCTGTTGTAAAGCCCAGTGAGAATTCTGTTTCCCAAATATACTAGTTACTAACTTTCCTGACATAAATATCTCTTCTTAACATATCATATGTAATATATCTTCTTAATATATAATACCACTCTCTCCATCCTGTCTCCTTGGACCACCATGATGCTATTTCTGACTACTCTATAATCATATTTGCTACCCTGTCCGTCTCAGTGATAACTAGAAGCTTGAATATGCCACATTGCATTAGAATCTCTAATTTACCTTATTACATAGATCTTATGCCTATGTGTATAGATAAAAAATTGCTTCCTACATGTTCTTTAAATGGCAAAGACCAACAATAATCATAGCTAGCAATAATATAGAGTTTTGAGGTTTACAAAGCACTTTACAAATGTAATCTAATTTGATTCTTGCAACAACCGTGGGAGGTAGATGCTATTAATATTCCCATTTTACAGTTGAAGAAATTGAGGGTAATAGAGGTTAAGTGACTTGCTCAGGCTCACACATCATAAATGCCCAAGGCTGGATTTGAACCCAGGTTTTCATTTTCTCCACTGCTCCACTTACCTATAACACAGAATTGTTGTAGAACAAGCTGTAATATGCGAGAACTGTCACTTTTGAAATATTAACTTGAAATAAAGAAAAGAGATAATGGACTTATGTGTGGAATCTAAGGGGGAAAACAGAAAAAAGTAGGGTTGAAAGATAGACAGATGGTGCAGTAGATAGAGAGATGGACCTGAAGTCAAGAAAACTCATCTTTGTAAACTCAAATCTGGCCTCAGATACTTACTAGCTGTGTGACCCTGGGCAAGTCACTTACTCCTGTTTACCTCAGTTTCCTCATCTGTAATATGATCTGGAGAAGGAAATGAAAAGCCACTCCAGTACCTTTGCCGTGAAAACTCCAAATGGGGACACAAAGAGTCAGAAACAGCTGAACAAGGGTTAGAAAGTGGAAAAACCGTCAGTGTGTCTTCGGCCATGTTTGAAAGAGAAAGCAAGCTTGACGCACTGACACAAGTATCCCAGGCACCCTGGGACAGATAAGCTTTATCCATTTATTAGCTTACATTTATTTGCCAATTTGTGGCTTCAACACTTCCACATAAATCATCTTATTCAATGTTTACAACTATGCAAGGTCGGCCCTGAGGTATGATAGCCTCAATTTGCAAGTGAGGAAACTCAAGTTGAGAGATTGTGATTTGTAGAGAGAGCCATAGTTAATAAGGAACAAAACTTAAATCCAAGCTTTTTACACCCAGTCCCATGCTCTTTCTTTTTTTCTTTTCCACTTTTTGGAGGGTAGGGGGGAGAAGGCAGGGAAATTGGGGTTAAGTAACTTTCCCAAGGTCAAATGGCTAGTAAGTAATAAGTGTCTGAGGCTGAATTTGAACTCAGGTCCTTCTGATTCCTGGGCCAGTGTTCTATTCACTGCGCCACTTAGCCAGCTCCTTCCCATGTTCTTTCTAGTTCACCAAACTTGCTTGTCAAATTATCTTCTTCACAAAACCATCTATTCAATAAATTCAATCAAATTCTTCAATGGATTGCTTTGTTTCTTTGGTGTGGACACTCTTTACTCGCATACATCACACCCCACCCTCCTTAACACAGCATGTGTGCTCTTGCAACTGAGCAAAGTCACCAGGGCTCAAAAAATTCACAGAGCACAGCTCGGCCAAGGAAGGGGCAAAGGGCCACAAGGGAAACAGAATGAACAAAGCAAAACCACCTGAAATAAAAAGTGTTTTGAGAGAGGCACATCCAAAGAATGCAGGGAGAGGAAGGGAGGAGGGTGGATCCATATATGTATCTTGTGATTGATGAATGCATCTGGCACACAAAAGGACAATACTGGGATGGCGGTAATCTGAGGAAGTCATGTCATCAGGTTAGAAGTTTGGGAATAAATATAAGTAATAAAGCACTAGACTGAGATTTCATGTGTCTCCTTTCCCTTTTTCCATTCCCAAGGGTTTGGTTTTTTGTTTTTTTTTTACTTGATTCACAAAATTAGTCAGTTGTACATTCTTTATGTTCAACTTTTTAAGAAAAATATGGTAAGGGCGGCTAGGTGGTGCAGTGAATAGAGCACCAGCCCTGGAGTCAGGAAGACTTGAGTTCAAATCCGGCCTCAGACACTAAACACTAACTAGCCATGTGACTTTGGCCAAGTCACTTAACCCCAATTGCTCTGCCTTCTCCCCTCCGAAAAAAAGAAAAATATTGTAAGAGTTCGAAAAAATCACCAGCCTAAAGCCCAGTTGACGGTGAGACTCTTTGAAATTCACTAGACTGGAACCCAGATAATATATATACAATCCATGGCTGAGGCCATATTCAAAGACTTTCTAGCTTGGAAGTGTGCGACAGAGTTTATATTCCTCTTTTCTAGCCTTCAAGAATCCTGGGTCATGACTCTAGAGAAGCAATTATAGCTATTAATGATAGTTCACTAGATAAAAGATAGGAGAAGGACCCATTCATAAATGAGGGTGAGGTGAAAACAAAAGATCCTAGCCTCCTCACCCTTTATTCCCCCTAGAATGAGTTGATAAAATCAGATTACTCAAAGCTGAGAACCAGACAGGAGAGCACAGAAATAATAGTAGCATTTGAGAGTCCTCCTTTGAAAAAAAAAAAAAGCCTACCAGCCTCCTGACCTACATCAGTACACTTAATTTTCTGTAATTCCCATATTTTTCAATTAAGTAAGCTGAAAATCCTAATTTTTACAGAAATTACAACCAACACTGGTGGTGATATGATTCTCACTATTATGCTGTCAAATAGAAGTGTTCTTTACCCTTTTCAAATGAAATGGAGCTTTGAAATAATTGTATTAGTCCATTAACTCCCTCACAAAGATAATTTTGCTCTTAGCCGCAACGCAACAATCAGCTCAGTACTATAAAGCTACATTTACATGGAGAGCTTCAGGGAATATCCTCATCATCACTGTAAAACATTCCATCAACACCACAGTAGAATTTGGGTCATTTTATATATTCGTTTGAGAGTGGGAAACCTGTTTAATGTAACATGATAAATATTCCTAACATATTGTTCAAAAGCCTTCTCAGGAGGCCTTTGTAAAACAGCATGGATTCTCACCCATCAGAGATTATTTAGATGCCATGTAATCTAAAGGCAGAGCGATGTTCTGAATGAGAGGATTAAATGTGTAATCAGTGTAGGTTAGCTAAAGAACTTGAAGACCGTCACTTTATAAATGTTTATTGAAATGACATGAAAGTGCTTTGTAACAACCATAGATATAGCACTATATATAGGGAACTTACTACTTTGTCTTTTTGTGTTCAATGGAATTTAGACAAAAACGGTGCTAGGACAGGTTGTGATCCTAGTATTGTTCTTTTTATGTTTTCAAAACATTTTGGAAATCTGAAACAATTATATAAAAGTTATTATTATCATTACTGTTTAGCAAACTACCGTGAAGGTGGTGAAAAATAATTGATTTTTTAATTGAATAAAAGCATCAGGATGAAAGAATGGAAGGTAAGAGAATAATGAGGAGGACCAAGCAAAGGAACACTTCTTTAGAAAGAGTACAATACCAAAAAGTTACTAAAAATATGAGGTAGGAGGGGAGGAATAAAGTCAAGAATTTTTAGTATTTGCTTAACTGGGTGAAGAGAAGAAATAAAAGAGGGGGAGAAATTGCAAAATAGAAAAAGAAAAATTAATAATTTAAATAGATTCAAAGAATTTGGAATAGGAAAGGCAAATGAGAAAAGGAAAGAATCTTGCTACTACTATGACAACGATGACAACTACGAGCATCATGACTACTACCTTTCAAGTTCCTTCTAGCTGTAGTCTTCAATGATTCCTTTTTGCCCCTTCTATTTCTCAGGAATTTCCACTCCAACTTTACCAATCTAATGTTTTGAGTGGGAAAAGAGAAATATAGCATCTCAGAGTTTTACGTACAAATATACTCTACAATAGGGTGACTTAACTAAAGTTTCTCCAAAACACTGAAAATATATTCCAACTACACCTCACCTTAAGGATGTAAAACCCTTACTTACCCACTCACTTACCCACTGACTCATTTATAACATTTACAAAATAGTTCCTACGGAGCCAACTGCCTATTGTAGTGCTATGTCATCTAAATTTATCTTTACACAAAACCAGTTAATGATATCTGGGTATGCTTACAATCCTAATGCCTATTTCAAATTTCTGAGTGAAAGTAATGACAAATCTCTCCCTGTTTTAAAGAAACAAGAGGAGTGGCTAGGTGGCGCAGTGAATAGAGCACCGGCCCTCGAGTCAGGAGGACCTGAGTTCAAATCTAACCTTAGATACTTAACACAAAACTAGCCATGTGACCTTGGGCAAGTCACTTAACCCTAATTGCCCTGCATTCCCTCCTCCAAAAAGTAAAGAGAGAGAGAGAGAGAAAGAGAGACAGAGACAGAGAGAAATAATGATCTATTCAGCTGAGGAGTGTGTAGCTAAATATTTTAAAATTCTCAAGCAAAAGACACTAATTTGAAAAACTCTATTACAGCCCAGAGTCTTCTCCAAAGATAGTATTGTATTTTTATGAATATTACATGTATGAATGTCTATAGAGACAAATTAACAATACATAACAGGTACAGGCTGATATAATGAATCAGCATTTTAAGTATTTATAGACCAAATGTCCGCTAATGTTTTCATTAGTGTAGGAAACTCCTAGTGTGAAAACCTTCTCAATATAGATTGGATCTTCATCTTGTATGTAATTTATAACTGAGATATTAAAATAACTTGACCATTGTTACACTCAGTGTAAGAGGGAGAAATTAAGTCCAAGTCTTTCGGATTCTAAGACTGGTCTTTTATTGCCTACACTAATAATCCTTGAATGACATTTCTGTTTAGCCTTTAGCTTCCAGGAGCTAATTATGAATATAATTACAGGCTTCTAACTTCCATATAAACTGTTGTTGTATTTGTCTTTCATTCTCAAAGAGGACCGTGACGTCAGGGAGATGAAGACATGGCTTGCAGTTGACTCTGATTTGAGTGAGGAAGTGCTGAAGGAGGGCCACTTAAGCATTGCTAATTGAAGGTCCATTTTTATTTCACACGAGGGTTTGAAATTTATCCTTTCTTTTCTCCCCAGGGAACTAGGTTCAACAGGTCTCTTCTTGCTCCTAATGTTGTAGAAGTATTGCTCTGGAGCCCAAGGGCCTTAGTTCAAATTCTGACTCAGTTACTTATTCCCTTTATGATTTTGGTTAAATGCCCTTGTTTTCCTTATCTGTAAAATGAAGATATTAGGTTCCATTCTGAAAGTGCCTTTTTTCCCTAAATCTGTTACCCTCTAAGCAACTAACAACAGTTACTTAGACAAAGAAAAAAAAACACTAATGAAGTGTCTATTTTTTTCTTTATGGGGCCTTTAGCTATAAAAATATATTTCCATCACTATTTGTAACTTTCTTCTAATTATCCATTAATTCCTTCAGAGGTGGGACTAACACATCCTCATGTTCCAAAAAAAATCTTTTAGTTCTAGGTATACAATGCCAGACTCATAGTTTCTCAATAAATAGTAATACATAATTCTTTGTCTGTAGTTCTACAGAGGGGCTGCTACTTGCTTCTCAACAGTAAAACACAAGATTTTGCCATCATGATAAGTTTGTGTTGAACTATCCCTTCACTTTATCCATGAATCTTATGCTCAATGGCACATCATCACCAAAAAAGTATTAGAATAATAATTTTGTAACTATATGGACTGTTAGATGACTCCCCAACCTAGTGTATGTACACCCTCAACATTGTATAAGAAGTTTGGCATGAAGGGATGGGGAATATTTAGTAAATAACTCTATCAGCCTATTGAAATAGTCTAAAAGCAGTGGTGTTAATGAAAAAAAAATTATTTGTAGAGAGAATGGTGAGGAGACAAGAGCGGGGAAGGAAAGGGAGAGGAACATTACAACACACCTGAAAAAACCTGGACAATTGAAGGAATAATTCCTGCTAACCAAAACCAAAACTATGAGATTTATATACAAAACTGTTTTCATGTCAAACTAAAGAAAAATAAGCAAAAATTACCCAGCAAAACATAAGCTAATAGATTTTCACAATACCTAGAAACTCTGAAACAATTTCCAATTAATAAAATCAAAAATTTTAATATACTCTTGGTAAAGCCTATCCCATTCTTACTAAAGTCAACTCCTCTTTGTGAATTAGGAATCTCAGCCCTGTTCTTAGTCAAATCCATAGGAAGAACCATACAGGAAACTGATCCCAGGGTCCTGAGATCCAGGAGACTCCACATCTTTCAAAAACTATGCCCAGAATAAAAACGTCAGTAAATAAGGAACAGAACAAAGGCAGAGTCAAGACGGCAGAGTAGCAGACGGAAGTGCCAGAGCTCTCCACTAAAAACTCCTCCAAACAGATCTAGAAAATACACCAGACCAAATCTGGATAGTGAAATCCAAGAAAAAGACACAACCTAGGTTGGCATACTAAGAAAGACACAGAAAGGTCTGTAGGCACTGTGCCCAAGGTAATGACAAGGCCCCAAATCCATACTGAGGGCAGAGTACGGAAACAGGTTTTGGATGGCAGCTTTATTACCCACTACATTTTTCAGATCTAGGACCAACTTTAAAGGAGACCAATGCTATAGTGGCAACCACACTGGCATACCCAGGATGGCTACTAGCACAGGTTCTTAGATCTGCTTTACTAGGAAAGATAGCTGTAAAAGGGTTCAACAATCTTTTTTAGTTGCATTCACTAGTTCAGGGGAAAAGTCAGCACCCTGAACTTCAGAGAAAATATAAGCCAAGAAATAATGACCAACAGACAGGGCTTCTGTCTAGGAAATGAGCACAGATCAACAGACAGATCCAACTGTCTGACCAAGGCAATATATATGTAGTTACCAGAGAGAGAAGTACCAACATCTGGGTTTTTCAAAGCCAGAGGGCTCCTTAACCCGGTGTCTCATCTGATCAAATCACAAGAACACTCTTCCAAAGGGTGAGCCCCAAAGCAAAATGCTAATCTCAGAGTATATATACCCTTCTTAAGAGTCAGAGGGCATCACAACCCTCATGACCCACTGCCTAATTACAAAGTAACATAAGGTGTGGGCCTTCCTGAAAAACAAGCCTGTCCTACTCAAGCTTCCTTTAATGGGCACTGTATGAGGCCTATTAATGGGCAGGAAGATATTATATCCCATTAATATTACAAATGCCTAGAGGTGAGGACCAGTCATAGTCTCTAGCCTGTGTATTGAGCAAGGAAGAAGTTCAGAAGCAAACAGCAGCTATGTAGCTCAGACTTCAGGAGTTGAGTATGGTCTCAGTTCCAGTCTCTAACCCAATCTAAATCCTGCAAAGGAATAGCTAGGGAAGGAATTCCAGACCAAAAGAGAGCCTACAGTTCTGTCACTCAGAATCAGCATAGCATTCCAGGTGACTGATATTGTCTAAGTGCAGCAGTAGGGTACTAGTGCTCAGAACTGAACCCATGAACCTATATATTTCAGACCAGGAGAGCAGTGATCAGTCTTACCCTAGATCAGACCATTTTGGAAGCACTCTAAGCTTGCCAGTGTCCAAGCTGAACTGTTCCTAAGAGCCTGGAATAATACAACACTCAACACCCCCAAGAAAACAGCAACAAGACCAACTAAGACCTCTGTAGGAGTAAGCAAAGTCTGGCCCTAGAATCCCAAGTCAGAAAGGAGGCTGAAAGAATGAGAAAACAAAAAAGAATCTCCCCCCCCCAAAAAAAAGCTACTACAGTGACAGAGACATTTAAGATACAAACCCAGAAGAGAATGACTCTAAAACATCTACAAACAAAGCTTCAAAAACCACAGCTTGAGCACAAACTTAACTAGAATTCCTAGAAGAGATTAACAAAATGTTTTTTAAAAAGTTTGGGGGTTTAGGGTTGATTCCTTTTTTTTTTTTTTAACAAATTAAATGAGAGTGCTAGAGGAAGAAAATATTGAGGAAGAAATGAAAGTAATGGAAGAAAGAATTGGGAAGGAAATTAACAGTTTGGCACAATAGATACACACTTTGCCCATGCAACAAACTCCCCAGTGACTCCATGTGATGACCAGAAATGATAAAACAAAGTCCAAAAAAAGAAAGAAAAGAAGATGTAAATTTCCCTATCAAAAATGATTGATGAGGAGGAAAAAAAATGAGAAGAAAAAATTAAGAATCACTGGACTAAGGGGCGGGTAGGTGGCACAGTGAATAGAGCACCAGCCCTGAAGTCAGGAGGACCTGAGTTCAAATCCAACCTCAGACACTTAACACTTACTAGCCATGTGACCTTGGGCAAGTCACTTAAACACAATGGTCCCTCAAAAAAAAAATCATTGGACTATCTGAAAGTCATGACCAAAGGAAAGAACCTAAACTTCATTTTCAAGAAATCTTTAAAAAAAATTGCCTAGATCTCTTAGAACTAGAGGACAAACTAAAACTAGAAAGAATCCAACAGTTACTTCTTGAAAGAAACCCCAAAATGAAATCTCCCAGGAACATTATAGCCAAAATGTGGAACTTCCACGCCAACGAAAATAATACTGCAAATAGCCAGAAAGAAATAATTCAAATACTTAAGAACCACAGTTAGGATCACACAGTTTAGCAGCCTATCCACTCTATAGGAGTGGAGAGCTTAGAATATGACATTCCAGAAGATGAAGGTTTACTATAAAGAATAGTTTACCCAGCAAAATTTAGTATATTCTTACAGGAGGATATTAGATCTTCAATGAAATAGAAGACTTTAACATATTCCTGATGAAAAGGCCAGAACTGTGTAGAAATTTTTAAATTAAAACACAGGAGTTAATAGAAACATAAAAAGTAAATATGAACAATGATAAAGGACTAAACAAAGATAAGGTTCTCACATTCTAATATGGGGAAATGATACACATGTCTCCTCTGAACTCTAATCAGAAGTCATAGAGGGGATCTAGTTAGACAAAAATCCTAGCATTAGTTCTTTTATGTCTTACTAATCTTTAAAAAAAAAAAAAGGAAGGGAAGAGAAATATAGTGATGGCAATGGGGAAAGGGAAAGGAAGGAGAGTGAAAATTATCTAATATAAGAAGAGGGTGGGGAGAGTGACATTTGAACCTCACTCATCTGAATAGGTCAAAGTAGAGAAGAATAAACATACCCATGTATAGACACAATTGGATACAGAAATACATTTCACTGAACGGGGAACTAAGAGGGAAAGGGGAGAAGGGAGGAGGATTTAGAAAAAAGGTAGATTGAGGGAAGGGTAATTCCTAAGGAAAACAAACTATAATGTTGTACAAAAATATTTATAGTTTTTCTCAAGGTGGCAAAAAATTGCATTCTGAGGAAGTTCCCATCAATTGGGGGGAAATTGAACAAGTGATAGCATATAAATATGATGGAATACTATTGTGCTGTAAGAAATTATGAAAGACACAGTTTCAGAGAAACTTGGCTAGACTTGCATTGACTGACACATAGTGAATTGAACAGAACTGGGAAAACAATTTATACAACAAAAGCCATAATATAAAGACAGACAACTTAAGAAAAAACAACTTAGGAACTCCGGTCAGTGTAATAACCAATTATTTCAGTGAATTAATGTTGCAATGTGCTGCCTTTCTCCGGATAGACCTAGAATACAGAATAAGACTTTATTTTTTTTTCTTTTAGACGTGGTCAATGTGGAAATTGATTTTGCTTGACTACGTGTGTTTACAATAGGAAGTTTGTTTTTCTTTCATCTTAATTAGAGGAAGGTGTGAAGGGAGGGAGAGAGAAAGGATTTTTGCTCATTGAAAAAATAAAATTTGACTTAAAAAAAATCAGAAATTAAGGGTCTCACTAATTTATTTGACTGTTTTTATAAGTATCTAACAACTTTATGATGCTAAAAAATGTCATTATGATCAAATGAAGTAATATTTGTGAAGTGCCTAGCACAGGGCCTGTGTGTTGAAAATAGGTCTTGTTATGGTTCCCATCACCATCTCACCAATATAGTAAGCAAATATGTAAGTGACTACTATAAGGTAGTAACAAAAGGAAACAGGAACTAAATATGTAAAAGAGGAACATGGAGATCACTGGCTAAAACTATATCCTAAGCTAATTAAGACCACACTTATACCTCCATAGATTATATACTACACTAGGAAAAACCAATTAGGTCCTAATAAATGGCCCCTGGTCTACAGGTACAAGATAAGTACCAGTGTGTGCAGTAAAATCAAAAAATGATATACTAATAAAACCACCATAAGGGGATATCAGTATACTAATGAGGCAAGCTTAAAGTGGTATGGATAACATTTAGTCCATCCACCCCACTAGAATGTATAAAAACGAAGCCTTCAAACTCTGCCACTCAAGCAGTCCTCTCATCATGCTCCCTGAGTGCTCCCAACTTTGATCTGCAGTGATGTTATTGACTCCATGTATCCATCTTCCTCCCCTATTCCTTTTCCCATGACATCTTTCTCTGTACTCCCTGTATCATATTAAAGTTTGATTGATTAATTATCCCCACCTACTGCCAGCATCATCTTTCTCAGTAAGTATCCAAAGAACCATCCTGTTCTCCCTAACCCAACTAGGAACCCCATGTGGGACCTCATTAGGCATAAACCAACTAGACTAACAGTGAGTTGTCATCAGCCACACCTACTGTGGAGTAGCATGATGCTAAGAATACATTAGTGAAAACCAGGGGTTGATTACTGAATGCTGTGCCCTTCTAGGTAAGGACCTCCTTCACAGCTGGGCTTAACAGAACACTGGGCACATAATAGGTGATATATAAATACGTATTCCCTTCTCCCCTCCTTATATACTATATA
>CM053582.1:338257802-338282212 GCA_028627135.1 Pseudochirops cupreus | reverse complement strand
TTCCAATGAGATATTTCACATTGCCTTCTATTTCTTCATTTGTTTGGATCTGTTTTATAGTATCTTGATTTCTCATAAAGTCATTAGCTTCCATTTGCTCCAGTCTAATTTTGAAGGAATTATTCTCTTCAGTGCATTTTTGAAATTCCTTTTCCATCTGGCAAATTCAGCTTTTTAAGGCATTCTTCTCTTCATTGGCTTTTTAGGCCTCTTTTGCCATTTTGGTTAATCTATTTTTTAAGTTGTTATTTTCTTCAGTATTTTTTGGGGTCTCCTTTATCAGGCTGTTGACTTGCTTTTCATATTTTTCTTGCATCATCCTCATTTCTCTTTCCAAGTTTTCCTCTGCTTCTCTTACTTGATTTTCAAAATCCTTCTTGAGCTCCTCCACTGCCTGTAATCAGTTCATATTTTTCTTGGAAGCTTTAATGCAGGAGTTCTGCCTTCATTGTCTTTCTCCCATTCCATGCTTTGATCCTTTTTGTCCCCAAAGAAGGATTCTATGGTCTGTTTGTGCTTCCTTTGCTTGCTCATATTGCCGGCCAATTATTTGGCTTTTGAGCTCTTTGCTATGTTACAACTCTGCTTCCAGATTGGAGAGAGCTATGTCCCAAATCACTGGGGTTTTCACAGCTGCCAGAGCTATTAGGAGGACACCCTCTCTGAAGCCCCCACAAGCTCTGGCACACTGGCCACACACCCCAGGACCACCACCCAAGACCATGATCCAGATCCAAGCAGGTTAAAGCAAGAGTGATTACTCTCTGAATGGTCCCTTGGTCCCCTACAATCTGCAGGCCAGGAGCTCTGGAGGCAGCCACATAGCAGCAAATGCAGCTGCCATGCCTCCACCACTTTTTGCCCTGGGGGCAGGAGCCAGACCATGCTCTTCTCCACCCAGTTCCAACAGAGTTTCTGACTGACCTTTTACCTCCTTTTTGGCATTTATGGGTTGAGAAGTCTGAAAACTGTGATAGTCCCTTCCTGCCAGCCTGCTGGGATGCCTTCAGACGGACATTTGTTTCTCTCTGTCCCTTTGTGGTTTCTGTAGCTCTAAAATTTGTTTAGAGTCATTTTTTTCACATGTATAGGAGGTGGTGGGAGCGGGAGCCACGCAGAGGTCCTATTTTTACTCCATCATCTTGGCTCTGCCCCACCCCTTTTGTTTTTTAACAAGAGAAGAAAACTCCATAGACCTCTCTCTATTTTGACACTTAATCTTCATCAATAATATGAAAGCAACAAGGAAAGAAATCATTCAATTATCACACAAGTAGAAGGAACTCAGTGGGCTTATATGCCAAAATTTCTTCAGGTCACTCTATGGGTGGCTGTATTCCTCTTCTCTGAATTTCTTCTCCCAATTCAGAGTGAGCAATGAGAAATGTCAACAAAACAACTTCCCTTAGCACAGTAGGAGTCCTTAGAAGAAGAAAACAAAAATAAAGATGCTAAACTAGGATGAATTTAAGTAATAATTACATATTCCTGATAATAACAAGTTATTTTATATAACATTTTTATTATATTTATTTTATATAACAGGTAATTTATATATCCCTTGGACCAAATGCTTTCCTCACAAGGTCCCTGCTCCAGGATGGGCTAACATGTGCCTGTGGTTGAGCAAACCTATGAGGGAAGTGAGGTGAGGGTAGTTGCCAAGAAGGACAGAGGACACAGGGTTCAAACTGCAAAGGACGGTACATGGAAAATTGGTACCAGAGTACCAAAATCCAAGGAAGTGAGAAGCATATGGTTCCTGTGGCAGGGATTCAGGACAGGGAAGTGTGTGCTAAATTAGGAAGCTAAAATGTAAGGGATATAGCTCAACCTGCTTCTGCAATCAGGTCTTTTGATGGCGTTTGTTTGCATTTCCTACTGCCGTCTAATGCTGGCAATGCCAGGATTTTACTGATCCCATCAAGGTTCCTCCTGATTCAGTTGCTCCTATCTGACCGTGAGCTTATAGACCATCGGTGCCTTCTAATCATTAAGGAGTAGTATTGGGCAGAGTCCTCAACTAATTCCAGGGACTGAACACGAGGCGCTGACAACCATGTCCTTTCTTTGAGACCACACCCTTAATGGTCTAATGGTACTAGATGCAGTCCTTTTTGCTCCTTGGGTTGAAGATATAATGAACAACGTACTCCTCCTGCCTATCCACCATGAGCAGTAGAAATAGGGCTTCTAAATATGTACTTGAGGGACAAAAAAGGGCCTCCCAAACAAAACCAAGTAGAACACAGGGTAGATGTGATAAGAGGATAATGCCTGCTGGGAGGCCATAGGATGCAACACCTTAATGATGTTGAAGTGGCCTACTTCTTTTCCATTCATTTCTAGGAATATCTCTTGTTATAGAGGTTTGGGAAAAGAGAAGTTGACTTTACCCTCTGTATTCAAGAGCCCAAACTACCCAACAGAGACAGTGGTCACCAGGGGGCTTGATATAATTCTAGCCAGTTGAATATTTACTTCATATGGGGAGCAGCAGCCCTTACTGCCATTTGATGGAGAAGGGCCATCTTTCTTCATCTCTTGCTGAAAATACATTTTACCATCTAAAGAATGCATCCCAGAGGGTCACCAGCCAGAAGGTACCTTTTCTTCGGCCAGATGTGGTATCCTATGTTATCGTCTCTTATACCTTCATGGACAACTAGAAGAATCTCAGCAAACAAGTAATACACGTATAGAACCTGCCCTTCAGAGCCTCCACATGTTCTTCTGAAAGCAGACAGAATATCTGCACATGTTGAAAGCTGCTGAGGGTCGGGGAAGACGGGGGAAATTACATTAAAAGGACATGTTCTAGATCAGTGGTTCTCACCCTTCCTAATGCTGCGACCCTTTAATACAGTTCCTCATGTTGTGGTGACCCCCAACCACAAAATTATTTTCGTTGCTACTTCATAACTGTAATTTTTCTGTGTTACGAATCGTAACATAAATATCTGATATGCAGGATGTGTTTTCGTTGTTACAAATGGAACATAACCCACAGGTTGAGAACCACTGTTTTAGATAGATGAATGGAGTTAAGACAAAATTCCATAGTGGGAAGCAAGGTACCCGAGTCATCCTAATGACAAGAGGTGTAAACCTGGAGATAATATTTCAGGATTCAGTTTGTGCTTTCCAGGTTTTGCTTTGTGCAATCAATTGTAGATATCCAGTAGAAAGATGAATCTTTAGCTACAGGAACATGAATAGAATAGTCCAGAAATATAAAACAGAGAACTAACAAGGTTTTAGCATTTGGGTTTTTGTAGAACCTCTACAGATTCTATCAGGACCTCAGAGCACCTCTTGCTGGTCTCCACCGCCTGTGTGGGTGGACTTAGCTTGAGCAGGTCCCATGGTACCAGACCAAAGATATTGGGCATTAATCTCTTATTCAAAAGACTCCTGTGATCTCTGTTCATTGCTCAGCTTTGAGCTCTTTCACACCTGCAGGTGCAAAGGATGGGGATTTCTTTCAAAAAAAAACATAAATGGCCTAGATTTCTGAGTCTTATCCAGGCAGCTAGAGGGGAGGGATGCCCAGGTGCCACTAGCCAAGTGACATTACCCCAGTCTCTCTGGTGCTCGATCCATCTTTTAAAACTCCTACTTTACCTTAAGCCCTTCAACTCCTCCTCCCTTTTAGGGAGATGGAGCCATGGAATAGCACTCTCAGCCAAGACAGGTTACATTTATAAAAAAAGGTCCCTTCTAGCACTCAATTACTTGACAATAATAATAACTGACATTTACATAGAGCTTTACATATTTTACCTCATTTGATCTTCATAACAACTCTATGAGACAGATACTGCATGAATGATTATCCCATTAGAGGATAAGTTAATGGAAATTGGGATGTTCAGTCTGGAGATGCAGGGGAGGATGTAAAAGTCATCTATTTGCAGACCTACCGTGTAGAAGAAGGCCCATTCAGATTTGTATATGACAGCAGAGTGTTTTTCTACAAAAACCCAGGCCAACAAGATTCTGGCAAAATCCAAGGAACAAATCTTCATGATTCTCAATTTTTGCTTTTGACATTATAGGCCCTTCTCTCCCTGATTTATTTGCTAACCTCAATTTCCTTAATAAGAAAGTCTTCCAGTTCTCCTCCTAACTCCTTTCTCTTTTACCCTTTAACCCTTTTCTGGTAAATTATGGGTTTTTCCAGCATTTAGTTCTGGGTCTCCTAACTTTGCCTTGTATATGGTCCCGTGAAAAGCTCAGGTCTTTGAATGTTCTTTTTCATTTTAATTGTTACTCTTTGTTATGGAAGCAATTTTCTTAAAGTAAGGGAAGATTTTTGCCTCTTTTGTGTCCCTAGTACCTGGCATGAAGCAAGTACTTAATAAAAGGATAAAGAGGATCACGGAAGATAAAATGGATATTTTCCTTTATATAAAATTAAAACTTTTTGTATGGATAAATCTAATGAAGCTAAAATTAAAAGGAAAGCAACTGGAAGGGTGGAGTTTTTGCTGCAAGTTTCTCTGATAAACATCTAATTTCCAAGATACATGTTTCTATTCTGCATCTCTAGTCTGTCACTTCCGTGTCAGTAAGTGAGAAATATCATCATCCGTCCTCTATAGCTGTGATTTGTTCCTGCATTGATCAGAGTTTTGAACTCTTTTGTCTTTCTTTAAAATATTATAATCATTGCATAAATTCTTCTCTTGGTTCTGTTCATTTCACTCCGTATCAATTCATATAAGATTTCACAGGCTTTTCTGAATCTATCACTTCTATCATTTTACAGGGCAATAATATCCCATTACGCTCAGCTACCATAATTTGCTCAGCCATTCCCCTTAGCAAAGGATACATACCTTTATTTTTCCAATTCTTTGATATAAGAAAAAGGTGCTACAATGAATATTTTTGTACATGTGAATTCTTTCCTTCTTTCTTTGATTCCTTTGGGATATGTGCCTACTAAGGCTAATCATGGGTCAAAGGATTTGCAAAGTTTAATGACTTTGGGGAAATAGCTCCAAATTGCTTTCCAGAATGCTATACCAATTCACAGCTACATTAGCAGTATGCCTGTTCTGCCACATCCACTCCAGCAATTGCCATTTTCCTTTTTATCTTGTCAATATGATGGTCTATGAACCTCAGAGTTGTTTTAATTTACATTTCTATAATTATAAATAATCTGCAGCATTTTAAATGATTATTGAGAGCTTGCTTTTCATTTTTTAAGAATTCTCTGTTCATATCCTGTGACTATTTAGTGCCTGGGGGGTAGGGGAGCTGGCTGTTCTTATATATTTAATTAATCCCTATATATCTTGGATATAAAACATTTATCCAAGAAATTTGTTGCAAAGATTCCTCTGCAATTAACTTATTTTCTATTTTCTGATATCTTACTTCTTATTCTGCATTAGTTTTATTTATATAAAAGCTTATTTTTAAAATAGCCAATTTTGTCTCCTGCTGTCCTCTCTGTCTCCTGTTTTCTTGAGAATTCTGACTTTATTCACAGCTTCAAAAAGCACGTAATTCTCTGCTCCATCCTCTTGTTTAGGATATGACCTTTTATAGGGTAGGGAAACTGCAGCCTCAAGGACACACGCAGCCTTCTAAGTCCTTGGGTGTGGCCTTTTGACTGAGTTCAAGTTTTACAGAACAAATCCTTTTATCCAAGGGATTTATTCTGTGAAGTTTGGATTCAGTCAAAAGGCTGCACTGAAGACCTGGAGGGCCTCGTGTGGCCTCAAGACTGCAGGTTCCCCACCCCTGCTCTAGATCATGTATCCATTTGTATATTATTGTGGTATACTGTGTGAGATGTTAGTCTAAACCCAAAGTCTGTCATATTGCTTTCCAGTTTTAAAGCCATTTTTTGTCAAATAGTAAGGCTTTTCTCCAGCATTTGGAGATCTTGGGTCTATTTAATATCGTGCTATGTCTGGCTGTTTCTGAGCCCTGTCACACTGATGAACTTTCTATTTTTTAACCAGTACAAAATAATTTTGATCACTATTGCGTAGTAGTCTCAAAGCATGCTTAGATTTGGTGCTTTTAGGCTCCCTTGCTTTGTTTTTTCATTATTTTCTTTGAGATTCTTAATCCTTTGTACCTCCAAATAAACTTTTTTTTTCTAGATCTATACACTTTGGTAGTTTGATTGGTATGGCACTAAAAAAATGAGAATCAAGAAAAGTTTCATGTAGAAGATGGTACTTGGGATGAACCTTATTGGTAGGGTTTTTTTTTCCTGGATGATGCTAAGTATGTCACGAATGTTTTCTAGCAGACCGTTAGGTTATTTGCCATAGAATCTCAGAATTCAGTACAATAGACTAGGACTTTTGGCTGAATCTAATAAGACGAAATTTATAGAGGGAAATAAAAAGTTCACTTACTTTCAAAACATGAATTTCACTAGTACACGATGGGAAGGCACGACTAGACATTTGTTTTAGAAGATCTGGGAGTTGTAGCAGACTTTAATTCGTGTGAGAAATACTTCCTCATGGTTGAAGAGATAGGAAAGTAGAACTGGATACTCTGAGAAGTAATGAGTTCTCCATTATTAAAATCTTCAAATAAAGATTGACTGATCATTTGGGGATAGGTTGTGTGGGGATTTCTTGTTTAGGTATATTTGGGGCTGAATGTCCTCTAAAATATCTTCTCACTCTGAAATTCAGTGATTATGAGTTGGAAAGGGTCTAAAATATCATCTGGATGAATAGGAATCCCATGCTCAATGAGGCTCTGCATAAAGACTTCCAGTGAAGGGACACATACAGATTCCCAAGACACCCCATGCCATTTTGGAACTGTTCACACTTACCACTAGAAAAATTATTAAGGCACCCCAAAATTGTCACATTATCAATACAGTGTGATTGATATGTTTATATTATTATACGTTAACGTATTACTGTAAATATTCACTATAATGTGAATATCAGTTATATTATATATTCTATACACTTCTCAATCCTTCCAAAAGAAAAAAATCTGTCAGTAAACTAGCGTCTGGGATTTTTTTGCCAATACCTCCCAAGGTGTCCCATTTGCATTTTGTTACATTTAGTCTCTTGTGCTACCAAAAACACCAAAGAAGCTATAATTATCACACTATACATAAAAACTTAATTGTGAAGCACTTCCTGGTCTCTCTAACAAGTGTGTTCAGGTGATCAAAGCACAAAACTGGGTCCCTGAAAGAGGTAATGACTTAGATAATGACTTAGAGGCTTCTTTCCAAAGGATGCAATAATATGTATGTTATACACATATGTAATATGTGTGGATATATGTACATACATGTGTGTACATAGGTATGTATTTTAAATTTACACATATACATTGATGTTGTTCAGCTGTGTCCAACTCTTCATGGACCCCATTTGGGATTTTCTTGACCAAGGCCCTATGTTCTATCTACTGAACCACTTAGTGGCTCCTTTGGGCCTAAAGTCAGGAAGACACATCTTCCTAAGCTCAAATCTGGCTTCAGATACTTCCTAGCTGTGTGACCCGGAGCAAGTCACTTCATCCTGTTTGCCTCAGTTTCCTCATCTATAAAATGAGCTACAGAAGGAAATAGCAAACTACTCCAGTGCCTTTGCCTAGAAAACCCCAAATGGAGTCACAAATGGTCGGACGTGACTGAAACAACTGAACGACAACATTAATGTTGCTTTTCTCATATTGGACCCTTGTATTTTGATTCTATAAAATGCTTATTTAGCACTTTTAGGTGATATGGTTCCATTTAAACACACGCTAAAAGGTAATTTAGTAAGAAATAATCTAATCATCTGAAGGCCTAAAGATAGATGCCCATAAAGAAAACTCACAGGAAAACAAGAGCCTGAAGCAAGATAACAAAATTACTTTATAATTTGTAATATCTTGTGTTTGTTGTGTTTGTCCTTTATTCTCAAAGGGGACCCTGGCTCAGGGAAATGATGACATGACTCGCACTTGACTTTGATTTGAGGGAGGAACGGCTGTGCAAGGTCACCAGCCTCACTTTCTCCTCCAGAGCCATCTGGATCCAGTGACCAGATATTCATCAGGATCACTGGAGATGACCCAGGATGCAATGGGAGACCCCAGACCTTTTAGGTTAAGGCAATAGTTCTCAATCTGTGGGTTGCAACCCCTTTGGGGTTCAAACGACCCTTTCACAGGGGTCACAGGGGTCGCCTAAGACCATCTGAAAACACATATTTCCAATGGTCTTAGGAACCGAGACACCATTCCTCTGTCCAACTACAGGTGGGTCTGCCCACATGCAGATACACCCACATATGAGTGTTAAAGGGTTGCAGCATTAGGAAGGTTGAGAACCACTGGATTAAGGTCTTTTCATGTACTCAGAGTGAGGTAACATCCATACAGTGAATAGAACTCTTTAAGAAATGAGTCAAGGGATGGCTCCTTTGATTAGAAAAAAGAAAAAAAATATCAAGCTGGGAGGGGAATTGATGAGTTGGAAAGCAGGTCTGCATACAGGTTTCTCTGCTTTATGGATGTATGTAGTAGATCATGCAAGTCATCCAAAGTCACACGGAAACTATGGGTCTTTGTAAATTTGTCCATGTTTTACCAAGGTGAAGATGATCAATACTGAAAAGAGGAAAAAAGCAATGATTTTCCATTAAATATAGATGATTTTGTACTAGGAGACATTATCAGAATACATAAGTGCTATAGATATATATTTGTCAGGAAATACATCAACAAATGAGCTTAGTGGTGTGGATGATGGTTTCATACACTGTGCTCGCATAATAAATAAACATGACTGCTTTTATAATACTTTTTAATGAGACAGGACTATCAAAAGGAAGTTTAGAATATGGCTAAGCTCAGCAAGTTTGAAGACGTGTACTGACAAGCTTATTGCAGACCATGAAATATTGCAGGATTTTGAGGGGAGCTAGAATAATCTTGATGAACATGTGTCAGAGAAATGAGGATTCTGAGGTCAACAAAACCGGGATTTTATTTTCAAAAGTGAAAGTAGGATATATATCAAAATGGCAACTGGCATTTGCAACCGTCTACATTTAGAGTAGGGTGCTCCTGAGAGTCAGAGGAGTCCCAGATAAAGCCAGTAATTAAATGGGTCCAGAGCACCTCCAAACAATCACTTCCCTACCTGGACAACTTTCTTCCAACATCTCATAAGACAGGAGGATTTTTATACCATGCACATGAAGCACTCCCTCTGGGTTGCTTCTCCAACTCATACTCAGTGATCATCCTGATCTCAAGAAGGCAGTTGTCTATTTCTTAGGATATTAGGTATAACTCTTAGGGTTTAGGGTTTCTAGTAGTATTGCTCATGAGTCCCCATCCAGTATGTTTCTTGTTATGATCAATTATTTAGGCTTAATTAGCTTGGAGAGAGGGGTATAGTGAAAACAGTTGATTCAAAATACTGTTATAAACCTAGATATGCAGTCCCACACACTAGTTCCCTAGGGAGAATGGGCTGAAGCTCAGATAGAACAGATGGTCAAAGGGTAACTTACAATTTTTGGTTAATGGCACTTCTCTTTCCCCTTTGTGTAGTCCTCATGAAGTTTCTCTTAAGTAGGTATAGCTCTTTGTGGACTCTATGGACTTTGTGTCTGCCCCTTTGTAGAATCCTGAAGCTGCCTCTCCTTGATGTTTTTAGTTTGTCCTCCACATACATATCTCTCTACTCCCAAGACAGATGCTGCCATCAGACACTCTTGTTGTGGGGACACAGTGGGAAGTCCAAATCTTCTAATCTTTGAAATTCACAAGATCACCCCCTATTCAATAGATATAAAGGAGAGAAACTCAATCATACCCTCCTCCCACTCTCTGACCTTCTCCCCTCTGGTTTTAGGCTAAAGGGTTTGTTTTCTCAAAGTGTTCCTGAAACTTGACATTCCTACTGGAATCTCTTCTATCGTATATAGGGGCCAAAGATATATAATTTTTCTTTCAACCAATCTCAATACATTTACTGTGTAGCATCATTTGATTGCACCAAATGCTAGAAGCCCTTCCCCCCCTCCCAAATTAATTAAGAATGTGTCCACACTTTGTTTACACCTTTGATGGATTTAACAAAGGTGTCTAGGAATTCTTCACACCTAGTATGTAGCTGATAGTATATAGATATCAGGGCTTAAAAAATCTTGTTAATTACACTAATTGGGGTTGAGGTTATAAAACACTAGTCATACAAACATTCAAAGTTAGCCATTTAAATGCACAAATTGTTTTTGCTACATTGTGAAGGCATTTCAGTGGATAAATTGCATAAAGAATAATTGAGTTACAGGTACAGTCATTCATTTCAGCTGGATGTGGCTTAAGGAATCATTGGCCTCTTCCAGACCTTCAATATTTTATCCTGAGGTTGGTTGGGTATTCTTTAAGTCCTAAACCTTGAGTCACTCAATACCTCTTGGCTAATATACTCCTAGTCTGCCCTCCAGGTTTAGAACTCTTGCTTCAATGATGAAACTGCTCTTTGACATCATCTGAAGCACAAAATCATGGAGTTGGAAACACCCTAAGAGGTAATCTAGTCCTGAAGCTACATCTTCTACAAAATTTATGACTGTTGGTCATATAATTTCCATTTGACATCTAGTTAAGGGAAACTCACATCATTCCCCTTCCTTAGATTGGTTGAATTGAATTTTGGTAGTGTTAAAGAATTTCAATTTAAGTATATATTTTGTCATTAGTTATCATTCATATCCCTTCTTTCATTGAGAATTCTTCCTTTTACTGCCTCTGTGAAAGGTACATTATTTGTTTCTCTTTCATTTTTTTAATGGTGTGGTCTGTAATATTCAAGTCACACATCTCCATTTTGAACTTATTATGGCACAGTGATATAAGATACTCCTCTGAACCTACTTTCTAAAACACTGCTTTGCAGTCTTCCCAATAGTTCTTGTCTTTTGGGGAGTTTTTCCTCAAGATGATTTATTGAAGCCTTGGTTATTGAGTTTGATTGTTTCTAATTCTTCATTATTTAATCTATTCCACTGATCTACTTTTCTATTTTTAATGAGTACCAAGTAATTTTTACAATTACTCCTTTAAAAATTAAGATCTGAAAGTACTATAACTTCTTTATTGCTACTTTTTTCCCTTTATTTCCATTGAGAATCTAGACTTTTTGTTCTCCCAAATGATTTTTGCTATTATTTTGTCTTACTCTATAAAACATCCTTTGGTTATCTATTAGTTTAGCATCAAATTTGTAAATTAATTTAGAGAGTATTCTTTTTTCACATTGGAATGGCCCAACCATGAGCAATGTATATCCCTCTAATTATTTTTATTCTTCCTTTTAAAATTAAATTTAACTTTATATCTTAGTTATATTTATGTTGTATAAATTGTGTATATATTAATGTCTTCATGGTTTGTTTTTCACTCTGTAGGATGTATGCTCCCTGAAGATAAGAACTGTTGGATTTTTGTCTTTGTATCCTTTGTACCCGGCTCAGTGCTTGAAGAATAGTGGGTGCTTTAGTAAATTGATTTATTGATTGACTGCTTGATACTAATTTTCTGCAGAATCAAACAGAAGTCTAATACCTCTTCCTTATGACTCTACAGATACTTAATGACAATGATTTTTGTCCCCCTATGTCACAGGGAGCTACAAAACACAAGGTGTCCAATGGGTCTCCCCTGTACTAACACAGGATAACAAAACATATTCCATTAAATATTGTTACACAGTGGTCACAAATAAGTGATTTTTTATTTCTTTGAAGAAACTGTGATACATATGCACTTTCCCTCCCCATTATCTGTTGTTTGCCAGCTAACCTGGATGGGTGAAAGTGACAGTGGTTGTCAATCTAACCAGCAGGCTTTTCTAATCACCAGCATTTGTGATTATTCTTCTCAGACAAGTTCTGATTTCTAAAGCAGGATCAATGATTTGAAACAGTTTTCCTTTTGGAAGACCAGTCCTACTCCTAAAGTTTCCCATATTTCAAGGTCTCCTGAAGGTATTCCCTCTTGTGCATTCTGACGCCTTTCTCTCCCATCTCTCTGTGTTGTGCCATATTGTCATCTTACTTTCTGGGAGAGCAACTGAACTTGTTGGGGAGAAGCTGGGCTGCATAATCTCCAGTAGACAGGTCATGATGCCCCTGAAGAAGAGAAGATCAAGTTGATGAGTGAAATGGCTTCAAAGCTGAAGGACACACGTGAGGGAAACAATTATTGTTATTCAGTCACACTGGCAGTGTTTGCCTTACATGCGGAGGACATAAGGTAAACATTTTGTGTGGAAATGAGACAGAGGGATGTCAAATGATTTGCCTGTGGTCATACAGCAGGTATTTATCAGAAATTGGATTTGAAATTAGGTTTTCCTGATGGCAAGTCCAGCACTCTATCCACTAAACAACACTGACCATTGTAGAACATTTTTCTCAGAATCTTTTCTTATAGAGTGAACTTCTCATTTCCACATGTCTCCACTGATATTACTGAGATCTTGGTGTAAAGAGTTGCTTGAAGATTAGTGGAATGGCCTCTGATCATGTGGGGAAAAACATGAAAAGTGAAATCTCAGAAGAAACTGATCCCATTGAAAAAATACTTTGTGGAATTAAACTGTTCATTTCATAGCAACAAAACCAATTTCTTCTCTGTGCTTTCCCTCTACAGTACAGTGATTTAATTGTGCATTCAGACCAAAGTTAATGCAATATAAGTAAACAATTTTATGAAAGCAAAGAGGAGAAAAATCCTTTGTTTCCTAATAGGCTTTTAAAAATATGCAAAATCCTTCAAAAATTAATTACAGTGTAAGACTATCATAGTTCATGAAACTATGTTGATGATTCATATTTTTCTTGAGTTCAAGACAAAAAAATTCTTCAGAAATCAGAGAGAAAACATAATTATACAGAAGGAAATAGACAAGTTAAAAAGTAAAGAACAATGATTTGGTTTGGCACAAGGTTTTTTTTTTTCATAAAGGTATTTTCTTGTCTTACAGAATATAAACATTAAAAACTCATACTGGAAACAAAAGGATATGTGAAGATGAGAAAGAAGAAAAACAAAAGCAAAGAAAGGGCAGATCAAACGAAAGAACAGTCACAGGGCAAGTGCTGATATTCTGGTGATTTGTGTTTATGTCGGAGGGAGGGAGGAAAGGGTGTTAACTTTTATGTAAGACATTCAAGCTTTTCAAATTTTGAGGAGGGGGGGAATTAAAGATTATTTCTAATTTGTTCTGTACCCTTTCCCCACAACTCTAACCAAGCATATGTAGAAAGAGAAGCAATTTGGATGCAGCCTCATGCAGGATAGTTTGCCAAGTGTATCTCTCTCCTCTTGTCCTGTTGTGTGAAGCTCCAGGATAACCTGCGTAAACTAAACACATCTGCCAGGCGCATGATGGAATGGAACAGCTCTTACTCATCTCAATTCAAATAGCAATCTAATTCGGGGGAACTGACACTGAAGGAGTAACTAAAACATTTTAAGATATAGATTTGAGGATTCTTGCTTTACTGGAAGGTACATATATGGGGGTGTTTGGTTTTGTTTTGTTTTTGCAGTCTTTGAACATTTACAGATAAGAATGCATTTCAAGTCTTATTTTCTTGAGAGGCATTGAACTGTCCACAGAATCACGAGGGCCTAGGTACAAGTCTCACCTCTGAAAAATACTAGCCGTGTGTCTCTGGGCAATTTTGATGAACCTCTCAATGTCTCTAGACAGCTCTCAAAACTATGTTGTGGATCTATATTGGTAGAAGTTCATCAGGAAGTTCCTACACCAGCAAAATCTCAGGTTCCAAATCACCCCTACACAAACACATATACCCATACACACACATGTTTCCTTTAAGAAAAAATTGGGGTAATTCTAAATCTGGGCAGTCCTGGGCAACTATGAATCCATGCTTGTGTTTTAGGGTTTCTCTGAGTAACTATTTACTCTCAAGGGTAACATATTTTGTTGCTATTCTTACCTAGCCCTTAGTCATTGAATGGACATTGCTTCAGACAAACAGGCCTGGGAAAGCCCCTAATTTAGAAAGACCACAGTCACCCACTTCATCCCAGGACATCACCAGTCATCTTGACTTTTGTCTTGCCTCTAAACTTCAAGGACTCTGGAGGAGAGGGTGAGGCTGGTTCCTGTGCAGCTCTGCCTCACTTAAATCCAATTCACATACAAGTCACGCCATCACTCAAGATGTCATTGGTCCTCTTTGAGAATGAAGGATAAACAACAACATCTATGGGTCTAGACCACAGAAGAGCCTTTATATGATTTATCTTTATATGATTTATCTCTCAAAAACAAAAAAAAATGTAGTGACTATTCCCTTACTGGAAAGAAGCCATGCACAAACAACAACATATACAATTCGGCAGAGATCCAACAGGTGGTAATAACAAGTTGGTAGAAAATCTAACAGAAGGCAGAAGGGTGGAGAAAACAGACCAGCAGATGACAGCCATAATTCTACTGAAAAGCAACAATAGCAACACCAGAAGCAGAAAGATGGGAAGTAGTTTTAGAAGCCTGAGTGGTCTAGGTCTTATGCATTTTCTCATTGGGAATCTATGTGGTCCTGCGTGTATGAATATGTGGGGAGTATCCTTGTGATCTACCCTTGCCATTCTGTTTAATTAAATGTCTTTGTTGTGAGTTAATGTGTACTCTGGTTTGATTTTATTTTAGGAAGATACATTGGATGGGTGTTCATTAGCAAAGGCTTTGGATGGATGCTGACCCTACATCTTGATCTTGGGTGTTGCTTTCAAGAGACCGTGGTTAAGTAAAGAACTTGACTACGTACAAAGTCTTTCATCATCTCCCATCTCCAGCAAAGTAAAGTCTTTCTAAGAAGTCTTGCCCCCATGAAAGTACAGATCACCCTGGTAAAACCCCTAGTTAAAGTGAGTGTTGATACAGCTAGGTATCAATTAATGCAAACAACAAATCCCATCACATGATTTGTATTCACACTACCTAGTCCTATTGGGACAAAACCTATTGCCGTATCTACGTAATTGCAAATTTTAAATCACGTGAATTTGAATACGAGGTAGTTACTTTAGGGGAATCTATTATTCGTACTAATTGGGATCTGGCTGCTATTTGCGACCTCTTTGGTATTTGTCAAGTGCAATTCATCCTTTTTTTCTCATTTCCATAAGATATTCACATTAATTTGGTGTTACAGGAATTCTGGGAGCCTTCTCTGAAGTTGCCTAGGTGGCAAACATAGCCCTATACCCACCAACTGCTCTAATGCATTTATTGGACCCAGACTGGTTTTTCAGTAAGACCTATTAAGTCTTATCAGTCAGAACTTATTTAGCCTGAAAATTTATTAGATCCTTTCTAACATATAGATTGAAAGCAGGTATATGCAGAAAGATATATAAAATATACATCCAATTTTTCTAGTAAACAGGAAAAGGGAGAGACATATAGGCAAACATCTCGCTTGGAGAAGACAAGCCTGAGTGAGATCCTTGGACCATAGGGAAGAAAGTCTTAGTGACAGATAGATGAAAGGTAACAAAAAAGGAAGGCTTCTGAAAAGATGCTTTGACTTCACACTTGGCCTAGGACTAGCCCAACCTATACTGATGGTCACAGGCTCTCTAACCTCTAAGTAACAGACTTTTCTCTCCTTGACAGATAACTACCCAACCTCCTATCTAGAGAATGGGGGCTGACAGCACATTCATTTTGTAGTTTCCAGCCTGACCCTCAATGCAGTTCAGTTGGCTCCTAACTGAATTCTGTCTTCTAATTGTTAAGTTATTGGAAATCCTCCAACCCCCGCCCCCATTAAGCTAGTTCTTTTTAGATAAAGCCAATTAGATTATAAAGCAATTAATTATTCATTGACTTGAAAGGCAATGGAACATAGAGGGAAGAGTCCTGGACCCATACAATATTTGTAGCTTTGCAAGCATGGGATTTAGAACAGGAAGGAACATTAAAGATCATTTACATACAAGGAAACTGAGGGGACTTGCCCAGTAAGTATCACATCCCACAGAGCTGACAATTTCCTATGACTATAAATTTAGTGCCCTGTCATGCTGCTTCATGAGATCCACTTGGGAGCAAATTAACTGGATAAGTTATTTATGGTGCCTGGATTATCCAAACAATTTATTTGGGTTCTGTAAAACAGTCATGACTCTTGTTCAGTTGTTTTCAGTTATGTCTGACTCTGTCGATTTTCTTGGCAAAGATACTGGAGTGCTTTGCCATTTCCTTCTCCGGCTGATTTTACAGATGAAGGAACTGAGGCAAACAGGGTGAAGTGACTTGCCCAGGGTCACACAGCTAGTAAGTGTCTGAGGTCACATTTGAACTCAGGAAGATGAGCCTTCTTGACTCCAGATTCAGTGCTCTGGGCACTATGGCACCACCTAGGGCCCCCACTGACAACTCTTGCTCAACTATTTTGACAGTTGATATAATATTAATAACTCATATTCTGTGGTGTTCTAAGGTTTACAAAGCACTTTTCTCGCAACAACCTGTGAGGTAGAATCAGATTTGGATTAGGAAGAGACCTTGTAGGTCATCTTATCCAACCCTTCATTTCACAGAGAAGGAAGTTAAGGAAGCTGTTCACCATCGTACAGACTCACTCTTCTGCAAAGGCAAACAAGGCCATCTTTTGCCTCAGTTCTTACCTAGCCTGTCACTGAATGGGTGTTGCCCCAACAAACTGAGACCTGGAAAAGACCTTAGCTTAAAAAGGCCAGGGTTTCCACTGCATCCAGGGGCACTGCCAGTTGTCCTGACCTATGTCTTGCTGCTGGATTCAGATGACTCTGGAGGAGAGAGTGAGGCTGATGGACTTTACCCAGCTCTGCCTCACTTAAATCCAACTCACTTTCAAGTCAAGACATCATCCTCCTGATGTCATTGGTCCTCTTTGAAAACAAAGGATGAACAACAGCAATAGCTAGCAAGGGTTAGACACTTATTAGCTGTGTGACCCTGGGCAAGTCACTTCACCTTGGTTGCCTCAGTTTCCTCATGTACAAAATGAGCTGGAGAAGGAAATACCAAACCACTCTAGTATCTTTGCTGAGAAAACTCCAAATGAGGTGACAAAGAGTTGGGCATGACTGAAATGACTCAAAAAATGTTAATATGTGTTTTTTTTCTAAATCAATACGTGGCTGCAGAGATCCTTGTTTGGTTTAATGCTTTATTTTGATTTGTGTTTGACACTGGAGTAGCATTGGAGAATGGGGGATGGAAGCTGTTGAAAAATGATTTCCAGGTCCTTAAACCCTTCCAACTTGCTTTCTGTTACACGGTTCATTAACTTGTTGGTTGGGTCTATGACTGTTTCCTAGTCACATCATTGGGAGCATCCTTTAAATGAGGCAAAAGCAGCCCGAGTCACTGTTAACTTTTTATTGTTGTTGTTGTTATTTCAATCCCATATTTGAGTTCTGAGCTATTAACACGCATTGTTTTGTTTTAGGATGTGGTCAAAACTGAACAAAGACACAGGTGTGAAAGCAAATCAGCCTCAGGTACAGGCCACATCTAACATCCGGTGACTCGCTGCGCTGGCTGTTCTCAGCTAGATGCAAGCAGAATCATTCTTCATTAACATGGACAGTCACAGAAGTCCATGCTACGTTTACACGATTCCCTTTAACAAATGACGCCTCTTCTTCACAGTCCACAGGAGGTGATGACTGGATACCAACGGTATCCAGGAGATGCAACATACCTGCTTGGGTTCAAATCTTACTTTTAACACTTATTAGTAAAGCCATTGCCAATTGTTTTCCCTCTCTGGTACTAGAGATCTGAAACTTACTACCCATATGACCTTGAACAAATAATTTCCTCTTTCTGGTTTCTTTAGCTGTAAAATGGGGGCAGTGCGGAGGGAGGGGGGGGCCGAGAGAATGTACTAGTTAACATCTAAGGGATCTTGTAGCTCTAGGCCTATGATGCTATGATCCTATGGCCTTACGAAAAGTCTTTGTGGAGCTCAAATGATAAAACGTAGAGAGTTTTGCACATCTTAATGTGGCATATAAAAATCAGACATTATTATTTGATTATTCAGTATCTCAGTGCTTTGCATGTTTCTAAGAGAGAATAAACTCATGATCTTCCAGAGAGTGTCTAGTCCAGGGGTGGGGTACCTGTGGCTTCAAGGCCATACATGGTCTTCTAGGTCCTCAAGTGTGGTCCTAGAGTTAAAGGGCCACACTTGTGGACCTAGAGAGCCGCACGAGGCCTCAAGGCCACAGGTTCCCCACCTCTCAGTCTCTTAACAATTGTCTTTCCAGGATAGCATCACTCTCTCTTTTTACTTCTTGTTTAGAGGTGATATTCATAATAACTGCCATTTATTTAGGGCTTTAAATCTTGCAAATTACTTAACATACAATAGCTCATTTAATTCTCAGAACAAACCTGTGAGATCTATCTGTATCAATCTGTCTGTCTATCTACCTTCCCCTAAATATCCAGGGAGCTCATTGTCTTCAGGCAATCCTCTGACTGTCCTCATATGTCCCCATATTCCAGAATTGCCCTTTATCCTCTCCTCAATCAAAATTTCTACCCCTAAGTACAGTTCTTTACTCTGGGGAAAGTTTTACTATCCTCATTGTAACTGAGAATGAGAAGATGTGATTTGCTTACAGTCACACAACTAGTTAGAGGTGGGAAAGAAACCCAGATTTTCCCGACTTCCTATCCAGTACCCCATGCACAGTGCTAGGATGCTGTCTGTTGGATGCATCCAATAAATATTTAGTCAGCTTCTACTATATTCAAGGTGCTATACAAAATGGAAATTGTGCTATCAACTTGCTGTGAGCGTGGATGCTTTAAGGTTATGGTGAGTTTCAGAGAGTTACCTACCCAGCAGAGCGAAATGTGGACAAGATTCCAAATGAGATCCTTTGATCCTTGCCCCGTGGGATCCTATTATTTCTGCCTCAGCAACCAGTTCATCCTTGATGAGAATCCATTTCAAAAAAGAAATTCTGCCTTGCAGGTACCTTCATCTTTTAAAAAATGAAAATGTAATTAAAGCAAACCAAGAGATCACTAGCTACTCTTTTGGGGGCAGAAAGAATGCCAGCAGATGTCTAGATGCAGAAGTGACTGGGAAAGCCAATTATCCCTAAGGGAAGGTGAAATATAGCCATCATCCATGCCTTCATATGAATTACTTTAATTGGATAACCAAATAACTTTCCCCAGAGTTAAGAACTGTATTTAGCGGTAGAAGTTTTGATTGGGGAAAGGGAAAGGGACAATTTTGGAATATGGGGACATATGGAAGAAGAGATTTTGGGGTAGCTCCAAGAAGGCAATTTTAGACATTGCCTGAAGACAATGAGCTCCCTGGACGTTTAGGGGAAATAGATAGATAGATAGATAGATAGATAGATAGATAGATAGATAGATAGATAGATAAATAGATAGATGGACAGATAGATAGATGGGTAGATAGATGGATAGATAGATAGATAAATGATAGAGAGAAAGATACAGAGGTAGAGAGAGAGAGAGAGAGAGAGACAGATAGGTAGAGAGATAGATAAATGAGAGAGAGAAGTATTTACTATGTGCCAGGTCCTGTGCAAAAGCACTGAGAATACAAACACAAACAAAAAAGCAAGATAGATCCTAAGCTCAGGGAGCTTATTCTTGCTGGGGGAAGATAGCACAGAAACGGGAGCTGACAAGCGGGAATGGTGGGTGGCAGATCCAGAAGGAGCCTTGTAAGTCACGCACTGAACCAGCTTTAGAGGGAGCACGTAGGAGATGGGTCCTTGCTCACACAGAAGTTCTGAGGCAAACTCACCAATCAGAGGAGGAAACTGTAGAAGGAGAGGCATTGCCAGCATGAAGATGAGCACTACAAAGGAGGCCTAGAAGGAGTCTGGGGTCGTGGACTGAACCGGATTTGTAGTAAGCATGGGAAAGAGCAGGGAAGTAGGAGAGAGATGCAGAAAAGGATGTAGGAGGGCACAAAAGACAAGCTTCGTCTGCTTTGACATTTTAACAAGAGCCCCACCTGCCACAGGAAATCATCTCTAGTTTTGTCCTTGATCTGTGAGCTATAAACTATAGGTTCATGTTCTGAAGGATGATGGAATCGGTTTAAATTGTAGATCTCAAAACAAAAAGGTTTTAAAAAAAACCATCTCCCTTATTCTACTCTTGAAAAAATTTTTTTTTGCTTTTTGGAGGGGGAAAGGCAGGGCAATTGGGGTTAAGTGATTTGCCCAAGGTCACATGGCTAGTAAGTGCTAAGTGTCTGAGGTCAGATTTGAACTCAGGTCCTCCTGACTCCAGGGCTGCTGCTCTATTCACTGTGCCACCTAGCCACATCCCTTCTGAAATTTCTTAATGACACACAACAGCTAAACTACAAAAGAGATTTAGTGATAATTCCTCTACCTAAAGTTCTCTATCTACATGCATTTATTGACAATACTCCTTCCTCCATGGTCCTCAGACAACCCTGAAGTTCCTTCTCTTCTTTCTTTTGCCTTTCAAAATCCTGTTTTTGAGAATAAGATGGCATCTTCTGGCTTCTATGTAACCTTCTATAATGATTTCATTTTTCATTGAACTGCCATGTCATTTATGGCCTTGATCAGTTACAGCTTCTCCCATACAATTAAATACAATATTTCCAGGATTCATTTTTTCTGAACCCAGTATTTAAATTGGCCAGAGCAGAAATATTCAGTTCCACAGTACGGTCTATAATGCTTTATATATGCCCTGGAGTTCGAGTCCTTGGTTACAAACAGAAATTTGGTGTCACTCAGGCATGATGTAGTGAAAGCCCAAGGGACCACACACATCTGTAGAGAAAGGTAAAAGCCAACAGCATTGAGCCGAGATCCAGCTTTTTAGACAGAAATAGAAATGGCCCTAAGGATCATTGGTTGGTTATTTCATGAACATGCACTCGAATCATGATGAAGGACTGTGAGCTCCTTGACTACAGGAAATGGAGTTCGGGGTTTTTTAGCCTTTGTTTTCATCACTAGCTTTATCATAGTGCCTGGCACATAGAAGGCAATTCATAAATGCTTGTTGACTGATGGAATAATTGGGGAAGGACAGAGTTAACCTGAATAAATTAATTGTTTTGCTTTTGTTTCATAAGTATTAATTTTGCTTCACCAACTGGACAGTAAGCCCCCTGAGGGCAAAGACTATGTTTTATACTTCTTAAGAATCCTGCCCCTCTCAATACCACTTAACATAATTCTGGGGCAAATATTAGCCACTCAATAAATTATTCTTAGTGAGACAGTAGAAAGGACACTGTTTGGAATCAGAAAGCCTGATTTGGAATCTGCCATTCGCCTACATGGTCTTGAGCAAGTCACTTAACCTCTGGGCTCAGTTTACTCATCTATAAAATGGGATGGAACTAGATGGTCCCTAAGGTGCCTTCTAACCCTACATCTATAACCATGTTAGGCAGAGATGTGTTGGGGATAATGCTATTTAGTAGTTTATAATAACAACTAACATTTATATGGTGATTTACAAAAATTACAAATTATATGCTATCTTATTTGATCCTCATAATAACCCCATGAGGTAGGCACTCTTTTTATTCCCATTTTACAAGGGAGAAAACTAAGACTGAGACTGGTTAAGTGATTTACCCCCTTGCCCAGTAAGAAGTATCTAAGGCAGGATTTGGACTCTGGTCTTCCTGACTTCGTGATGGATAGAGCATTGTGCCTGGAGTCAGGAAGATTTAGCTTCCTGAATTCAAACCGTCTCAGATGCTTACTAGTTGTGTGACCCTGGACAAGTCACTTAACCCTGTTTGCCTCAATTTCTCATCTGTAAAATGAGATGGAGAAGGAAATGTCAAACCACCCCAGTCTCTTTGCTAAATGGAGTCACAAAGAGTCAAACACGATTGAACAACTTCCTGACTCCCAGTCTAGGACTTTATCTGCTATACTACTTGGATCTGATACTATCAGTATCTGACTGGGCCCAATATGGGTTGGCAAAAACCGCATTATACACCCCATCCCTCTAATGCCCTTGAGAGTTACCCACAACTCTGATCTTTTTTGAGGGACAGAATAACATAGTAAGATGACCTCTGGCTAAAAAACAGCAAGAACAGTTCTCTTGTAGGGCTGCCAAACTGACTGAGAAGACAATTCTAAAAGAGACATTTGACAAACATTTTGAGCGAAGTGAGTATTTTTGAGTGATGCCAATATTCTCCTGCTAATGCAATTCAGTCATAAATCACCAGACACCAGAGTCTTCAAAAAGATCAGAGTTGTGGGTAACTCTCCAGGGCATTAGAGGGATGGGGTGTATAATGCGGTTTTTGCCAACCACTATTGGGCCCAGTCAGAAGCAGGCAGCCCAGCTCAAGAATTACTCCAACAAAAACCTGTAATTCACACCAGGTGCCAAGCTATGGTCAAGAAATCCGATGAAAATCACAATGAATTCTTCCGCTTCACAGCCACAAAAAGAGTCAGTCGGAAGTTGTGGGCGACAGGGAAGGGAGACGCCGGCGAAGCCCGAAGAGAGCACAAGCAAACGGGCCTGCCATCTCTCGCCACCAGAAGGCATCAGCAACAGCGCACAGAAGAGTGTAGCTCAGCCCGGGACGTCCCTGGGCTCTGAGGTGCAGTAGAAGGTACTGAGGAGCCGATGCTCCGAACCAAACAGATCCAGGAACACTTAACACCGGGAGGAAGAGGTCAATGCAGAAACACAAGTGATCCAGAACAAGCCCAAACAAGACCAAGCACTCCACCAAAAAACAGAACGGGACCCAGAGGCTGGCCACATTTCAACTGGAGAAATGAGTAAGCCAAAGGAGGTAAATAGCAAAAAATGCTGCAAATATAAGAATCCTCCCAAATAAGAAGAGAATAAGTCTGTAACAAGTGCAAACAGAGAGTCAAAGGAAAAGAAGGAATTTTTTTTACCATAATTATATGAATTCCTGGAAGAAATGAAACAAGAGACCAAGAAAAAGAACTAAACACTCTAGAAGTAAGAATGGGAAGGCAAATAAACTGCTTAGAAGAGAAAGTGGTAAACCTTACACAAGAAAATTAGAATAGACCAATGACTTCATGAGTTGGTAAGAAATTCTAGAAAAAACTCAAAAGATTGAAATAGCAAAAGAAAATATAAGATATCTGAAATCAAACATAACTTATTTGTAAAACAGGTCAAGAAAAGATCATTTAAGAATCAACAGAGCCTTGGAGTGGCTAGGTGGAACACAAAAACTAGCCGTGTGACCTTGGGCAAGTCCCTTAACCCCAACTGCCCTCCAAAAAGAAAAAAAAAAGAATCAATGGAGCCCCTGAAAACTGTGATTAGAAAACAACAAAAACAAAGCATGGACACCATATTTAAAGAAATCATAAACAAAAAGTGCCTGAACCTATTAGACCGAGAATACAAAGTGAAAATATAAAACACACACACACACACACACACACACACACACGCACCAATCACTCCCTGAAAATAAAGGAAAAGTTCTAAGAATATCTTAGTCAAAATCTAAAGCTCCTACATAAAAGAAAAATACTCTTAAGCTTTCACAAAGAAGTTCATGTATCAAGGATTCGCAGTTAGAATCACAAAAGACCTGGCAGTTTCTACTGAAAAAGAGAGAGAAACTTGGCACCCAATATCATAAAAGGAGAAAGAGTTAGGTTTACAACCAAGAACAACTTACCCCGAAAAAGCTAAAAATAATCCTGGAGGTTGAGATGGGCAGAAATAGACCTTTAATATAAGAGATAACTTTCAAGCATTCTTTTTTTTATTAGTATTTTTTTGTCATTTAATTAACTTGTAAGAGGACATTGAAATGGATTATAACACAAAGCAAATACATTTCTCTCAAAATCAACTTATCATATTTACTGAATTATTATTATTATTATTATTTTATTTTTGCTCGAGATTTGCAATGTCTTTTTTTTAATTTTTTTTATTTACTCATTTACTTTTAATTTACAAGATTTGGTTCCACAATCACATGAGTTTCAGATTTTCTCCCCTCCGTCCCCCCCCCCTGGTGGCGCGCAATCATGTACAGGATCTGCAAATACCTGCACACTGTACAATAGTTTGGTCATATAGAAGGGTTGTAACCAATGAGTGATCACTGGGAAAAGAAAAAAAAAGCAAAACCAGACATGAAAGAGAACGATAGCGTGTTTTGCTTCAGTCTCCATTTAAACTATGCTCTTTCTATATCTTTCTCTGAGTTTAGGTATCTCCTTCCATCCTGAGGCTTGTAGAGTTGTCTTTAGCTGTGCGTTGTTGAGGATAGTCCAGTTTATCAAGGTTGGTCATCACACATACAACGTCCATGATT
>CM053582.1:338232502-338250336 GCA_028627135.1 Pseudochirops cupreus | reverse complement strand
TTCTTCTGGTTTCATGTTTTGATCCTTTTTGTCCCCCAAAATGGATTCTGTGGTCTGATTGTACTTCCTCTTCTTGCTCATCTTGCCAGCCAATTACTTGACTTTTGAGCTCTTTGCCACAGTAGAATTCTGCTTCCAGAGTGGAGAGAGTTGTGCCCCAAATTGCTGGGGTTTTCACAGTTGTCACAACTATAAGGAGGGCACCCTCTCCACAGCCACCACAAGCTCTGGCACACTGGCCACACACCCCAGGATCACCACCCAGGGCTGCGACCCAGATCCAAGCAGGTCAAAGCAAGAGCCACTACCCTCTGAATGGTTGCTTGGTGCCCCTATGATCTGTAGGCCAGGAGCTCTGTAGGCAGCCATGTGGCAGCAGCTGCAGCCACAGCACCTCTGCCACCTCTCGCCCCAGGGGCAGGGGTCCAACCAGACTCTCTGGTCCCTCAGTTCCAACAGAGTTCCCCACTGACCTTTTACTTTCTCTTTGGTGTTTATGGGTTGAGAAGTCTGAAAACCACCACAGCTGCTGATTATTCACTCTCCTGAAGTCTGCTCTGGCAAGTCTGTGGGACTGGTCAAGGCTACCCTGGCTCTGGACTTGAATGGCTCACACAGGACTGGCTCAGCTCTCAGCCTGGTGCAATAGACCCTTCCTGTCAGCCCGCCAGACTGTCTTCAGGGGTACATTTGTTTCTCTCTGTCACTTTGTGGGTTCTGTAGCTCTAAAATTTGTTTTAGAGTCATATTTTACAGGCATGGGAGGTAGTTGGTGCAGGAGCTTAAGCAAGTTCCTACTTTTACTCCGCCGTCTTGGCTACGCCTTGAGAACAACTTGTTCAGCAGCCATGTCACACATGGAAGTGAACTTGCCGAGGTTAGTGTCTTGTAGCAATTACTCTGAATTTGAGCCTTCTTTTCTGCAGGAGCCAAGTTGGTAAAGGGGTGAACAAGTCCCAGTTTTGGCAGGGACATTTTATGCTTTGATTCTGGCTATATTCTTTTTATAAATATCTCTTTACTAAAACTGAGGTTTATTAGTTAAATTGAGAGTGTGATATGAATCAATGGTATTTATATCAGAGAGAAAACCAGTGATCAATCGATGTGTAAACAATACACTTGAATGGGGGAGAGAAGAGATTGAACCAACAGAATTAGAGAAATGCCCTTAGTCCTTCAAGAGTACCACTAGAGCCCAGAGGGTGAGAAATAGCTACCTTCTTGGGACCTGATTTGTCTATGCAATTGGGAATTAGGATAAGGATCCTAAAATAAGCACATACATGTACATATATGTTTGGGCTATGTGTAATATGCAAGGTTGGAATAAATGATCTCAAAGATCCCTTTCTATCTCCAACATTCTAGGTTTCTTAACATTATTCTTTTTTTTTTTTTTGCTGGACCTCTTATTTCCCCAGTATAGGCAACTCCCAGTGAGGAAACCCCTTCTACCAGAGGTTCCCAAACTAATTTGCCCTACTGCCCCCTTTAAAAAAAAATTACTCAGCCTCACCCCTGGAAATCTATTTTTATTTAGCCTTTTAACATTTTTTTTGAAATTTGTGTCATTTCAAAAAGTATAAAATATATATTTTAAATGATGCCTCTTAAATTTAATAATTTATGGTAAATTTGCAAAGTTTTTCCTGCATTGAAATTTTGGTGATACAATATTCCATCATGTAACTATATAATAGCATATTGTAAACAAGTCATTACACTCACATATTCCCGCCGTTGCATGCTGGCCTTCCCGACAATGAGCTACAAGCTTACCTGACAATACTTGCTTATCAAGATCTGTCCACTGACTTGACCACTGATTGATTATAACAAGCATTTTGTGTGTTTATTTGAAAAATAATGTAATCACTATGACTTTAACTCTATTACACAACAGATGAAACATAAATGAATGGTTTTTCAAAATTCTCTTCTCTCTTCTTTCCTTATGCTTCTACTGCCCCCCCTATTTTTATTCAATGCCCCCCAGTTGCACCCAAGGCTACTACTGCCCCTCTGGATTGTTCCAGTGCCTGCCAGGGGGTGGTATTGCCCACTTTGGGAACCTATGCCTTCTACCAATGAGGATCAGCATCTGCTCTGCAACTTCTCATCTTAAAGAGTTGACTAGGACAGTAAGAGATTAAGTAAGCTGTCCAAGCTCACTCAGCCATTATGTGTCAGGAGCAGAGCTTACACCTAAGTGACTCTGACTCCACATCTAGCTCTCTGGTCATTAAGTCACCCTGCCTCTCTGGTTATCTCTCAGGATTTGGAATTACCTCATAAGCCAAATAGGTCTCTATGAACTCTAAGAGCTCCTTCCTTAAAACAGTTCCTTATCAGGTAGTTAACTCTCGTTGGTTTTATGTGACCCATACAAGTTTCCCACTTGGTTACTGAAAATTGATTTTGTTCTTTTTCTTCTTAAAGGAATATCAAGTGCCACTTATTTAGGTTTTTATCACTAGCAATGTAAGAGCTTTTATCTCTTGCTATATGTTGTGCTAGCAAGTTGATTCCCTTCCTTTTAAAGTTTTTCCCCAAATATTTTATTAAAAAAAACATGAAGTAAGCTGGAAATCCACTTTTGTTGGCAGCTCCTTTATGCTCCAGTGCTCTTCGAAACTTTATGTAGTAAAAGGTTTAAACTTCTTAGTGAATCATAATTAATCAGTTTGTGTCAAGGACAAAGAGTGAGAGCTCTTACAGATCTACCGAAGGGTGAAAGAATTAACTGCCCCCTCCGGGCAGGGGGCTTGGAGCCAAAGGAAAGCAGCTCTGTGGCCGAGGTAGCCCCATCCCCAACCCCAACTCCTTTCGGAAGATCCTGGAGACAAATGCAGGATTTCATAGTTCCCATAAACCAGTGGTTCTCAACCTTCCTAACGCCAGGACACTTTAATACTCGTATGTGGGCGTATCTGCATGTGGGTGGACCTGCCTGGAGAGGGATTGAGGAGCACCGTCTTGGTTCCCAAGACCATCGGAAATATGTGATTTCCAATGGTCTTAGGCAACCCCTGTGACCCCTGTGAAAAGGTCGTGACCCACAGGTTGAGAACTGCTGCCAAAAACAATCAATATGACCTAAGGCAAGGCACTCCCTTCAGCAGCAAGGTACCCCAATGGATACAGTGCTAAAGCTAGAATCAAGAAGACTCATCCTCCTGAGTTCAAATCTGGCCTCAGACATTTACTAGCTGTGTGACCCTGAGCAAGTCACTTCATCCTGTTTGCCTCAGTTTCCTCATCTGTAAAATGAGCTGGAGAAGCAATGACAAACCACTCCAGCATCTTTTCCCAGAAAAGTCCAAGGGGTCAGGAAGAGTTGAACATGAATGAACAACAAAAGGACTGAACAACAAATGTCATTCCCTTATGTGGGAGAGGCTGTAGAAAGAGATGAAAAGATAACCTTGTACAGAGCTCTGAGGTGCACTCCCATTCAAGGAGCAGAAGATAAGAAGCAATCCAAAAGGAGAGAGAGTAGAAGAGCCATGAGAATTTAGTGTCATGGAAACCAAGAGAGGAAATGATAGCCAAGCATGCCAGTGGTGCTCAGGGTCAGGTGAGGATAAGGAGAGAAAAAAGGCAGTGAACTTGGTAAAGTCATTAGTGGAACATTCCCTCTGGATTACCTCCCTCTTTCCTCTACCATGCCATCTGCAGCTGGACCTGCTTCATTCAGCCCCAGTTAATGGGAATCTGCTGTGTAAGGCAGAACCAAACCAGAATGGCCAGGTGTAAAGGCCAATCAGTCCATTTTGCCAGAGTGGCATGTTTTGAATGGTCTTTTTAGGTATGAGGTATACAAAGTACATTTATTCTTTGCGGTTGAGACTGTATTTACATTCTCCTTGTCAGTCAAATCTTAAAATATCTCTAACTCACCACATTCTCCACTGGGCCACTTCTAACTTTTCTTTCTGGTGTTACTTTCTTAACAAGAGATGACAGAGCCCAACAGATAACTTTCTCTCTCTCTCTCTTTTAAAGTACATTGATCACAGCAAGAAATTACATTTACTCCATGCAAATAGAATCATTCATAACCTGTTGCCTGCTGCCAAAGGTGTGATCATCTTAGTTAGTGGAAATATGCTGGTATTGCTCAGAAATTCTCCATTTCCTGTGTGTGACTTTCTGATAGATAGGATGTGGTTCCTGCTGTCCTTATGTACTCCGTGAATGTACTAAGGAGGGTAAAACTTCATACAGGACCTAGAAGAACCTCTACAACTCACAGAGTGGCTCCCCCAGGCTGAAAACCACCCAGGATTTAAGGTATTCTGTGTGTCTATGTCCCCTAAAACCATAGCTAATGAATGAGCTACCACTGATACATTTGCCTTTAATAATTAGCTAGAGAGGACACAATTAGTTCAAAGCAAAAACATTTAGTAAAATGGTGCCCCCTTCCATGATGAACACAAATAGAAGGTGGACACATGTAGGAAATATATATAATGAGGTACACATGTAAGAAACACACATGACCTGGGCACTTGTGGGACATATATGTAGACACGGTATACATCATGTGGAGGAATGCCTATTTAGGGAACACGTGCAAAGTGAACAAAGGGAACATTTCTGATCAGTGTGCAAATATGGAAGGCACCTCAAACCTCGAGGCTGCAGGACTATTGATGTATTTTAGTGATGGCCCTTGACTGTTCCCAAACAAGTCTCCACCGGGTGCTGCTTCCTCTTGGTCTCATAACTTTTGCTGGATACTGGTCAGGGGAATGGATAGTCTACTAAACACTGCTTGGCTGAAATCTCCTCTGCCCTCCTCCTGACCTAGTTGAAATCCTTGGCTTTCTTTTCCTCAGGGGAGAGAGGGGGCAACCATGAGCTTTTAACTTAAAGCCGCTAGGCTTTTCCCAAGTCTTTTAGAAAAGACAGAAAACCTTATACAGGAACCAGTAAAAAGACTCCTTTTGGATCCTTCTACCTTGTTCCCTTAGAATGCTGGTTCTGAAGTCTCTCTTCTTTTCTGGAGGAGATCCTCAGAACCAGGGGCCAAGCCCTCTAGAGCAAAGATCATGGTCCTCTCAGACAGCTAAGAGCCTCAGGCTAAGTCAGTGCTTTGGATTCTTGCTTGGATTCTTATGCCAAAGGCCTCATCCTAATTTATGGCGAGCTTTTTCTATACCTCTGATTTTCAATCTTTTAAGGCTAGATTATAAACTAGAAAATGCTTATTTACCAGAAAAGCTACCAAATAGCACTAGGACCTGGGGTCAGGCCATCATTCAGCTAGCATTTATGTGCCAGGCACTGAACATAGAAAGAAAGGGGAAAAAAAATGGTTCCTGTTCTCAAGGAGTTTATAGTCTAATAGGGAAGATGATACAGAAACAACTACGTGCAAACAAGAAGGAAGACATTCAGATTAAAAAGGCCTGGAAAAGGCTTTTTGAAGAAGGTGAATTTTTAGCTGAGACTTAAGCCAAGACAACAAGCATTTATTAGTGTTTACTATTGTTAACCTGAAAATTTGGTTAAAGGAGGCAAACGGGCTAGGTGATATGTAAGTCCATATTGTTTATTCCTTTAAAGCTAGGGGAAACTAGCAAGCTTGTATGTACAAGGAGCCAAAACCTAAGTTCTGGTGCCTGAAAAAAAGAATGAGAAAGCTTAAATACATTTTAGAACCATCCCAATTCAGGGCGGCTGCGTCACTCAAATTTATGATCTCCATAAATATTTAATCATTATATGAGAAAGGAATTCTCTTAATTGGATACGTGGTAAATGTAATAGAATAAGAGAGTTGACAAAGTGTCCACTGAAATTATGGCCCAGGATATCGGTGTTTTCTTTTCCATTTACATTCCATAAGATAGGATGTGTCCAAAAAAATATTAAGATAAGAAAATGTCCCGTTACTCGAGTTAGTGCCTTGAGTTAAGGTCTCATCCTTAATGGCCATTGAGTCAGCCGCATCTGGCTTTGTTGATGCAGAAAGAGGTTTTCTCTGAGTTTATTCAGAGGACAAAGAAGCTGTTGGGTCCAAGGTCTTCTTCTGGTTGATTAGTTCAGGCCTTGGCCCTAATTGAGGTTATTAAATTGATATTAAATAATTATCACTATGTACCAGGAATAACCTGTTGCCTGCTGCCAAAGGGAAGATGCTGGTGTTGCTCGGAGACTCTCCATTTCCTGTGTGTGACTTTCTGGGAGATAGGATGTGGTTCCTGCCATCCTTAGGTGCTCTGTGAATGTACTGAGGAGGGTAAAACTCTATGTGAGAAATTCAAATATAAGCAAAGAGGAGGGCAGTTTCTGACCTCAAGAAGTTGATGGTCATCCCTTCCACATCACAGGGTTCAGGGACTCCCATGACCTGGAAAATCCATGTAAAATTTTTTGACAGTCCCTTCATACCAGAAAAGAAGTCTGAAATTTTTTTCTTTTTCTTTTATGGGGTGTTTACAGTACCTTATTGTAAAATTTGGGTTAAGTATTTGGTTGCAATGTGAGTCAATGTGACATCTACTTTTCAAGCCTTTGTGTGTCATCTGCTGACTTTTGCACTCTTCACAAACTAACTTTTTACTTAGTTTAACTTTAAAAAATAAATTTTGCATATTTGTTGTATTAAGAGATAAAATATGATATTATACAATGCTATACATACATTTTAGGCATTTCTGAGTTTCTAACCTTTTTCTGTGTTGTCCGCTGGCCTTCACATGTTGTCTGAAGCTTCTATAAAATTCCTATTTATTCCCATTCAATTCCCATTTAATTTCTTGTACCAGTCAGCAATATACTGAAACTGTGATGGGGAATGTCACGATGTGGAAGGGATAACTATACCTTCTAAAGAGGAAAACAACACATAAAGGCAAGCTAAAGCAGGGGGAGGGGACAAGAGGGAGAAGGTACCCAACAATGGGGCATGATGGAGAAATTCTGAGTACAGCCTTGTGAGAAATGAAGAGATGGCTAGTGTGAGGACCCTCCTTAAATAGAGATTCTTGGAGGAGTCATACATCCTCCTATCAGAAGGAGGGGTCCCCAGGGCAGAGGGCACTTCTAAGGTGTGAGGTCCAGAGCTGAGCTGATCTTCCTGGATAAAGAGATTTCTGAGACATGATGGGGAAGTCCAAAGGAGGGCAGTCTGGTGGTAAATGAAGCTATGAGTTGGGGGTGAAGAGGGAGACTGTTCCAGCAAGGAGGAACAACCAGCGATAATAGCCAGCAATAGGATCATGTGTGAGGAACAGCAAGGAAAGGAATGTCACCGGATTGCAGAGTACGTGGAGGGGGTAGGGAGGAAGTGCTGGAGAGGTAGAATAGGGTAAGATTATGAGGGATTTTGAAAGGCAGAAGGCAGACTCACAGCCCCCATGGTGACTGCAGTTTCCCAGTTTTTGAACCCCAGATCTTTTACACCCTTCAGATAGATGGATAGTTGGGGGGAAATCATGAATACAAGGTAAGGTAAATAGATACAGTCATTATGTCTTCTATCAAACTAACCACATTCCTAATCTCTCTCTCTCTCCATCTCTATCCCTCTGTCTCTGTCTCCCTTCCCTTTTAAAAAAGTGTGCCTGTGTGTGTGTGCATGTGAGAGAGAGAGAGACAGAGACAGAGACAGAGACAGAGAGGAAGAGAGAGAGAGAGAGAGAGAGAGAGAGAGAGAGAGAGAGAGAGAGAGAGGCAGAGAGAGAGAGGCAGAGAGAGAGAGACCAGTTAATGTCTGACAGGAGCTTTGCTCCCTTCATTACTTTTGTTCTCTCTGGTGGACCGGGCAACACTGGAAGTGTGTTTCTGGCCACTGGCCAGGCTTTTATGAGGCCAGAGGTAGCACAAGAGTGAAATCTAGAGTTCTTATTTGCAAAGAGAGCAATGTATCCATTAAGATAAGAAGACAGATGTAGACATAGATAGGTACACACGCATACTCCATAATATATATGTGTGTGTGCATATGTATATGTATATACATATATGTGTGTATCTGTGTATGTGTGTTTATATATATACATATATATATACATGTATATATATATATATATATACACATATAAAAATTTTTTTCTCTCTCATATTCTATAGCTTCTGACTAGGTGTGGGGGCCACTGGCTGGGATGCCATTGGTTGATGGCAGCAGCAGAAGACTAATGCCACCTGCTGGCAAACTGTGGGCACAATAATTCTATGCAGGACAGTGGAGAAACCTTAACAAGAAGCAATAATCAGGAAAGGCAAACTCTCCGCTCTCCAGCACTACCTATAGTGGGCTAGAGAGAACTGCAGACTAATGCAATGCATTATGCAAGCGAAGAGAACCATGGGACATGTCCTAAGGGGCAATGCCAAAGGCAATACTAGTTGGGCACCTTCTAGGGCACAACTGTAGGTGACTGAAGCCACTCAGACCACTTGTCAAGGGTTGCCAGTTTCCTGTATTATTTTCCCATGTTTTCCACATGGCCATTTTTTTCCCCTCTATTTGCTTTCTTAGTCCACTAAATAGACGTTCGTTCTTTGGGCCTTGTCAACCATGTGCCTGCAAGTGAAGTTGTTGGTAGCAGCCTAGAGAATCTAGAGCAGCGAAGCTCTCGGGGTATCTTGGTGATGGTAGCAAGCCATTCGAGGGTTCAAAATCCCTCAAAGTGCAATTGGGTCATTTGTATTGGGGAGGGAGGGAAAGAACCTATCTATACAAACATACTTCTAGAGCCAAATTATAACAGAAAAAAAAATGGGAACAACATATGTGTCCAGTGATGGGAGAAATGCTGAACAAGACAAGATATGTGAATATAGTAGGATATTATTGCATTGTAACACATAGAGAATATGAAGAATGCCAAGGAATATGGGAAAATGTTCAAATATCAAATGAAGAAGAATTGAGAAATCAGAACCAAATGAACACTACACATACAGTGTTAGCAACTTCAACAGTATCAGAACATTTATGCTTCAGACCTTCAGTGGATCAATGATCCCCACTATATGGGCATTACATCCATGCCTTCATATCCTGTGCTTTGCTTGCCGTTGTTCTTCCAGGATCTTCCACATGGAATTCACTGAATATGCTGGAAATCTTCCTTGGTCTTTTCACTTCTCCAGGCACTCACAGAGCACTAGGACTCTTCACTTAGCACTTAGTCCCTCCCTCTTGCCACATGACTGAACCACCTTTTCTGATCACCTCTTTCCTCAATGATGTCTCATGCTTTCTTAGCAAGAAAATAATTTCAAAATACCCAAATCATAATCAAGACCAAGCTTTTACTGCAGTATTGTAAGAGATTGAGACAACAGGCTGAAATTTAGACTTGAGCTATTTCTCCCCAAAGAACAAGGTTCACAGACAGGTTTTTTACAACATAAAAAAGAACAAAGACTCTCATTTAACACAGTAGTTTTTAAGAAAACAATTTTCATATTTAACAGAATGGGTTGTAAAGAAAAACTAGATTCATAATATTATTAAAGGAGTAATAGCTATATGACTCTCTTGAATTATTTAAGACCTTGCCCATCACAAAGGCCAAGCAAACACAGTTACAACAAAGAGGCCTTAAGTTTAAAATAACATTCAAAATTTCTGAAGTCACTTGTTTCTTCCTCAAAGTAAAGCTTACTGGTTTATTAAGAAATATAATTTTTATATGTTTATCATCTGTCATCACTGGAAACATCCTGTAGCTCACAAGTGCCCTCTGGAAATACCCAACAGAACAATGTGCATCTCTCCTTTGCCCTGTGAGTCTCCCACAACTTTGACTCCTCAGAAATTCTACATTTCCAAGTTGCATTACCATAGAGCATCAGAAGAGGAGTACTTGTGTTCAAAAGATGTCTCATAGTGTGTAAAAGCAGCTCAGAGAGACAGTTAGTAGTATGGTAGAATGCTGGGTCTGGAGTCAGGAAAACCTGAGTTCAAATCTAGCCTCAGATACTTACCAGCTATCTCAAGTCATTTAATCTCTGTCTTGCCTCACTTTCCCCAACTGTAAAATGGGCGTATTAATAGCATATATTTCCCAGGGTTGTTATGAGGATCAAATAAGATAATATTTTTAAAAAGCACTTAGCACATTGCCATAGAAATGCTTATTCCCTTATCTTACATTGAGGAAGTCCTAGAATGTTGTCATGTTTGATGAAATTAGGACAATATCATGCCCACACAGGAGTTTCTGGAGGACTTCATCATCAATAGAAAATCCCTCCTACATTTGAACTTTGTGCAAAACATCCCCCACGAGAATAGCGAGTAACACTGGTTGTGCATATTATATATTTCTTGTTTTTATGAAGCTTCACCTGATAATGTTGTGATCAGAGAATCATTGACATTTTCTATCATTGGTCAGAGTAGCTAAGAGGAGCAGTGGAGTGCCAGGCTTAGATTCAGGAAGACTCCTCTTCTTGAGTTCAAACCCGTCCTCAGACGCTTAGTAACTGTGTGACCCTGGGCAAGTCTCTCAACCCTGTTTATCTCAGTTTCCTCATCTGTCAAATAAGCTAGAGAAGGAAATGGCAAACTACTTCATTACCTTTGCCAAGAACACCTTAAATGGAGTTATGAAATCATTTCAAAATGATTGAAAAATGACTGAACAACCAGTCATCTTAACAAGTACATGAAAGAATATTTGTGGTGAAGATTCAAGAGGATAGAGGTTATGTTTTGTTCTACTGCACCAAAGTGGCTTTTTTTAATGAAAGGCAATACCAGCATAGGGTTTGGGTATGCCTCTTTGCCAGTTGTCTGTAAAGTGTTCAAATCCTACTTCTGGCATTTACTAGCTTGGTTGTCATAGTTAAGTCACCTGATCTCCCTGAGTCCTAATTTTCGCTTCTATAAAATGAGGGGATTGGACTAGATGACCTCTAAGACCTTTCCTGCTCTAACTATGGATCTATGGTCCTTTGAGCCATAATCAGGGTAGGGCAACTGGAACTTTGCCCCTAGGGCACAATAATTTACAGGACCCTCCAAAATTTTACATAATGATTTTAAACTATCATGAAATTTTTTAATTTGTTACATTTGTATGTTCATAACAATTTATAAGTGTAGAAATAACTGAGCATAGCACCTACATTGGAAAGAATAATAAATTAAAATAGGAAGTTACCATATGGTAAGCTTTCCACCTCTCACCCCCCACAGCCACATCTATTATGTGTCTCCTCAGTCCAGAACCGATCCAGAACTCCCCTAAAAGTGACCACAAAGTATCTGAGGGACTTCCTTCCCATACTATTGAATATATCTTATTTACTCATTATATTATTTTCCCATTATGGATTAGAAAGCTAAAGTGAAGGTGCATTTTGATACTTTGCCCTCTTTTCTATAGGCAGTAAGATAGCTAATTATGATCCTGTAATTATGACATCTGTGAGGAAAGAGTTAGATTCTAGAGCCAAAACACATCATCCTGCCTCTCACCCCTATTACCAAGACAAGTCCCTTCATCTCTCTTGGACCTCAAATTTCCTCTTCTGCAAAACAAGGAGGTTGAACTAGGTGACCTCACATCACTTCCAGTTCTAAATCTATGACAATCTGAGAAGGAATCAGATAAGTTTTTCCAAAATGATTCTCTATCCGGTTCTCAACCTTCCTAATGCTGTAACCCTTTAATACTCATATGTGGGCATACCTGCATGTGGGCGGACCCACCTGGAGATAGATAGAGGAGCAGTGTCTTGGGTCCTATGACCATTGGAAATATGTGTTTTCTGAGCAAGGTCTTAGGGGAACCTCCAAAGGGGTCGTGACCCACAGGTTGAGAACCACTGCTCTATTCCAAAACCACATCTTTATAGTTATACCTTCAGGGCCATAGGGTCACATACAGATCAAGAACGGCTCCCGAGAGAACATAAAAACCACTGACTCATGCTCATGTTCTTCTCTTTAAAATTTTTTGTGATTTCCTAAGATCATTGAGCTCATTATTTCTAGATCAAGAGAACATTGTAAACCTATGACCCTATGGCCCTGAATGTATAACTATAGAGATGTGGTTTTGGTAGAGAATCATTTTGGAAAAACTTACCTGGTTCCTTTTCATATTGACATAAATGATGTGCTTAATATTCATATAGATCATTCCTATAATTCTTTTTAATTTATGGAATAAAAACACATATTTCATAACAGTATAATAAAAAACAGGATTGCACATGAAACTGCAAATCCTTTGTGTACAACTTGCTAGTGCTTTTAAATATATAATAAAGTTATCACATAAACTTTTTTCTTCCCTCCCCCACCCTAAAGATAGCTACCATCATACACAAATAGGTGTAGGAGTGTATATATAATTATTTTGTGAGTATACACATACATATGTAAAATTATTCTATATATGCTTCTATTTATCAGTTCTTTCTTCGGATGCAGATAGCATCTTTCTTCATATGCCCTTTATAGTTAACTTGGGTATTTAAGTAGTCAAAATAAATTATTTCTTCAAAGTTAATTTTCAAAACAATATTGCTGTTATTGTATGCAATGTTCTCTTGGTTTAGAAATGATAAGCTCACCAATCTTAGAAAGTCATTTTAAAAAATTTAAAGATAAGAACATAAGCATATGTCAGTGTTTTTTTATATGTTGTCTTGGGAGTCTTTCTTGGGTGTAAACATCATGCATGAATTTCAGAGTCCAGAATTAGTGGTTCCTCTGTCATTGATTTGGAGTCAAAAGACTTGGGCTGAAATCTATTTTCAACTTGTGTAACCTTGAACAAATCACTTAAACTACTCAGACTTCAATTCCCTCATCTCTAAAATGAGAAGGTTAGACTGGACTATCTTTATGATTCTGTCCAGCTCTAAATCAATGATTTATTGATATAATCTATATTTAAACATTGAAATTATATTTAAATATTGAAAAATGTGTTCCATTTTATGTCTTCTTGTTTCCTGGACAGTTTTATCTGTGAAGCTTTTGGGTTTTATGCCAAATTTTCTATGGACTTGGTTCCTTCTTCCATTTTTCAATGTTATATAAGGGAAAACTACTGATAATCTTTTACCATCCTCCTTGGTACTGTTTTAAACCGAGTTTGCGTTTCAAACCAGAGTTGTCTATGACTATCTCTTCACAGAAAGATCTAGAATTTGGCAGCTGAGGTGGTACATGGCCTCTTCTGGCATCCTTTATCTCTGTTAAGTTTTTACAAGAAGTGGTAACTATCAAGATCACAATAATGCCTTTTCCCCATGCAAAAATGCATGATAGCTCGAATGAATCCAACTCAAGCTATTCCAATTTTATTCAGAATTTTCTTAGTATCTTTAGACTTTTTTTCTAATTTGATGTTGATTTTAACCTTCATTTAAAATAGCTAACAACCTATCAGCACAAAGATATCTGATGCTAATTTTCCTCCACCAACAGAAATCAGACTTTCCTGTTAAGATTCAGGTAACTTCATTTTTTATGAAGTTGTTTGGTGCAGGTCTCCCAACTCTCTTACTGATTTCATGATAGGCATGCAACTTCTGATGAGTTCACAGGACTTCAGTCTTTCTGTTTCTTATTCCTAAACTGTTTTCCAACATACTTTTCTGCATTTTTTTTCTCTATTCACCATCGATTATCAAAGAATATGTTCAATTGTTTTGAAGGATCCTGTCAAATTTTTAATGAAATTTCTCTATCTCTTCATTCTCTGTAATGGATGTCAATACATTGGCTATTTTATGGTGACCTTTTTTGCCGATGCACTGTGAGATCAAATGATCAAGTGTCTAATGAAATAATGACTCTTGTCACCTTTGGAAAAATCAATAAAACTAGTTCTACTAACTCCATTGTTTTGGGGTTTATTTTTTCCTCCAAAGAGAAATTGTGAGCCTTCCTTCCTTCATTCAACAAGCATTTGTTACAGTTCTATGTGAAAAGTGCCATGCGAGTCCCTGAAGATATAAAAATGAAAACAGTCCCCGACCTCTATAAGTTTTTATCTTATGAAATTTGAGATCTACATGTCCTCTTCAAAAATGAAAGACAAACAACAAAAAAAAACATAAGAGGGGAAAAAGTAAAATTCATCCAGAGGTCAAGAATATCAAAGGAATGAAAGGGGAAAAAAAGTAAAATAAGGCAGTCTAGCAGTACTAGATCTCAAACTAATACTACAAAGTTGTAGTCATCTAAACCAACTGGTAATGGTTAAGAAATAGAGTGGTTGACCAATGGAATACATCAGGTACACAATATATAGAAGCAAATTTCCACAGTAACCTAGTGTTTGATAAACCCAAAGATCTCAGCTATTGGGACAAGAACCCATTATTCAACAGAAAACCGGAAAACAACCTAGGAGAAAACTAGACTTAGACAAGTTATCTCCCATCTTTCAGCAAGATAAACTCAAAATTGGTACATGACTGATCCATGAAAGGTGATATCAAAAGCAAATTAGGAAAGTATGAGGGGAAATGACCAAACAAGAGATAGAAAGGATCACAGATGGTAAAATGATTGATGACAGTAAATTGAAAGTTTTGTACAAATAAAAGCAATGTAGCCAAAATTAAAAGGAAAGCAGGACATTGGGGAAGGGAGGGAGGGGAATATTTACAAGTCTCTCTGATAAAAGTTGCATTTCTCAAATATATATAATTTTAAGTTTAATCTCCATTATTCACATTTTTTCTGTCATTTTCTTAAATCTGGACAATTAACAAAATAATAAATCAAGCCTTGATTTGTAGGGCTTGTTGATTTCCAAGGTGTAATGCTCAAATTGAAATTGACAATCGACTCCCAAATCGTAGCTCCAGCTCTCCCCAGCACACTTTTGGGTACAGGAGTCTCTAAAACAATCAGAAATTATACGAGACAAACGGTTAAGCTGCTTATGCATTTTGATCCAATGAAGCCGCTGATGGTTTATTCTACAAGGAGATCAGTGGCACAAAGGCCCCAGGTATATCAAAATACACATAGAAATGCATTTTGTAAAGGCAAAGAGTTGAAAATAAATCATGTACTCACCAATTAGTGGATAACTGAACAAACCATTGCACATGAATGTAATGAAATATTATCAGCCTTTAAGGAAGAATGAATACAAAATGTAGTGGAACATGAGAAGGCTTGCACTAAGCCTTAGAAAATGAGAAAAGCAAAGCCAAAAGAATAATGTACATAGTGACTTGTGAATGAGTAAATAAAGAATGTAAATTGAGAAAGTTGATTCATTGAGGACTCCTACTCATTCGAATCAGTATAAATCAATTTGATGTGATTCTATAGGGGTAGCGATTATCAGTTCTGTATATCAGATCCCAGAGCTGTGAGCTGTAGATTGTAAACTCACTTGTATAATCATAGGAAGCTAATACAGGCCCTCCACCCTTGTTTTTCCTTGTCACGGTGACCAAGCCCAATGTGGCAGAGGTGACTCAACTACACGAATAGTCCCCCAATTTATTTTTGTTCCTTTAGACCATTCTCTGTTGTCCAGTGTGAACAGGTGACCATCTTATGACCATTTTATGACCTCTTAGTCAGTGGAGATGCCCCAAGCTTCACCCAGTCTGTCACACACACACACACACACACACACACACACACAGCACTACCCCCCTCCTCAGCTAATATGTCATTTTTGGCCCTCAAGAACAAGTTCTATCAACCAATGAGATTATGTATTTTGCGAGGCATATTTGGGCAAAAATAAACAATGTATTAATCCATACTTTGTATAAGACTTATAAGAATATAGTCTAGTAGAAGGGCCCTATAATGGGCCTCAAACTTTAATGTAATGTTCATTATTTGTTTACCAGATATGTAGCTCCCTTTCACAAATATAAGAATGCTGGCAAAGAATCTCTATCCTGTTTTGCTCAAATAACCAAGCATGCATGGTGGTATGATATGGAAAGTCCCCCAACCCACCCCTGATATGTTCTTGGAGCATATGTATAACTCCCGCCTAACCTAAGGAGAAGCCCACCCATCTTATGATCACCTAGTCAGCAGAGATAATTCCTGCTTTGCCCAACCTCTGACCCTGCTAAAATAATGTTTTACTTATTTTAACCTGTGCATGGAATTATACTGTGTTTGGTATAGTCACTCAAGAATGTTTAATATCTAGTCTTATAAAAATTGGGCCTGGAAGGAGGTGATATCTCAGATCATGAAAAAGATCTGAGGTCTACTCTGTTAGAAGGGACTATGGTTACTTGCTGCTCATGGTTTGCCTTTTGTAATGGAAGAGGACCATGACATTAGGGAGGTGATGCCATGACATGCAAGGGAATTGGATTACACTTAGAGAGGGCTGTGCAAAGTCACTAGCCTTTGACTGAGGCAGCACCCTTTCAGTGACTGAGGTGAAGAATGGACTCTTAAAAAAAATGATCTGGGAGGTGAAAACCCTCAGAGTTTCTGGCCAAAACAGAAACGATTCTTATTTACATTCATTCTGAGCCTATAGTGACCAAGTAGGGCTTGATTTGGGACCACAGTGATTTGGGGTTAAGGTTAGTCTTTAGAAAAAGAAATGAAACAAAAAAAGTTTCATAAATTAAAGCTTACATTCCCTTTGAGCAGAACACTGACAGGTAAGGGTGGAGGAGGAGAGGAGAGGAGAGGAGAGGAGAGGAGAGGAGAGGAGAGGAGAGGAGAGGAGAGGAGAGGAGAGGAGAGGAGAGGAGAGGAGAGGAGAGGAGAGGAGAGAAAAAGGAAGGAAGGAAGGAAGAAACTGTGTTGCCACCTGGAAGTTCTGTACTCACAGAGGCTGCTGTTTGTCCTTCATTCTCAAAAGGGACCAGGACATCGGTAAGGTGATGAGTTGACCTGCAAGTGAATTGGATTTAAATCAGGGAGGGCTGTGCAAAATCACCAGCTTCACTTTCTCCTCCAGCAGCCAGATGTATCAATCAGGACGAATGGAGATGGCCCAGGATGCAGGGGGGACAAGGACCACAGACTCTTTAATAAAGACCCCATTGGCTCAGAGCTTTGCCTCAGGTTCTTTTATTGTAGGATGGACAATTTTAATCCCCCAAAAATAAGAAACAACACTAAAAGACAACAAAATTTAGATTTCAAAAATACATAATGTTGGTTCCAAATTATTTTTTTCTCATTTATTTTATTTTCTTGTTTACATCATTCATTTCCATGAGATTTTGAGTTACAAATTTTCTCCCCATCTTTCCCCCACCCACCACCTCAAAACAGCCATCCCACTGTATAACCCCTCCCCCAATTTGCTCTCTCCTATGTCCTCCCCCATCGCCCCTCTGACTTTCCAGTAGGGCTAGATAGACCTCCCTACACCAGGGCCTATATATCTTAATTCCTAGTTGCATGTAGTTAATAATAATGATAATATATATATATTTAACATTTGATTATAGAACTTTAAATTCTAGTTTCTTTCCCTTCCTTCCTCATCCCCCACTGGAAAGACAAGCAATTCACTACAGGCTGTACATGTGTAGTTACACAGAACATCTCCTGAAATGGACACATTGTGAGAGACTGATTATATGTCCCTTCTTCCTATCCCGCCCTCCCTTTGTTCTATTCTCTACCCTGTCCCTGTCCCTTTACAGAAGTGTGTGCTTCCAGCAACCCTCCCCCCCACCCTGCCCTCCCCTCCATCATCACCCCTCCCATCCCCATCTACCCTATTCTCCTGTGTGGCAAGATACCCAGTTTAGAGTTTATGTCATTCCTTCCCTAAGCCAAATTCAATGAGAATAAGGTTGACCTTTTCCCTTTGGCCTTCCTGTTCTTCCCCTCCACTGCAACAGTTATCCCTTGCCTCTTCTATATGAGATGATTA
>CM053582.1:338204143-338232002 GCA_028627135.1 Pseudochirops cupreus | reverse complement strand
TTGTGGCCACTGTAGTGAAAACTGTGTGGCCATTTTCTGTGATAAGATGTAATGTTGTGAATATTATAATGTTTTGAATGTTTGTCTTGATTTGTAATGGAATAAACAGAGTGTTCACTCTATTTTGTAATCTGAACTCTAAAAGCTGTTCACAGTAGCATTCCTTTGGGAATCTGCTGGTGCATGGCATTACACCATCTCCTCCCTCTAGCCTGTCTCTCTCATTCTCTCACTCACTTGTTTCAGCTCAGCAATCCATGGAGAAAGGGGGGAACATTTAGGAATGAGGCATGAATGGGAGTTCTCTCCCTGGCATCAAGCAGTAACTCTGCCTCCCTTCAGGGACTGTGATCACCAGCTGCTCCTGTAGCTATGTCTGTGGCTCCTGGAATATCTAAAAGGGAAATAAATACCACTGCCAGAATAATACTGTTGGCTAGAACAGTGCCTGCTGCTGCCAGATGAACTGCCAAAAGAATAACTGACCTCAATTAGCTGGCCTTGAACAGCATCATAACCCAAACCACACTGGCATCGGCTCCATCCCTGACCTCTGACCCTGCCCGAAGTCCTCCTTGGCCAGGAACCCTCCTCCTGCTTCCCTGCAGCTCTCTCTGTGGCTCTCTTCTTGAATCTGCACAATGTATAACTTTTTTTCTATATGTGAAGATTACTGTCCCTGACCCCATGGGCTCCTATTCTGAGGCAGAACTGATGTTGGATGAGGAGGGTGGAGCAAATTAAGATTGGGACTTAAGAAGTAAAGGTTTTTCATTATAGAGAGGGAGCCATGAGTGTTTATGAGGGAGAGGGGAGAACACACTAAACCATCAAGTTCCCCCCCTCCAAATAGAAAATACCTCACACTTGTCTCTGATAACTTTCACCACTTACCACTTGAGGAAACCACTAGTGAGTTTTTTTTATTTTCCTTCTTAAATTATTATTTTAGGACTGATTGTAACTGGACCCCACACTCATGTATGTGGTCCAACTTTCCTCAAACTCCGTCTTTTTTACTGTAGCTCTATATTGCTACAATATTAGGAATTTGGGTTTATAACCTATAAAGAAAGGACCCCAAGCAGAAAAGGGACTAACTCTTGAAATTTGTCATATCTGAGGCTTTCCCCTTATCTGCTCTCTAAAGCAGACCCTTTTAGAAGCAGAAATCATCTATAAGATAAGTTGAAAGTTTGAGCAGGGAAAATCAAATCCTGTCCAATCCTCCAAGAAAGCATGGCAGCTGGCCTTGTAGTAAAGGGAGGAAAAGAAGCAAGCCCAGGAAGCTGTATTTTCTTCAGTGACCTCTATTAAGATTACTTTAGAGTGGGATTTAAATTCTATGCTCTGTATTTTATCAATTCTGTATTCTGGAATTATTTTCTTTTATCTTCTTTCTCCTACCTTCTAATAAAGTTGTCTTAAGAAAATCTTCACCTCCATCTCAAATAAATTAAGGGGAAGAAAAGGAGTATACATTTTTCTCAGTCATTTGAGTTATGTCCAACTCTTCATGACCCCATTTGGGGCTTTCTTGGCAAAGATGCTGGAGTGGTTTGCCATTTCCTTCTCAAGCTCATTGTACAGATGAGGAAACTATACAAACAGGGTTAAGTGACTTGTCCAGGATCACACAGTTACTAAGTGTCTGAGGCCAGATTTGAACTCAGGAAGATGAGTCTTCCTGACTCCAGGTCCAACTGCTCTATCCACTGTGTCACCTCGCTACCCCTCCAAGCCACTTACATTATCTTTTTTCTCTTAGCAAAAGTCCCTACGAAGACTAGTTGCCTTCTTGGGGAAGAAGTCCCTAGATAACAAACCCAAGCTCCTTTGGAATCACATTGATTCTAGATCCCATGACTAGCATTTCTCTGAAATTCTTTCACTCCTGGCCTAAGATCTAGCTACAAAAAGGACTCCATAGACTCTTTTCTTAATCTTGTCCAAAGAGTTGACTCTTCCTCCTCTTTAACTCTCAAAGTAACTACTCATATTCCCTGATTTATGTGTCAGTCACTTGGGGGCCATTATAAATTAGCATTTCAAATCCTACATTTGAATAACACATTCATAACATTGAGTTTTGACTAGCCCAGAAATGAGTACTTTCAGAATACTCATATAAAGGGGAAGATGGTATTTCATTACAGTGCTGGGATATGGGATTTGACTCCTAGCTAAGGGCAGAATCAATGGTTGGAATAAAGCATTTGATTAAATATGAGTCAGCTATGTTTAATCAACCAAAAAAAGTCCAGGGGGAACTCTGGAAAAACTATGTCAGGCATTTTACTTAAGTGACTTTTATTTTTCACTTGGAGATATTTGTCAAAGTGGTTGAAAAGCTAGAAGTCTGGGACCTTCCTTAAGGTGCCCTTATCAACCTCTTCTTCAGTCCCTGCCCCCTGCAGCTTCCCAGGTCTGAGACGGCTGAACAGTGTTTCCATCAAACTGCTATTGTTGTTTCCATAAGGGCTCCGTGTGGGCTAAAGAACGCTATTCTGAGGAGAAGTGGTGTTGGGGTCTATCCAGGCTGACTCCCTCCACCATGGCACATTGACTTCCATAGAATCTCATTACTAATCTGCCAGTTTTATGCCTTTTTAAGAGAGACGGGGCTAGGATCTCATATGGCTAGAGTGGCCATTTTCAAAGTCTATTTCTTTTTTGTCATGTGAGGTGTGTCTGCCTGTCATGTTTTCCCAATAAACATCTCCACTTTAAAAAAAAAACACCAAAAACCAACTAATTCAATCCTAAACTGCAACTAGAGAAATATGGTGGGCAGAATAACAGAAGGGATAGTTCCCCTAAGCTCTGTCCTAGTCAGACCAGCTAAGTACCATGTTCAGTTCTGATCACCACATTTTAGGAAAGATATTGACATGCCGAAGCATGTCCTGCATAGGGTAACCAGAATGGTGAGAGTACTGAGGACCACGCCATACAAATTTCTGTTAGAGGAATTTAGGATATCTTGGGGAGATTACAGTGCTGTCATGTAGAATCTCAACATAAGGACAATGTCTCTGACAATTAGAGATTGCATTTGTGGAACGGATTGCCTTAGGAGGTCTTCAGACCTGGATGTTCACTTTGTAGAAGTTATTGTACAGTTGCCAGTTGAACTCCATGGACTCTGAGGTCTCTTACAACTTTCAGGTTGTAGGATTTTATGATTTGGCTCAGTGCTAAATACAAACTGTCCTGAGGATAATAATGATTAATTCATATTTATAATAGCACTTTAGAGTTTTTTTTTAAAAGCCTTTAAAAAAAAAAAAAGCTCAGGGAAGAAAGTGAATTGCCTAAAGTCACATAGCCACAAAGCAAAGGATGAAGTCCAGCACTGGACCCAGGTCCTCTGTTTGGATGTTCAATGCTCTTTCAACAACACTACACTACTGAATGACACCTAAGCCAACTAACCAGAAGTAATACAGGAATTATGGAGGACAATAAAGACAATGAATTCATCCTCCTGTCTTCCCACTCCACAATCTTTGCTGTTTGACCTAAGGATAAAGTCATGCTTAGCCATCTAGGACATATAAAGTATACACTGCTTCCCAAGGAATACTGGAGTAGCCAGGGATGCTGGCTGAATTTTCAGGTTGACTCTCTGTCTCCTTCATCATCTTACGACTGGAGGAATCTTCATTTGAGGTCCCGACCTCCTTTCTGCCTAGTCATTTCCTCTTAGCCAAGTTGAAGTGTTCTTTCCACAGTCACAATATCTCTGACTCAATCTCTTCCCTGAATTCTACCCAGAGATTTTTCCTAAATCAATCTGGCTCATTTGGGGGCACATTTAGGCGCTATTAGACATCTTCCTGTTTAGTCACTGCTAGCAATAATCGACTTAAAAATTAACAGTTACTTTCCTTTTTGAGAAAAAAACAAAATGTTATCTCCCCTTTGATCTTTTTTCCTCATTCTCACCATGGAGTCATCCTTTATAATAAAGAATGAAAAAGAAAAAAGGACAAAGAGCTCAGCAAAACTAAAAACCATCCCTAAAGTCTGACCTTGCATACAGTGCTCAACATCACTGTGCAAAGCAGGGCAGTTCTGGTATTTCTTCTTTTAAAGCAGATTTTGTCATTGCAATTTTACAGCATTAGTTCTGATTGTTTTGGTTGATTGTTGTGATCTACTGAAGTTCTTTTTCAAGCTATTTGAAATTGGGGTTGAAAGGGCCAGAATACCTCACACTGCCTTACTCAGCTCCAACCAGGACTCAGAAAAGAATGTCCTGGAGGTATCTTGGATTGAGGGGGTGGTTTTCTGTTGTGACTATGACAGGACCTCCTAGATTCAAACCGTATCGTCATATGAACTGGGTTAAGGAGGTGTCAGGATTTCCTCAATTCAAAACTGACTTCTTACTTAAGTTTCTACAAACTTTCTTAAGAAGTTACCGTTTTTCTTCTTTGAGAAAGGGAAAACTACCTCCATTGACCTTCTTAGCCAGCAGAGCTTGGAATATAGAAGATCTGATACAACTTCGGGCTTCAGGGAGAAGCTGAGGAGCAAGACTTTCAAAGCAAGAAAGAAAAGGATTAAAAGTGTTAATCAATAGAGTCTTTCTCTCAACCTTTTTTTCTTTTCCTTTTTCTTGTTTCACTCATATTGAGCAGAATGACAGAGAAGATGGGGCTTGAGTCTGTTTTCATGCTCTGTGTGTATCTTTATCTGAATCTCTCTGTCTCTCTCTCTCTCTCTCTCTCTCACCTTCCTCTTTCTCTTTCTGTCTTTTTCTGTCTCTCTGTCTCTATCTCCCTCTCCTTCCCTCCCTTCCTCCTTCCCTCTCTCTCTCTCCTCTCTCTGTCTCTCTCTCATTCTCTATCTCTGTCTCTCTCTCCCTTCCTCTCCCCCTCTTTCCCCATCCCTTCCCCATCTTCTCTCTCTCTCTCTCTCTCTCTCTCTCTCTCTTTCTCATAAAAAAGAGCAACTTAGAGGGAGGGATAGATAAGTCCAGAAAGAAGTATTATATTCCCCTCTCCCTACTGACCAAGAAATCAGAGAGAAGGGGTGGCTAGGTGGCACAGTGAATAGAGTCAGGAAGAAATCAGAGAGAACAGATCAGTAGGAGACAACACAAAGAAGCAGGATCAGATAATGATACATGAGGACAAACGTGGGCACGGATAGATGGAAAAAAACAGCCACTCAAGGGAGGAAGCAACTTCAAGAAGCTTGACTTCTTGAACCAGAAAATAATGCCTGCTATAAACTCCAGAAAGGATTTCCAGTCTCTAGGAGTTATGAATTTAGCCGTTAGCCACATGTGGCTATTTTGTGTGCCTCATTACCATCATACACTAAGTTCAAACTCATTCTTTCCCTGAATCTCGTATATATTGATGGGAGAGTGTTCCCTGGGCTTTGTGTTTTTTGTTTGTTTTTACCAATTATTCTTACTGTAACACATTAGTAAATAATATCCCTAAAAGCTAACTGAGAGTAATAATGAGTGGGAAGCATACGAGTGGTGGGCTCATGACCATGTTATTAGAAACCCTGGATAGGAAACTAAGCAGTAACATCCATATCCTCCAGGGCAGAGAAGGGAGATCAGTGGGAAGGCAGAGGGCCAGCTAGGTGGCACACTGCATTGTTCTTATCCATCCTTCATTTTTGAAAAGGACCAAAGATAGCATGGGTTATGTCTTGACTTGTGCATAAATTGGATTTAAGTGAGGCAAATTCATCAGCCTTGCTCTTTTCCAGAGTCACTGAAGTCCAGTGGCAGGACAAAAATCAAGATGACTGGCAATGGCCCAGGAAACGGTGGATAACTTTGACATCTTTGATTGCCAACCAAGCTCTAATCCCTCCACACCTCCTACTAGAGTCAAGAAGACTACCTTCTTGAATCCAAATCTGGCTTCAGACACTTACTAGCTGTGTGACTCTGTGCAGGTCACTTAACCTCATTTGCCTCAGTTTCCTCATCTGTAAAATAAACTAGAGAAGGCAAACCACTCCAATATCTTTGCCAAAAAAAAACCCCAGATGGGGTCACCAAAAGTCAGACACAATTGAAACAAGTGAACAACAAGAAAAGGACCAGGAAAGCAGGCTGAGCTAGGGGTCCTACTCCAGGGACCTAAATAAACCTAAAGGTTATTTCCTTTCTCCCTGGGCCAACATATTGCTGAGTTCTTGAGGTAAATGAACCAGGAGATAGAGGGTTACTAGTGTTATTGGTTCCAACTGCTCCATGCAATGTAGGAAGAGTGTTCACCATAGGAGGATGACACAGGTTTCCTCATCTATCATGTACATCATAGCTATGCTAACAAGTCCATTAAGCACATTTTTTAATGATTCACAATGCAGAACACTTCAAAACATAACTACATTTCATTTTATCTCTCTTTGTATCCCATAGCACAATAATAAGTAGAAGAAAAGCTTGTTTTGTGGAACCATGGATAGGCTGGTCCCAAGAGGGCTAGAAATCCCAGTGACAGTTAAAATTTTTCCTAGAATACTTAAAGGAGAAGTAGTAGGCTGCCTTCTGGGGACCCAATCTACCAGTGGGAGCGTGGGGAGTGGGGCAGGAAAAGGGGGGTGGGAACCTACACTAGTAATATCAGGAAATATAAAGAAAGAAAAAAATACAAGGCATAAAGATAAGCAAAACAGAAAAGGGTATCTATATTTGCCAATAATATGATGGTTTACTTAGAAAAGCATAGAAATTAATCTTAGATTTGCATAGAGAATCAACAAAGAAACTAATTCACAAATAATAGCTTCACTAAAGTAGCAGAAAGAACAATAAATCTACAAAAACAAAAGTCTTTCCGTAACGACAAAATCCAAGAGGAAATAAGAGAAAGAAAAATTCATTTACAATAACTACAAAAGGCAAAACATGCCTAAGTCCATCTACCAAGGCACACTCAGAAGCTGTATAAATCAAATTACAATCGGGAAAAAAAAGAAAGAAAGAAAGAAAGAAAAAGAGGGTAGTTAGGTGGCACAGCGAATAGAGCACCAGAGGACCTGAGTTCAAATTCGACCTCCAACACTTGACACACTATCTGTGTGACCTTGAGCAAGTCACTTGACCCCAATTGCCTTGCTTTCCCCCCCTCAAAAAAAAAAAGAAAAGAAGAAAAAGAATAACAAATAACTGGGGAAAGATTAGCGTCAATATAGTAAAAAGAATATATTACTATAATAAAAAGGAAATATTACTATAATTAACTTACAAATTTAGTACCATAGCAATCAAAACCACCGAGGGTGTATTTTATGGAATGACAATAACAAAACTCACTTGAGCAAGAGTTCTTTTTTTGGGGGAGGGGGGCCAGGCAATTGGGTTAAGTGACTTGCCCAGGGTCACACAGCTAATAAGTGTCAAGACTCTGCAAGATGTTCTGTTTTCATTCCTTTCACTGGCATCGCTAGGTTTTGTCTTCTCCCCTTTACAGACACAGACCCATGAGGGCCAGGAAGAGTTTCTCAGAGAGACCCTCCCTGAGGGGGAGCAGCCGCCAAGAGATGACAGTTGGGGCAACTGCGCACAGGAGACTTCTCCTGCTTAAATGACGTCTCATTAGTGGCGGTGATCAGCCTGCCTGGTTTTCTGATGAGTAGCTATTTTCTGAGCTCTGGCTGTCCTGAGGCCCTTGTTCATTTCTCCCAGTCTGGGATCCCATTCATGTTACAACAAAGTTGTCAAATATGTCGTGAGTTGTTAGAAGTTGAGACTATTTGCTGCAAGGGATGGCTCCCCGCATAGGGGAAGGGGGATAGATATATTCAGAAATGCAGGGGGTATAAAAAAAAAGCCATCAATAGAAGTTCAAAAAATAAGTTTTTTAATAGAAAGAAAATGTATATGTAGGTCAGGTTTGGGAGACAATGAATCACTTGGTGAACTTTGAATTTTTTTTTAAAAATACTTTAGCTGAGAGATAGGAGATAACATAATTTCAAGGTTTTCTGATGTTTCCTTCATATGTAAATTCCTACAGTCTGGTTGAGTTGTTAAGGGCACAGAGATTCTGGAACTAAGCCTGGGGTTATGCCAGTTGGGTTTGGGTTTTTTATTAAAAGTATCATTACGTTTTAGAAAACAATGGGTATGTATTGGAGGGAGAGGGGAGATAATGGTCTAGACCTGTGATTTCATGGATCTAGAACTTAAACCAGTGGTTCTCAACCTTCCTCGTGCTGCGACCCTTTAATGCAGTTCCTCATGTTGTGCTGACCTCCAACCATAACATTATTTTCGTTGCTACTTCATAACTGTCATTTTGCTACTGTTATGAATCATAATGTAAATACCTGATATGCAGGATACATTGTTACAAATTGAACATAACCCACAGGTTGAGAACCGCTGACTTAAACAGATGCAGAAACCATATAGTCTTAAACCCCTCATTTTACAGATGAAGAAGCTAAGGCCATGCACTATGAAGTTAAGTGACTTCCCTAAGGTCCCTAAGAACTAGAAGGTTAAGTGACTTGCTCAGAGTCATGCATGCTATATTTCTAAACTTCCGAGGAGCTAATTCAAGGAGACACACTGAAACTCTATGCAGATAACTAATCCCTGCCCCTCTCACTCATCCCATACCTTCCACATAGCATGAATAAATATCAGAGGCACTGTATCAACCCAGGTCTCCTGACTCCACAGCTAGCACTCTTTCTGCACAGCTGTGAGATACCTGTCCAATGTTGGTTAAGTGAATTGGCTTGTAAGACATATTAATTGTTGTCACAGAGCTGGTACTTATCAGCAGGAGGTCTGAATCCAGGACCTTCTGACTACAAAACCAGTCTCTATTTTTGCAATCTACCTCTTAGTGACTAAAAAATATGAGGAAATTTTAATCCCATTAGAAGGAGTGACTGTCATGGATTTCACTTTGGTTTGTCGATCAACAAATGCTACTATTAGGACCTTTTCTACCACAGAAAATAAGGTCTACAAGACCGTATCAGGGCAAGGAGATACGGCAAGGGAAAGAGATCACCCTGCACCTCCCAAACAGCAGGAATGACATCATTATCTTTTCTTTGTGGGTCTATTCCAGAGGCTCTCAACCTGCGGGTTATGTTCAATTTGTAACAATGAAAATATGTCCTGCATATCAGATATTTACATTACGATGCATAACAGTAGCAAAATTACAGTTATGAAGTAGCAACGAAAATAATTTTATGGTTGGGGGTCACCACAACATGAAGGACTGTATTAAAGGGGCGCGGCATGAGGAAGGTTGAGAACCACTGGTCTATTCCATCTTTGCTCACAATATCATGCATAAAAGTGAAGGTGGAGACTAAAAATGTTGAACGCGCTACTCCCTGGGACAGTTAAGTGCAAGTACCATAGTACTCCAATTGTTCTATGAGACATACAGAACAGTCAAGTTTCAAAGGGCTTGAACTGGGAAGGTTCAGTGATTTTTTAAAAGCCTACCATTATCTGTGATACATCAAAGTGAGCTTAAAATGTCACCAGGAAATTACTGGTATTAACAGAATAACAGAAACCATGATTCTGATATGTCCACATTTCTCAATGAAATTTCAACAGTTATTGGAACCTTCTCCATACACTGCTCAATTCACTAGCAGAGGCCTGCAAACAGCAATCTGGGGACTTGATACTTGTGTACTTTGGCCATCCATTTGTCTTAAGCAAAGACCTAGACCAGGAGAGAAGCAAGCTCAATGGTGAGCATCACAAGAGCATCAGTCTCCCAGCCTTGGAAGTATATCCCAAGATATTCAACCTCAGTGATTCTCTAGTACCAGAAGAATGGAAGAATCAGTTGAAGCAGAGAACTTGTCAAGGGGATAAGTATATTATCCCTGCATGAGTGGGATTAAGAAGTTTATTGCATGAGTTTCTGAAGTGCAGTTCATCCATGCCCAAACATTCTTGAAACAATCTAAGATGGTCCTAATACTTGTGATGGAAGCCCTCAGAAATCATCTCAGAGCTGCACCAATGTGCTATTCTGGAGTCCAGCAAAGCAAATGCATCATCTGTAGTGGTGATAGGGAAGAAGAATTGAAAAAACGCAAGTGTGCATATTGCTAGACCTAGAAAAAATGGGCCAGTGTACAAAATCAAAATGCCTTGGACTGTCTGTTAGGCAGCAAGGTGCTTTAAAAAAAAATAGATTTTATTGACATCTTACAGGTAGCTGGTGGCATAGTAGACAGAATGGAGTCAGGAAGACTTGAGTTCAAATCCCCACTCAGACACTGAGTAACTATATGACCGCACAATCCATTTAACTCTATTTGCCTCAGTGTCATCATCTGCGAAATGGTAGTAGCAATAGCTTCTATCTCGCAAGGTTAGCATGAGGATCAAGTGAGATAATACATATACAAAGGGCTTAGCACAGGGCTTGCACTTAGTAACCATCATATTAATATTTGTTCCCTTTTGCTCTTCTATCACTTAAATTTTCTCTCCTCTACTTCTTTCAGTCATCCCTTATAACAAAGAAATTTATTTTAAAAGATAGAAGAAAAAATAATTCAGCAAAGCAGATCAATATACCTTTACTGCCAGTGGTTTTCAATGTTGGACTTACATAATGGCTACTACCAAATTCTCAAGACAGAAAAAAAAGAAAATGACCTCAACTCCCCAGGCCTTTTCAGTTTTAGAGTATGCCCCGAGGCATCTCCCGGCTACTCTTTAGTGAATGACAGAAAATAGTTGGAGACATAAAGTACCTGGAAGCACTGGTGTGCCTTGATGACTTCATGGACTTTGGGAGCACCCAGAAAGAATGTGAGCAGACAGTGATGAAAGTGCTTTAATTAGCTAGAAGAGAATGGTTCAATGACTATAATTAACAAGCGCCAGTTTTGCAAAGCCGCTGTCAAATATGAGTCATATTATACCTCGTCAAAGTGCAGTAGACCCAGAGAAGATCAACATACTCCTGAGTTGGCTGCATTCACGGGACCTTGAAGAACAGAGTTAATGATTATTATTGCATATTTTTAAAGAATTATTATTAATTATTGCTAAATCACTGAATGACCTCATATGACTGAAGTGAACAACAAGCAGAAAGGCAAGGGAGGCCAAATTGTCTTAAACCCCCAAAGTCATTTGGAAATTAATAGACAAATGTGACTTGGAAAATTGCTTCACACAAGTACCAATATTGGCCCATGCAGATCCAAACTAGCCTTTTGTTTCTCACAGAGATGCCAGCAGGTGTGGCTTGGGAGCAGTACTGTTCCAAGGGAGTGATGATGACCAGAAACCAATTGCATTTGCCATCAAAGTGCTAGGTAACACACACACACACACACACACACACACACACACACACACACACATACATACACACACATGCATATGCATATGCATATCTAAATTAAATGGGCCATCCCTTAACTCACTTCTTAAAGAGGTTTACTCATTAAATGGGCATCAGCTCACTCAAAGTGAGAACTAGAAAACACCTTAGCTTAAAAAGACCTAGTCTCGCACTGCATCCTGCGCCATCTCCAGTCATCTTGATGGATATCTGGCCACTGGACCCCAGTGGCTCTGGAGGAGAAAGTAAGACTGATGAATTTGCACAGTGCCCCCTCACTGCAATCAAAGTCAATTGCAAGTCATGTCATCATCAACCTGATGTCACAGTCCTCTTTGAGAATGAAGGACAAACCATACAGTCAGAGTTAAGTAACAACAAGGCTAACCATCCTATGAACAAGCAGGAATTCTTAGCTATCGCTAAGAAGATCAAAGACTATCTGTATGAAATAAAGTAACTTCTGATATTGCAGGGGAAATTGGAGATAAGTTTAAACACACTGCCAGGTGACAATGTTAACATGTAATTGCACATACTTATTGATGGATATTAATTACTGTTTCACATATGCTTATGCTTTATTATTTTGTTTTTCAGGCTTGTTTGCCTCTTTGCTGGTATTATGAGGCAGCTAGGCAGCATGGTGGATAGAGCACTGGACCCGAAGTCAGGAAGACCTGAGTTCAGATCTAGCCTCAGACACGTGTTATCTATGTTACCCTGGTTATGTCATTTCATTGCTGTCTACCTCACAGGGTTGTTGTGAGGATATAATAAGATGTTTGTAAGGTACTTTGCAAACCTTAAAATGCTATATAAGGGTTATTATTATTATAGATACATTTGTCTACTAACTACGCATAGTTTTGCTGTTCATGTATCCACATATACACTATTTATTCACATCTCATTACGTATACCTATTAATATTATTTCTTTTGCTGTTAAACTTTTTGCTTATGGTCAACGAGTGTGTATGTACTGCTGGGATATAAGTAAGTAACATGATTTTCATGCATGGGATTTTCGTAGTTGCTGAAACAGCCTGCAAAGTGATGCTTTATATTGTGCCATGTCTGTTGCAAGGATTATTCATAGGATTTGCTGTGAATGGCACCCTGAGATTATTGACTGGGATAACTGGTTAATAGTTCTTCTTTTGTTCAGACATGATGTTTATTTTGCCACTTGTGATGCACAAGCATACTGCGGTTGATTCCATAAGACGGGAAAAATCTTTTTCTCTAAGTAGGAATGTATTACTAGCCTGACCATGTCTACTGTTGTTGAAGTCATTGATCACTCATTTCAGTTCTGTCCAACTCTTCGTGACCCCATTGGGGTTTTGTTGATGAAGATACTGGAGTGCTTTGCCATTTCCTTCTTGAGTTCATTTTATAGATGAGGAAATTGAGGCAAACAGATTAAGTGACTTGTCCAGGGTCACACAGTAGTAAATGTCTGAGGTCAGATTTAAACCCAGGAAGGTGAGTCTTCCTGACTCCAGACCTGGCACTCCATCTACTGTACCACCTACCTAGCTATTGTACATACCTACTGTAGGCATTCCCAAAGAGATCCAGATGCTGGAGACAAATTGGGTGGTTGGGCAGAAATCTCCCAGCATCTCCTTCCTCTTTGATTCCCTATCATCCCCTTCCCCTAGGCATTTTTACTTGACTTTGAGACTGACTGAGGAAGGATGATATAACTCATAAGCATAGCCTTGACTTTTGAGTTGGTAGAAAAGAAGCCGCAGGAATTTAGAGAATAACAATGATGGAGGAGGCAGCAGCCCTGAGAAGTGGGAGCAAGTGCAGACACACAGTAGGGACTTAGTTAACCCTTGCTGATTGATTCCTTGATTGTGATGAGGTCGGATTATTGTCTAAATATGGAAACCCTAGGGGTGTGTGTGTGTGTGTGTGTGTGTGTGTGTGTGTGTGTGTGTCCCTGAAGGCTCTGGGTAAGGAACTTCATTTACCAATGTAGATTGGCACCTTCTCTACAATTTGTCCTCTCAGCATTGCCTGGGGCACTGAGAGCTTAGGTGACTTTCTAGGGACACAGCCAATATGTGTTAGAGGTGGAGTGTGAACTCAGGCCTTCCTGACTCTGAAATCCCTTTTTCATTCTGCCACTTTCTTAACTTACATGTAACCATTTGCTAAGAGACTAGACACCCCCTAAGGCAGCAAACCCCTGGGGAGGGGTAAAAATCTAACCTACCTATTCTTCCCATAGTGGGGGCCACCAGCATGACCAATGTGTATCTGTGTGTAATTTGTTACCTCAAAGATTAGTTTGAAAAAAAAAATTTAAAAACAAAAAAGATCAGTTTGGCTCATCATGTGATGCTTTCACTGATCCTGAGCTACCCACTGTCACAAAAAAAAAAAAACTTTCCCTTTACGGCCAATATTTTCCCTCTGACGCTATGTGGCTGTGAATCACAGAACACTATGATCTCAGAAAAGAAGAAATTGGGTATACACAGTGCCCTAAAAGCCTTATGTAAAGGCTTTTTAAAGCTCTTTAAATTTAAAGCTGTTAAACTTGAGATATTAAAATACCCTTTCCCCAAACAGTGCCTCTTTAAGCTTAATAACTTAAAACTGCACTAAGACTTTGGGGGCACCTGTGCATGTATGTGTGTATGTGTGTTTATGTGTATATAGGCATATATGTGTGTGTATGTCACTGGAAAAACATATTCCAATCTACTTTATTGTTCATTTAAAATTGACATACACCCATGAACTTCCATTCTACAAAATTTGCTCAAAGCAGATGTATACATTAATTTTAGCAAGTTTGTTTTACAAATAGCTTATTTATTTCAAAATTCCTTCTGAACTTCTTTCTTCTAACATTCAACCTTTTCTGTGTTTTCCTTGGATTGGGCTATTTCCTCAGCTGCTGCTGTTGTGATCAGCGACATGGGGAGGTATGTTGGGGTTTGAGTGTGTTCTTCTTCACTGTGTATCACTTTGTGAGAGTATTCCCATATTTATTTGCATTCTTCACATTTGTCATGTCTTATGGCACAACAAAATCGTATCACATTCCTACACATAATTTGTTCAGCTCCCCCTCAGTAATTAGATTGACGCTCTCCAAACGCTAGCAATTTTTCAGTGGGTTTGTTTTTCCATTTCCTATATTACTAATATTGCTAGGCGCATTTTTGTTCAGTGATGTTTTTTTTAACCTGTCAACAATTTACTTAGGTTAGTCATAACAGCATAATCTCTGGACCAAAGGGTAGATATAGTTTTAGAGCTCTTACCATAACTATATATAGTTTTCCAAAAAATGATTGAACCAAATCATAGATTCAGCAGCATAATAGCTGGATCTAGGTTTTCCAGTAGTGAATTTTGTCATTTTTAAGGATCTTTGCCAGTGTAGTGGATAAAAAGTGGGAACAGTATAACTAAATTAACCAGTCCGATAACAACAAACAAAAAGCAATGTAGGGTAAAACGCTAAAGTGTGTTACACAAAGAGTAAATTATCATATGACTACAATAGTTTTCTAATTCTAATCTTTAAATTCATAATTTAGCTACTAATCAGATCATTTAACTAGCTCCTCATTTATTTAACCATTCATTCATTCATTCCCTAGCATGTCTTCAAGGTGATCACGAAAACTAGCATGAAAGACTAGTTTGAGAACTTGCTAAGGCTTTTTCAGGGCTGCTCATCCACCTTTTGTGTCCATCTGACACCCTGCTCTTACCTGCGGCTCCAAGAAGCTGTAGCATGTGCAGCAGCCACATCCCATAAACCCATCTCAGCAGGTGAGCTAAACCAGGTTGAGGATTACCAGGCCACAAACCCATCAGCAAGTCTACTCAAGGCATGTGATGACTTCCCCTGGTGGAGTGGACGGATGAGAACAATTTGTTCCAACAGACATGTAAGTGGTTGAAGTTGACATTGTGGAACACTTAGAACTTGATCATACATTGAAGGCACCAAGGTCATCCACTGCATCCCAGGCCAACACCAGTCATCTTAACTTTTGTTTCGTCACTGGACTTTGATGACTCTGGAAGAGAAAATGAGGTTGACGACTTTTTGCAACTCTGCCTCACTTAAATCCAATTCACGCTAGAGTCAAGACATCACCCTGTGATGTCGTTGGTACTCTTCAAAAATGAAAGGCTAACAACAGTATGTCTTTATTGAATTGCCATAACCCAAAGCATGTAACTTTAGAAAAACATCTCATCAAAGTGACAAAGTAAAAACGAGCATGTTGATATCAAATCCCAATGCCCTGAATACATCACAGACTACTACTCCCTATTTGGCTAAGTTCTAGAGCTTAATTCTCAAGCAACAGAAAGAGCAAAATCGGGAAGTTAATTCTCAGATCAGCTCCCAGATAGGTACTGAGTAAAAGATTTTTCATTCAAAAATTATGTACTCTAATGAGTGCAGGAATATATAAGGCAGGTGGTGTCACTCCTTAAGGCCATATGTACTAGGTGAGTTATGAGTCCACTAGAACTGATTTTAATTTCACTGGTTCTATAGATTTCACATTCCTAGGATTCTCATCAGTATTCTGCCTAGCTAGAGATCAGATTATAGAGCAATCTGCATCTCTGTTCCTTTGGTATTGGGACAAAATCTCTTGGGATGCTGAGGAGAAAAGGAAGTAGTTTTGCCTATGATCAGTCTCTTCCAAGGCAAACAGCATGAGGGGGGATGAGTAGACTGGTTCATGCCTCTATTCTACTCCCTCAATGCCCTTAAAAATCCCTGAAGGACATACATACCCTCACATCATGTGCTTGATTAGATAAGCCTGAGTCCAGACTTCCATTTATGCTGTTTTCCTGAGCATAGGTCCCTGAACAATGACCCTGAAATGGATGTTTCTAGCCTTGCCAGAAACCTTGTAAGCTAAAGAGGCTAAGAGAGACTGAATCCAGGGGTGATTTCCCAGCAGGAAGTAATATCTGCAACAACTTCTCAAAGGAGAAGATAATCATACGCTACAAATGAAATTACTGAGAAAGGTAAAGTTATGTTCTGGCTTGCTAAAGAGATCAGAATTTAGAAGTTATATAGACAATATAGGTCAGCAGGGAAAGTGAAACATCTTTTTAGCAATATTACAAGTCTCTTGGGTTATGGGTTACTATATCATGTTTAAGGGTTTGCCAATGCATGTTTATGGGAGGGTTTTTCCATGTTTTAAGCATTTCTTTCATGGTGTAACAAATAACTAGCTATTTTATACCTTATCTACTTTGTACACTGAGCAACTTTCTAGAGTGGACCATGTTAAACCCTTTAGGAAGACCCTAGACAAGAGCCATGCCAAAGTTTTGTTTTAGAGATTTTTTTTTGGTCTTTTTGGACAGGGGAAGGCAGGACAATTGGGGTTAAGTGACTTGCCCAAGGTCACACAGCTACTAAGCGTTAAGTGGGGTCTGATTTGAACTCAGGTCCTCCTGACTCTAGGGCCAGTGTCCTGTTCACTGCGCCACCTAGCTGCCCCTGTTTTAGAGATTTTAACCATAGTTATATTCTGGAGTAGGAAATTTATGATGAAGAGAGTAAAAGAAAGCCTTATTCTTATCTTTAGAGATCAGAATCCCAGGTTTGAAGCTGCTCCATGTGAGTACAGAATGGGATGTCAGTGGAAAGTTTCCCCTCTGCCCTTTGGCTATCGGTATTATATCCCTACAAGAAAATAAAATCTCTGAAGACCATTATTGTTGTTCAATTGTGTCTGATTCTTCATGACCCTGTTTTGGGTTTTCTTGGAGTGGTTCACCATTTCAGGTTCATTTTACAGATGAGGAAACTGAGGCAAACAGGGTTAGATGACTTGTCCAGGGGGACACACCTAATAAGTGTCTAAGACCAGATTTGAACTCTGGTCTATCTAGCTCTAACCCAGAGCGCTATCCACTGAGATGCCTGGATGCCCTCTGAAGATCCTGGATTTAGAGGTAGAAGAAAACATAGAGGTCACGTAGCAAACCTCCCTCATTTTATGGATGAGGACTCAGAGAGGGACAAGGTATTGTCTCATCACTACCTTTGTTTTCCTAACTCTTAACTTGCTGCCTCTCATATAACAGAAAGATAAACGTTCATGGAATTTCAGTGTTTGTTTGTCTAACTCCCTAAGACCTTTGTTTCCTTGCTGTATGTCAGGAGAAGCTACAGGGCAACCACTCTAGGCAAAGGAGGGCTTGTACTCAAGGTGCTCCAAGAGCTTAATTAAGTAGAACTCTGCTTCACCAGAATGGTCCATTAAGGGGATGATAATTGTTGCACTGAATATGACTGGAATATAAATTCCTGTCTACTTCTTGATAAATGACCACGCCTTAAACATGTCCTTATTTATCACAGAATTTCACTGACAATTTTCAAAGTTAAAAAAAAAATTGTTGCACACAATGATTTACATACATTCATGTGGCACATGAAGCTATGTGTGTTTTCATCTTCTTCCTTCTCCATAGGGCAAAATGCCCTCTAGTCCTCTTAAAAAGTCCTTGTAAAAGGGCCTATTAGATTGGAAAGAGACATAAAACATCAGTACATCTGACACGAAATTGATATATTATGTGATAGCGTTTCAAGTAGAATTCAGCACCTCATTCGTCAAAAAGAATGTTCCTTGGCTAGGTTCCCATGGTATGTGTTAATGAAACCATCAGACAAAAGACACATCACAGAATGTCAATCCCCATCAGTCTTGTGATCTAAAAAGCATGGGGGGAATCTTTTTTTTTAAGTGAATTGCAAGTTCTTAATTGTTTCAATTAATTTTTAGTTGAGGTTCTTTATGTAAACTATTATACCACCTGCAAATCATAATAATAACTTTGTTTCCCCTCTACCTGTGCTTATTCTCTGAGGTTTTTGTTTTCTTATCTTATTGCTATACATAGCATTTATAGCGCTGTATCAAATAATAATGGTGACAATGGACATCTTTGCTCTGTGAAACAAAATGCTCCCTGGAAACCACATGCATCTCTGAGCAGGGAGCAATGGGTAATGGAGATAGTATCACAGGAATTAAAATTGATTAATTTAGTTCTTAATGTTAGGTGAACATTCTTCTACCTTTTGTTTTTCCTCCTACCTTCTCCCTATGTTAGAAGAACCTAGGATCACAGAACATCAGAACTGGAAGATATCTTAAATATTATCTAATTGATGCCCCTTATTCTAAAGATAAGAAAACTAAGGTTAAAGAACTTTAAATGATTTCCCCATAGCCTGTATGTGGCAAGGCCAGGAGTAAAGTCCAGGATCTCCTGATTGAGTACCATTCTTTGTCCACCACAGAAAGCTTCAGAACTATTCCCAAAAGGAAAGGCAATCCAGAAAGGGTGGGGGTGGGGAAGATTCAAGCATTCAACCAAACATTTGGGATTCTTCTAACTCAACTGACTTCTAGCTTGGCTGAGTGGGTTCCAAGATTTAATGGCCATCAGCCAAAGGAATCAACTTTCCTTCTACTTTCTAGTTAGTCTACCAAAAATACTTTCAACTACTAGTTTGTACTACTACTTTTAACCTCTAGTTAGTCTACCAAAAATAAGTGTCTGCAACCAGATTTGAACACCCTCAGTTTCCTCATTTGTAAAAATGAGCTGCAGAAGGAAATAGCCTTTTTGGGCCTTTTTTATTTGCCAAGAAATCCCCAAATGGAGTCATACAACTGAAGTCAGACCAACTGAAAAATGACTCAACAGCAACCAAAAGTAATTGACAAATGGCTACTCTGACCCAAGGTGTTTGATTTGGGCGGTCATTCGGTCAAGACCATGTATTTCCCAGAGACAGCAACATATAGTAGAAAGAACTTAGAGTCAGAAGACCTGGGTTCAGATCTACTTACGCTGAGTCTCTATTTTCTCATCTGTAAAATGAAGATAATATCTGCACTACCAACCTAACAACTTGCTGCAAGAAAGCACTTTGTAAATTATGAAGCGCTTATTAAAAAAAAAGATGAAGAATAAGCAGCTATCATTTTTGCAGCATCCTCATTGCTGCTCCTTTGGAAGCTGGTTTTATCTTAGAGGGAGAACTTCAGTTTCATGAAGGTCCAGCTAATGCCTGGAGGGTCAGTGGATATGAAAACTTAAGCAGACTGTGGAACCTCTTAATGCTGGAAGATCAGGACGTCTCTTCCCTTCACTTACAATAGAGTGCTGGACTTAGAAGTGAACCACCTGCATTTGAACTCCCACCCCTCCTACTTATTGTCTGTGTGATTCCAGGCAAGAGAGATCCCCTTTCCTAAACATGAGACCCTGCTTAAAGTTGGAATAGTTGACCTCTAAGGTCAACTCAAGATCTAAATTTCTGTGCATTTTCTGTCCTCAAAATTCTGTACCAAAATTTAAAAACTATAAAAGGAATTCTTTTTCTATTACTTTCATCTACCATGATGTATTCAGCCATTCTCCAATTGATGGCCACCCCCTCAATTTCCTGACAGAGAACTGATTGATTCAAGAAGCAGAATAAGACACACATTTCTGGACATGGACAATGTGGAAATTTGTTGCGCTTGACTATGCATGCTTTGCCTATCTTCTTTTCAATGATTGCAAGAGGGTGAATAGAAAGAGAATGAAGGCTTGTTAGTTGAAAAATAAAATGAAACAGGAGAAAAGGAAGTGGTGATTACAAAGAGGCAACATTATTTCATCAAGAAGAAGTTATGTCAGATCAAACTTATTTGCCTTTTTCATAGGTTTTTAAAAAAAAACTAATAAAGAAAATACTATTGATAGAGTTTACTTAAATTTTGGCAAAGCATTTGATGAAGTATCTCATTCTTGTAAAGGAGATGGAGAAGTTTGAGCTAGATGACAACACATTTAGGTAAATCCAGAAGCAGTTTGGCTCAACTGAGAGATTATTCACTAATGTTTCCAGGTCACTTGGCAAGAGGTCTTCAACAGAGTGCCCCAGAGATCTATGCTTTAAGGTCTTATGTCATTTAACATTTTTATCAATAACATAGATACATTCATAGAAGGCACGCTTATCAAATTTGCAGGTGGTACAAAAATAGGAGCCAACAGACTGGAAGAGATGGGATGACAGTCAGGAGCCAAAAAGTTCTTACCAGGCTGGAGCATTGAGCTAAATCTAAGAAGATGAAATTCAACAGGGATAGTTATAAAATATTACATTTATGTTCAAATAATCAACTTCACAAGCTTAAGAGGGCTAAGGAATCATTAGACAGCAGTTTATCTTTAAAATATCTGGACATTTTAGTGGACTTCAAATTCAACGTGTAAATGGTGTGCCATGCCAGCCAGAAGAAGCTAATGTGATCTTAGGACATGTTGAGAGAGTCACAATTTCCAGGAATAAGGGTAAGATAGTCTTCTTGTACTCTGCCCTAGTCTGACTATTTCTAGAGTCCTGTGTTCAGTTCTAGATGCCACAGCTTCAAAAGGGTGTGGATAAGCTGGAGAGTATTTAAAGGAAAGCAACCAAGATTGCGGATGGTCTTGAGTCACAATGGCACGTGAGAATCGTTTGAAAGAGCTGTGAATCTTTATCCTGGAGAAGAGACATATTAAGGGTATGAAGGGGACAAGATACCTATTTTCAAGTATTTAAGTCTGTCACGTGGGAAATTGTTTTGTTTGGTCCCAGAGGACAGAACCGGGATGGTGGAATTTGTAAAGAGGTTAATCTATGTTTATTGTCAGGAAAAAGCTCCCTAATAATTAAAGCTGGATCTCCTCCTAGGTAGGGTGTGTGACTCTGATGTTTGTCTATGATCTTTGTTGTTTTCAGCTTTGGGCTTAACTGAATTCCTGGTCAAAAATATTGCTCTTATCTTTTAGAAAGAACATGGGCCTATACTAGGGGTGGGGAGCCTGAAGACTTGAGGCTTCATATGGCCTTCTCCATCCTTGGGTGCAGCCTTTTCACTGAGTCCAAGTTTTACAGAACAAACCCTTTCATTAAGGGGATTGTTCTGTGAAGTTTGGATTCAGTCAAAGGTCACCCTTGAGGACCTAGAGGGCCTCATGTGGCCTTGAGGCCAAAATTTCCCCACCCCTGACCTATACCCCAGGACCAGGAGGAGTCTGGACTTTGAGGCCTGCCACAGGACATATCCTGTGGCCCCCTCTTCTCAGATTTAGGACCCCTAGGATAGCTAAACTATACTCAGGGTAGTCTGGGTGTCCACATCCAGTTGAAATGATATCTCACAGGCTCATGCTGATGCATTTACTTTTTCTCTTGTTGCTTAGAAGACACAGTTTGAAGCAGACGCCCTTAATGAAATATCATAGTTAGATGATTTGCAATAGATATTTTGCCTTATAAACACAGAGCACAATCTCCCAGGAACATGCACACTATCATTGGAAGACTCAGCATGTAGGGGGATCATTCATTAGAGGGCCATATGTAAAGAAAACTACAAAGAAGTATCTCCTATCTCTCATGCTTCAGGTCCCTCGATGTCTTCTGGAATGTTCTCACTAGCTACACTCCTTGCTGTGTGTGATGTCTCTTCTGGGTGTCGTGCTTTATTGGGCTTGCTGGGTGTGTTGTTCTACTGGGGACACTAAGCCTACCCATTAATGGACGTGGTGCCTCAACTGGTCCGCTCCTTACTGGCTCCATTGCTTCACTGGGCTCTGCCAACATCATCTTTGTCTTAGATGTGAATGAATTTGAATGTAAACTAAAGGAAGTAAGGTCAGTACAGCCCTCGGCTCTTAAGTATCAATATAGTGAAGACATAAAAGAGATATAAATTATTTAATGGAAAATTAATATTAGCTAAAAGTTCTCTTTACAGAATATTGAAGTAGAAGAATTGAGGAAGCATGGGAAAGAGTTTTGGACAGCTGGGATGCAGCACATATTAGAAATAGATCTGCCCTTTGAGTCTGTCTTGATTATTTACACAGTACAATATAATATATACCATTTCTCCTATTTTTTCAGTCTCTAGAAATTATTCCATACAAAAAGTAAAACTCTCTTGTCCCCTTGACAAAGACTAGTGGGACATTGTTATATATCTAAGAAACCTTCATCACTTTTGTAATCAGTAAACCTCTAAAACTTCTTGCAAATCTAAAAGGACAAGTACTCTGTGTGATGAAAGGGTAGGGATTTAAATGGAGTGAGTTATCAGATGGGCATTAAGTCCAGTATCTGACCCACACAGGAAAGAAAGAATCACATTTAGAGTTGGAATCTGTGCCCATCTAGTCCAATCCCTACTTACAAACACCCAGGAAGTAGTCAATCTAACCTCTCCTTGAAGACCTCTAATGAGGGCAAGCTCCTCACTTCTTGAGGAATCCTGTTCTGCTTTTGGATGACTTTAATTGTTAGGGAACTTATTTCCTGACAATAAGTATAAATTAGTCTCTTTATATATTCTACTGTCCTGATTCTGTCCTCTGGAACCAAACAAAACGAGTCACCCAGCAAAGACTCTACAACCCACAAGGAGCAGCTCCAGAGGAACACAAGGCACTATGCAACCCAGACTCACCAAAAAATATAAGTTGCTTTAGTCACATGTGCTCCTTATATATATTTCCCTCTACTTGTGAACTCTACACGAGTATAATCTTCCCACTGTTGCCATATACATTTGTGGGGAAATGCACTTCCAGTCTACAGGAGAAACATTTTACTGATCCTTTTTATACTGTGCCATTTCAGTAAAAAAAAAAAAATCCTTTGTTACGAGTTAATTATGCCCTCTGATTATTGAAAGGTTCATCAGTGGGGGCTTATCAGCTATAGTTTTACTAGTTTGGAACCAAGTGGACAGAGCATTTTGAACCTTTTTTAAACTGCCCCCTCAGGAAGCTCAATCTGTGAGTATGTCAAAGAGAATATCCCAAGGGAATATTACTCTTACATCAAGTCTAAATTCATCTGTGCAACCCCTGTCTAGATGTTCCTAATTCTGCCCTCAGGAATCAGTTCCAATCCCACTCTCATATGATGCTTTTGAAACACTTAAAGATAAATTATATGCCCATGAGTCATCTTCTCTCCATGAAAAACATTCTGAAATCTTTCAACTATTACCCAAATGGCATGTCTATAGCCATTGTAACCTCCGGGCTGTCATTTTTTGCAGGTGGTTGAATTCCCCAATGTCCTCTCAAAAGTAAGACAAGAAAATAGAAGACAATGTTTACTGGTGGATAAAAGCCTCTGAATTTCCGCATTTATAGCAAAGTTTCTCACAATGAGGTACTATTGATGAGATTGTTCTTCACAATTTTTTCAGCCACTATTCAAGATAACAATTTTGCATTTATAACTATAGCTGAAAAACCCATTTCATGAAAATAAGATGTTACTTTTATTTTTTGTAAACCAGATTACTTTATTCACCAGTAGTCAAAACATAGTAAGATTTTCAGATCTCAATATGTACTATCACAAGACAAGTCTATGAACTATTCTTATTTGGATGAAGTCAAATGACACGTGTCATGTTTTTCCATAGCAAATGGGTTTCCTGTTTATTCACATTTAGAAATATGTAGGTCAAAAATGAGAATTACTTCCATAGACTGGTCTTTAATAGGCTATTATTAACAATACACTTTTATTTTCTTCTATTTCATTTGCAGGATATGTGTTTCTATATTGGAAAATGCATAAAATATTGGTTGTACACAATTTATTTACCCATAGCTCTAACTTTTCATAAATGAAGACCCATTTTATGTATCAGGATATGACTTAAAGGACCTTACATTAATTCATTTAAAGTACTCAAGTTTTTAAAAGATCTATCAAATACTCAAGTTTTAGGAGAAAACTGTTGTTTTGAAACGAATTTACTTCTCTTTATCATTATCTTTAAGAAAAATGGTCATTTCTTCTTAGAGCTCACTCTTTGAAAGTCTCTGGAAGAAGAAAGCCTATGTGTTTCTCAGTAATATAAAGGTATGTTATGTCTAACTTGATATTACACAATTTTTCAAAGAATTTTCTGTTTAGTATAATTGTTTTTATAGCTGTTACTATTGTAACCATTTAAAAACTCAATGGGATCCCTCACATATTTCTCAATACAAATTTCTGCCTGCTAAGCACGCAATATGTAGAACTGAGCAAGGGGCCATATTTATGGTGGTGTCTGTGGGCTCATATTTTGTTCTGACATGTGAATTCCAATAGCGCACAGTCCAACACAATGCTCCCACCTTATATCATTTTTATTTTTAAAATCTGTCAAATATATTAAAATTTTCTCTTGATGAGGCATTTCCATCAAAGGATATTCCAAGTAACAAATCTTCATTGACATTAGTTTCAGAAACTAACCAAATGGGCTTTTTTTCCACTAGCCTCATTCTCTTGTAAGACATGATACAAAGATTTTAGTTTCACAATAATTTGATCAAAAAATCTATAGACATATAGGCAATACTTCTCACCAAAGTATCTGCAAGTCAAATTATTCAAAGTTCTGTTTTGCCTATAATTTCCTAAGCAGAACCTACAGGAGGAATTGATACTTATCTTCCACATGAGAAGTTTTACTTTTTAAAATTCTGTAGGGAGCCTTCCATAATGCAAAAAATTCTTTTGATGTCACGGACATGGTTTTGAAACAGTTTGGTTCTGCTTGTCAAAATTACCTAATTTGCCCTGGAAAAATTACCTAGGCTTACACAGAGTCCACTTTTAAAATGTCACTTCGGTTTATTTGGTTTTGTTTTTTCTATAGTTAAAATGTCTGTGCAAAGTTCACATAATGGTCCTTCTCCTTTGTTATGTATTTGAACATCTCAGTGATTAACCTAGTGGCCTGTATTTTCTTATTTGCGGCTTTTTTTAAATATTGCTTTTCTGTATTTTTCCTGTGTTAGACTGCATTATCTGTGCTTGCACAATTTTTAGCTGCTTCAGCGAAGTTTCTCCTCAAACTGGTTACATATTTATCCATCACAAAAGGATATTGTTTTACTTTGGAGACAATGAAGTAGGGGACCTGCAAGGTGACAGCAGGCAATACCAAAGCACAGTTGTCAACCACCTGCAAGCCATAGAGCTCTGGGACAAAGATTGCATCTGGGTAGAAAGATGCTTCAGGTCTGGATAATCCAGAGCAGCCTGCAGAGGGCAGCAAAGTCCTGGCCAAGACAGAAATGACCTGACCATGGACTAGAAGAATTGCTAGGTAGTGGGAGATTGTTATTTACAAAAGAAGCAGAAGTCTCCGTGAATAATCTAACCAGGAGGTTTGAAGTGAGGAAAATGGTCATTTTGTCCAAAAGTCACAAAAAATGAGCTGAGAACTAAGGCTAATAGAAGGGGAGTGGGAGAAGATGGGAGGAGGCGGGGTCTGAAATGTGGTCAAGAAAGCCAGGAAATCTGTTCAAAACTAATTGGAAAGTAGGAGGCTAGGGTATAAATCACAACACCAACCAATTCCACTTTGAAAGGATATAAGTGTGCAGTGGATGCCTTTGGCCCCAACAGAAAAACGTTTCTGTAATCCTGCATGCAAGGTACCAGACCCCCAGCAGACCCAGGACTTAAAAACAATGGCATCCTAAAATGAGATGGAACCACGAGGTTTACTCTTAGATTCCAAAATTATTTCCTTGTGAACGCACAGGAGGAAGGGAATCTTCTTCTCTGACGCCCCACAATCTGTACTCTCTGCTTTAGTAAGTAAACCAATCATAGCTCTTTTTATGTTGTACAGTGGGGATAAATCTGAGTTGGTCTTGATTTGTATGCCGGTTTTCTTTCTTTTACAATAGCTTTATTAATGTTATTGTATCCTTTATATAACTTACAATGGGCAACAGTAGGATTTTCTAAGTTTTTCCATGGAATGACTTGAGACATTTTGGAATAATACCATATAGCATTTATATTGGAGTAATATAAATAAGCTTTGATGTATACATTTTCAGAATATACTGCAGGTGCACACTGCATTGCAAATACTTTACAGAACACCAGTTTTGAATGGGAATAGGATTTTTTGGCCAAGTGAGTTACTTCTAAGACTTAGAAGTAACTATTTGATTAGCTTCATGGTAGCACCTCCATGCACAAAGCCGTGCAGAGTGCAATCCCATAGTCCCACTAGATGGATCTAGGTGGACTGGCTGTAGCTGACAATGTACAGCTCTGGGTTCATAGAGGGCTGCGTCATCTCCTCCTTCTTCCATTTAGTCTCCATACGTTCCAGCTTTTGAGCCTCATACCTCTTCCCGTCTTTTTTTTCTTGCTCCTTTCAGGTGTACACCAAAGGAGGGACCTCAAGCACTTCATCCACGTTCTTCAGTGAGAGGGGCACATACCAAAGTGCTGCCTTGCTGGTCACTAGTCTACTAGCACCTGTGAGGATGTTTTCCAACATCAAGGTGACCTGAACTTCCACTGAGTGCTTTGAGGTGTAAGTAATCTTAGTAAGATTAGTAAGATTACTTAGTAATCTTAGTAAGCACTGAAGCGAGCCACTTCTCCAATGGACATGTGGGACAGGAAATCCGTGAGATCTACCCTGGCCAAGGTGGCCACCACACAGGTCTCTCCTTTCTGGCTGTTACAGTGTCGGCTACTGATGATAGCCCCAGCCTCTTCAATCATTTTCAAAATCGTCCCTCCTTGGACGTTGCCTGCAACGTTGGCATCATCTGGGCGCATTATCCTGCTGATCTGGATGGCAGACGGGGGGACGCGGTTTCTTCGCCCGACATGGTGTCACCGCCCCTGATGCACTGCGGGGACTAGCCGATTTCCAAGTGCCCCAGGGAGGAATGAATGAGGCCCTGTAGGCCGTTTTTCTAGAGTAGACTAGGGTAGACTCAGTAATTAAGAAGTCTTTTCTGGGGTCACAGATAAAAACTGAATTTGCCTTCCATATGGCTACCTCCTTTTACTAAAAGCTTTGAAAGGATGCTAAAACCTCCAAGGTATATCTTATAAGGTTGCCTTTGCCCAAGAGGGAGGTATATCACATGATGCCACAGATCTGGGGCTTTTTGCATTTGTCCTGTTTTTTTTCATAGACCTCTTTGGCAGTCTGGTGAAGGCTATGGACACCTCAGAAAGTTTTTAAATAATTGAAAGAAATACTCCATTCTAGTTAAAGTTTTATAAGATTAAAGATGTAATTTTTCTAATAAGAGTTCAAAGATCCCTTAAAATCTGTCAACTGATCCCTCAGAAGTCTGTGATCCCCAGGTTAAGAATCTCTGACATACTTAAGGAGGGAACAACATATACACTCAATTGGGTATCTTACCCTACAGGAAAATAGGGGGGAAGGGGATAAAGGGGAGGATGATAGAAGGGAGGGCAGATTGGGGGAGAGAGTAGTTAGAAGCAAACACTTTTGAAAATGGACAGGGTCAAAGGGGAAAACAGAATAAGTGGGGGGCAGGATAGGATGGAGGGAATTATAGTTAGTCTTTCACTATATAACTACTATGGAAATGTTTTGCTTAACTACACATGTACAGCCTATA
>CM053582.1:338186550-338203643 GCA_028627135.1 Pseudochirops cupreus | reverse complement strand
CATAATACTCAAATTGTTTCTTTCTGACAGCTTGTAATATTTTCTCCTTGACCTGGGAACTCTGGAATTTGGTTATGATATTCCTAGGAGTTTTCTTTTTGGGATCTTTTTCAAGAGGTGATCAGTGAATTCTTTCAATTTCTATTTTGCCCTCTGGTTCTAGAATAGCAGGGAAATTTTCTTTAAGAATATCTTGAAGGATGATTTCTAGGCTCTTTTTTTGATCATGGCTTTCAGGTAGTCTAATAATTTTTAAATTATTTCTCCTGGATCTATTTTCCAGGTCAGTGGTTTTTCCAATGAAATATTTCACATTGCCTTCTATTTTTTTTCTTTTGTTTGGATCTGTTTTATAGTATCTTGATTTCTCATAAAGTCATTAGTTCCTTTGCTCCAATCTAATTTTGAAGGAATTTTTCTCTTCAGTGAGTTTTTGAAATTCTTTTTCCATCTGGCAAATTCAGCTTTTTAAGGCATTCTTCTTCTCATTGGCTTTTTGGGCCTCCTTTGCCATTTGAATTAGTCTATTTTTTAAGGTGTTATTTTCTTCAGTATTTTTTTGGGTCTCCATTAGCAGGCTCTTGACTCACATTTTGTGATTTTCTTGCATCATTCTCATTTCTCTTCCCAATTTTTCCTCCACTTCTCTGACTTGATTTTCAAAATCCTTCTTGAGCTCCTCCATGGCATGTAAGCAATTCATGTTTTTCTTGGAAGCTTTTGATGCAGGAGTTTTTTTTTACTTTTTTTTCTCTTCTTCTGGTTACATGTTTTGATCCTTTTTGTCCCCAAAAAAGGATTCTATGGTCTGATTGTACTTTCTCTGTTTCCTTATCTTGCCAGCCAATTACTTGACTTTTGAGCTCTTTGCTATGGTAGAACTCTGCTTCCAGAGTTGAGAGAGCTTTGTCCCAAATTTCTGGGGTTTTTGAAAATATTATTAGAGGTCTGAGGAGGGTGCCCTCTCTAGAGACACCCCAAGCTCTGGCACGCTTGTATTTCTCACCCCAGGACCACCACCCAAGACCATAATTCAGATTCAAGCAGATCAAAGTAAGAGTGATTATCCTCTAAATGGTCACTTGGTTCCCCTACAATCTGCAGGCCAGGAGTTCTGGAGGCAGTCACATGGCAGCAACAGCAGCCACTGCACCTCCACCACCTCTCGCCCCACGGACAAGGGCCCGATGGCACTCTTCCATCACCCGGTTCCAACAGGGTTCCCTACTGACCTTTATGGGTTGAGAAGTCTGGAAACTGCCGCAGCTACTGATGATTCACTCTCCTGAAGTCTGCTCTGGTCAGTTTGTGCCACTGGTCAGGGCTACCCTGGGTTTGGGACTGCGTGGCTCATGTGGGACTGCGCTCAGCTCCCAATTTGGTGCAATAGACCCTTCCTGTCGGCCTGCCAGGCTGTCTTCAGTGGGAGATTTGTTTCTCTCTGTCACTTTGTGGGTACTGTAGCCTGCTCTAAAATTTGTTTAGAGTCATATTTTATAAGTACTGAAGGTGGTTGGAGAGGGAGCTCAGCCAAGTTCCTGCTTTTACTCTACCATTTTGGCTCCACCTCCTGTTGATTCTTTTTTCATGACTTTCTTGCATTACTCTCATTTCTTTTGCCAATTTTCCTCTACTTCTCTTATTTGATTTTTAAAAACTTTTTGCACTCTTCTAGGAATTTTTTTTTTGGTCCTTAAATTCACATTTTTCTTTGAGGCTTTGCATGTAGCTGTTATGCTGTTGTTGTCTTCTTATGAATTTGTGTTTTGGTCTTCCCTGTAACCATAATAACTTTCTATGGTAAGGTTATTTTTTTGTTGTTTGTCTATTTCTTGACTTTAGGGCAGGACTGTTAGGGTAGAGAGGGCACTGTCCCAAGCTTCAAGTTTGCTTGCTGCTATTTTCTGAGCTAGTTGGGGGGTGGGGGTGGTGGTCTGCAAGTTTTCAGTTTTTCAAGATGTAATGATCTAAGAAGAGGTGTGATCACTGTTCTTCTAGCCTGTACTCTGTTCTGTGAGCAACCACATGTGCTTTTTTGCACTGTGGAACTGTGACCAGGATCCCTGTTCCTGTTGGTGTTCCTCACTCAAAGACTGTGACCCAGAACTATGTATGGGCAATGCAACAGAGTCCTGCTGTCAGTGCTAGCAAAGAGTTCCCTGCAATCTCCTTCTGATCAATTATCTGACCCCTTTACTGTTTGTGGACTGAGAGGTCCAAGAGCCACCACCAATTCAGTCACCTTCAAAGCTTGCTACTGGCTTGCTGAGATATGGCCTGCACTGGACTGTTCGCTTTCACCCCAGTGAGACAGACCATTCCTGCTGACCAGCTAAATTGTCTGGGATTGGAAAATTGTTTCACCTAGTCCTTTTGTTGATTCTGGTGTTCCAGAATTCATTCTGAGGTATTATTTTAACATTATTTAAAGGGGAATTTGGCAGAGCTCAAGCAAGTTCCTCCCTTTACTCTGCAATCTTGGCTCCACCACTCCTCTCTTCCTTATACTTTGGTTCAAAGCGAGGTTCAAGTGATGCCTACTCTCTACACCTCTTCTCCTTGTGTAGACTTCTACTTGGGCACTCTGAATATAAGTGATAAGTTCCCCCCTCCCATCCCTTCTTTTTTTCAACCCTGGCAAATCCTATTTTTTGTTGTTCTTTTCTTTTCTTAAAGATCATCAAAACATAACAAAAGTCACTTCCAGGTCTCCATTTTATTCAGTGCCTTTTGTGACCCTTGTTGACATCCCAGTTATAGGAAGATGCTTGTAAAATCCTAAGATCCCAGTTAGAATGTAAATATTTCATCCTTATACAGTTTTTCCTAATTAGATATAGACCAATATCTCACACTATACACCAAGATAAAGGCAAAATGGGTACATGATTTAAACATAAAGGGTGATACCATAAGAAAATTAAGAGAGGGATAAAATTGTTTATCTGTCAGATTTATGGATAAAGGAAGAATTTAGGGCCAAAGGAAATATAGAGAGCATTACAAAATGTAAAATAGATAATTTGGATTATATAAAATCAAAAAGGTTTTGCACAGACAAAACCAATGCAACAAAAATTGTAAGGAAAGCAGAAAACTGGTGGAAAATTTTGCAACAAGGGCCTCTGATAAAGGCCTCATTTCTCAAACATGCAGAGAATTGAATCAAACTTATAAAAATACAAGTCAGTCTCTAATTGACAAATGGTCAAAGGATACGAACAGGCAATTTTCAGGCAAAGAAATCAAAGCTATCTAAAGTCACATGAAAAAACCCTCTAAATCACTATTGATTAGAGAAATGAATATTAAAACGATTCTGAGGTCCCACCTCACACCTATCTGATTGGTTAAAATGACAAAAAAGGAAAATCACAAATGTTGGAGCAGATCTACTATTTTGGCTTGCCTTGCCTCATTTTCAAATGATAAATTTTCTTCCAAAGTTTTTAGGCTCCAGATCTGACAACGGGTGACAATCTGCATTTTGTTATAGTATCAATGTGCTTTGATTCTGCTAAATTCTTTTAAGATAAGAAGGTGACATGATTATAAAAAGGATAAAAGCTAGCAAATAATTTAAAATTAAAATTTTAAAACATGTTTACCAATTTCAATTTCCATTACTTGTAATGTGTCCATCTGTAGTGCCAATGCAATATTCACAGCACCAATGGCAACTGTAAATATGCTGGCATAGTTCTCAATCACAAAATATAACAGACTCTCTATATAGAAGACAGAAGCAAAACATTTATTCAGACAACAGAAAACCAAATCCCAATACCAGGAAACTGAATCCATTATAGCAACATAGAAGTTAATACATCATAGTATAGCATGAAGCCACACCATCCTTTAGCCTTCCCACAAACACTTACAAGTCTGTCTGTTTACCTGCCATCCTCTCTCCTCCCTCCATCTGGCTGTTCTGACTCTCAGTGTCCTGTGGGCTCTGATCCACTCTTCAGCAAATTCCTCCTACCTCAGGTTCTGCGTAATTACATTCGACCTATTAGGGGGCAGGGAAAAACTTCAAAGCAGGGAAGATCTTTAAATTACCATTACCATTATACCATCCTGCGCCCCTTGTCTTCCTCCTACCTGCCTACAGATGTAGATGTTTTCCTGGGACTACTTTTGATTTGTAAAATTAATTTTCAAAGAGCAAAATTTTATTCTATCATTTTTAACTTTCAGGGCTGATGGGGAGTGACAATGTATGAGGTATCTTTAGTCTGATGATTTTATAAATACACAAGATAGAATCTAGCAAAGAAATGTCCTTTTGATGTATGGGATCCTGGATTCTATGTAAGACACTATTATGTAATATGTCAGTTTTTGTGAGCTGTACTGATGTTTCTATGGCTTTTCCATTCACTGAAATAGGCCCTTTGTCACAAGGACTTTTAGCTAGGGTTGGAGGCCTTGTTGGAAGGGAACTGGGAGAGGATAACAGTGATAAAACTTACTTCATGTACCACATGCATGTATGTAAATCAGCAATATTTCTTACTTTGAAAATTGGCAGTGGAATTCTTTGAAAAATAGGGATGTGTTCAAGGAGTGGTCATTTATAAAGAAATAGATCTGAATTTATGTTCGAGTCAGAACCAGTGAAGCAATTATCATCACCTCAATGGACCAATCTGCTGAATTAGAGTTCTGTTTAATGAAGCTTGAAACACTCTAAGCATATGTCTCAATACATGGTCCAAATGGTTGCCCTGCATCCTGTACTGAGTGGGAGCAAGGAGGCAGAAACCTTGGGCAGGGGTTACTAAAGAAGAAACTGGGGAAGAGCATGGAAGGTGCTGACTCAAGGTGAGCAACGCAGGCTAGGATACCAGCTGGACAACAGATGAAAACTGGACCTTCGGCTACCCAGCATGGCTGAGAGTAACTGATTTCATTATGACCTTGGTTCCGTTTAATTCAACTCAGCTTGACAAAGAGAGTTATGACACAGTAAGTACCTTGCTCATTTCTTGGTCTCCCTTGACTCATCTGTAGATGAAAGTGTTAGACTAAGATGATCTTTGAAATCCCTTTCAGCTCTGAATTTATGATTCTATGTAACTCACAGAGCTTATGCATGGGCATTAAAATATAAAATATAACAGAAGAGAGCTACGAAGTGCTGTGAGAATTCTGATAAAAGAGAGATCACTTCTAATAGAGGAGGTTGCATTTAAACTGGATCTTGTAGACTTGTTAGCAACTGAACAGATGGTGGTGCAATGGATTGGGTCAGACCTGGAGTCAGGAAGACTCATCTTCGTGAGTTCAAATCCAGTCTCGGACTCTTACTAGCTGTGTGACCATGGGCAAGTCACTTATCTCTGCCTCAGTTTCCTCATCTGTAAAATGAGCTGGAGAAGGAAACGGCCTACCACTATAGTATCTTTGCCAAGAAAATTCTAACTGGGGTCACAAAGAGTTGAAAATGATTGAAAAACAATTGAATGTAGTAATATGCCAGTTTAACTGTGGTATAGTGAATTCCAAGTATACGGAGTTATCATTGGATCAAGATCCCTGGAGGCAGGCAGTTATTGGTATGGGTAAGATGCACTGATTTTATAGTTATCTGCAGACATTACCTGTTGAGTTTTAAAAGTTTAAAAAAAAGACATTCTCTTGAAACTGATCATCCTTGTTTGGTATGGTTGTGCAAGAGCCAGAACCTGGATATTTGTAACGCAGTAGTCAGAGAAGAACTCCCATTTGAATGTAAGTAGGGGTCAGTCCTTGGAAGTATGAGTAAGACTGTGCCAATGGTGTAAGCAAGATATCCTGGTAGTGCATATTTGCAAATATGGCATATATTTGCAGAACAACAAATTATTTAATTCAGACAGAGCATAGACTTTTTTAAAGGGAGGTTTTATGGGATAAGAAGAACTAGATTTGTGATTTTGTTGGTGTAAGGAATTTCTAGAGGAGGAAACATCCCATATCAATGTTTTCTAGATCTTATAAACTTATCCATGGTCACACAGTCAGTATTTTTCAGAAGTAGAATTTAAATCTATATCTTCCTGATTTCAAGGCCAGCTCTCCATCCACTGGACTACACTGCCTTTCGGGATGGAGGTATAAAAATAGGTTGGAGACTAATTATAAATGACTTTGAATTTCAGGGTAAGGAGGTTAATGTTTTTTATATGATCAATTGGGAAAGTTTTGGTTCAATGACATTTAAAATTTAACTGATGTTATCCCTATGCTAATATAGGTTCAGAATGTCTAGAAGATGATCAAAGTCCATTGTCAGTGGCTTAGGGTAGCATTGAATTGACACTGGGGTAGAAGTTATAAGACCTTGATCTACTTATGGCTATTCAAATAATTCTAATCAGTATTAATATACCACTTCTTTAAGGTTTGTAAAACACCAACAGCTAGTGAACTTTGTGACGTGTCATGACAACTTTGGGCAGTGGGGAGGTAGGGCCAGCTTTTTGCTCTCTGTCTTAAGCTATTATGTATATATTGTGTAAAGTGAATAGAATGGCTCCAAATACCCTTTAGTTCTCTATACCAATGATGTCAAACTCAGATACAAAGGGTAGGGGCACTAATCTTTACACAAAGATCCCCGTGGGTCCCATATTGGCTTAATTTTAGAATGTGATGTTATCCATCTTTATTGCTTTTGTTAGATATTTCCCAATTCATATATATATATATGTATGTATTTATATGTATATATATATATTTATATGAAATTTATTATTTTTTTTGGAATTTTTTTTTTTGGAGGTGGAAGGGCAGGGCAATTGGGGTTAAGTGACTTGCCCAAGGTCACACGGCTAGTAAGTGTCTGAGGCTGGATTTCAATTCAGGTCTTCCTAACTCCAGGGCCAGTGCTCTATTCACTGTGCCACCCAGCCACCCCCCCCCCCCGCCCCAATTATATTTTAATCTGGTTTCTGTGAGCTCAGGACATCAGCCTGAGAGTGTTTGACACCTCTGAACTGTACTCCAGTTTCCCACTTGTATTATTTTTATTATTGGTTTATGTTCTTCACTTTACGGCTTTCTGCCTCTATAAACCACAATGGTCCTTTGGATAATCATTTTTATAACTTAATACTATATGTACAAACTTTGCTTATCTGTTTAAATGACCCATGGATTTGTTTTCTGGACAATGATCATTGTCATAAATGCTCCAAGGCTCAATATGGCCCGAAAAAATATCCATATTTCTTTCCCAACCAGTTTCATCCTTGGTTGGACACTTGTCTGAGGTCAATGACTTTGGTCAAGTCACTTCCTCTTCCTGGTCCTTAGTTTTATCATCTGTAAAATGAGGGTATTGGATTAGTTAATTTCTAAGGTCCCCATCTTGCTCAAATTTCTCTGAGTTTTTATGAGGGACAGAGAGTATACTCATATTGGCCAGATTGCCGGAATGGAATGTTCTTGACTGAGAAAGGTAGAGGTGGAATATCCCTATATAAATGAAACAATGCAAGGACTGACTAGCTCAGGAAGCCAGTGTGTAGATATGACAGCCCTGTGGTACCAACCAGCTGCTTCCGTCTACGTGCCAGTGGCAATGATTAAATGAAAACCTCTATAATACATTGTTTTTGTTCAGTCATTTTTCAGTCATGCCTGACTGTTTGTGACCCTATTTGGAATTTTCTTGACAATGATACTGGGAAGATTTGCCATTTCCTTCTCCACATCATTTTACAGTTGAGGAACTGAGGTAAACAGGGGCAAGTAACTTGCCCAGGGTCACACAACTAATAAGTGGAAGATGAGTCTTCCTGGCTTCAGGTCCAGCAATACTCTTCCATACCGCCTAGTTGCCCAACATATTGTTAGATCATTCAGTAAAGCTGGGGATCTTGATTTGATCGAGCTTGCAGCTCCTTTGGGTTGTGTTGTATATGTTGCAAATCACAAATGAATGTATGGGACCTGGGAAAACTAGAGAGCTCCTGCATTCATAACGGTCTTGGGTTTCCATTCATGTGCTTCCTTGGTTGTAAATTGGTGTAAAGCCTTTGGCTTTCCCTCTGTAAGATTCAGGTGCCAGCGGTAACGTCTGAGTATTACTGGGAGACAAGAAATTCCTGTTTTTGTAGCCTCGTGCTCATCCACGGCCACCCTTTAAAATTATTTTGTTTTATCTTGTTCAATCAACAAGAGTTTATTTTCACACATTGGTGATGTCCAAAATGGTGTGCCTGCTTCTGCTTCTTGGGTCCGTCATTTCTGTGCAGGAGAGGAGTGACGCGCTTCGTCGCTGGTCCTCTGAGAGCGTGGAAGATCGCTGCGCTGGTTAGAGTTCTTGAGTCTTTCCGGAATTGTTTGTCTTCGTACTGTTGTTCTTTTATAAATTATTCTTGTTCTGTTCGCCTGATTTGTCTCGGTTCACAGAAGTCTTCCCAAGATTCTCAGAGACCAACACTTTTATTATTTCTTGCAGCACAATAATAGTAAGTGCTTAGTAAATGTTTGTTGAACTCTCTCCAACGCGCAAAACTTTTATTTCATCTATTCTGAGTAGTCCCAGGTGTTTTCAGTGTCCCGGTATCCATTGTTTCTACAAATATGTTTTTACTTTCTTTTGTTTGCATGTTACCCACATTTTTAGATTCCTTCTTCCAGAGAACTATCCTTTATAAAAATTATTTTTTAAAGATGTACTTTTTAAAAAGAAGAGAAAAATCCCACAAACTATCACTATATTTTAAAAGATCTGACATATAGGTACGTTCCATACCTGTGGACCCTCCCACTTCTGCAAAGGATTTGGTAGAAGTGTCTTCTTGTTTTTCCTTCTTTGGGGGCAAGCTTATTCTTAGCAATTTTGCAACATTCATTTGTGTGTGTGTGTGTGTGTGTGTGTGCATGCGCACATATGGTTATCATTTTTTTTTTTAAAACGTTATTGTAGTCATTGTATATATTACTTTCCTGGCTCTGCTTACTTCACTTTTCATTAATTCATGCAAGTTTTTCTTTTTCTTTTTTTTGCTTTTTGAAGGACAATTGGGGTTAAGTGACTTGCCCAAAGTCACACGGCTAGTGTGTCAAGTGTCTGAGGTCAGACTTGAACTCAAATCCTCCTGACTCCAGGGCTGGTGCTCTATTCACTGCGCCACCTAACCGCCCCATGCAAGTTTTTCTATGCTTCTCTATATTCAACATATTTGTCATTTCCTACAGTGCAGTAATATTCTTTTAAATTCATTTACCACTATTTTTTTTAACCATTCTCCAATTGTTGGACTACTTTGTTTCTACTTCTTTGAAATCATAAAGAGTCCCATTGTTAACTCCTGTTTATCTGGTCATGTGTTGGTAGCAGATGTCATACTCAGCCCCTGACAGGAGCAAAAGTTTAAGATAGTTTTATTAGGCATTCAAGGTCCATTACATATAAAGGAACAGATTCATGACTAAGTGGTGCTTGGTACATTGACTTGATTAAAGGGACATGACATTCCCTGGAGGGAAAGATGCTGGTCTCTGCTGGTCATCTTTCTACAAGATCCCACTCAGGAGTGGACAGAAAAGGAAAGCCACTCAAGGATTCAAAGATATTATAAATGACTTTGAATAATAATATATTATAATAATATATAATCCTAGGTCACCAAAAATCAGAGGACTTTTCCCTCCACAAATTTCACTCTTTACAGATTAGCAGTCAGTGTAAGAAGAGCATAATCAAGTTATTCTCACATATGCCACTTATTATTTCAATGCCTCCCCTACTTTAATATGCTGGCAAAACAAAACTCAGAATTTCCAGAAATGTCACTGTACTCTCTTAGCACAATAATCATATCTTCCTCAGGAGAAAGACTGTATTTCACAATTCCCTCTCAAATCTCCAGTTCAATTTGAATATCTTTTCCACTTAAAAGGGGAACAGATAAAGGGAAGGCTCCAGGTGGGACTGGATTTTAAAGAGTTAATCCCCCTTTTTCTTGTAGTTTGTGTAACTAAATTCTTCATATTGTAGCAAAATGTACTTCTACCAAAAATATCCTGAATCACCTTAGGTACAATATGAGAATGTAGGGTCAGTCCTTTGATAATAATCTAAATGGGGGGGAGCAGCTGTGAGAAACCACTAGTGGGTTACTCAGATGGTAACCCTAGAAATAAACAGAGGAAAATTTGGATTGCCTTCTGTCCAGTGATCTTCTAACACTTTCCCCCATCATAAGCTTCCCTTCATCATAATAAGGCTCTATGGATTCCTGAGTCCCAATCTCAGTTTCTTTATTACATTCACCCATTGTAGACCCTACCCTGGGTAGGTTCAGGTGAAGTAGTAAATAGTGGTCAGTAGTAAAAAATGATGACAGGAGAGAGGCAGACTGAGGTTCAGAGAGTGTGACTCTAAATTGAGGAAGCAGAAATGCTTTGAGCTAAGGAGCACTTGAGGTTCTGTGGTCAGGAATGGATTCATGTCAGGGGTGAAATGGGAGTTATGATTTTATTCATGGTCAGAGCATCAAGGCCAAGCATGGTGATGTTCTCACCTTCCCTTCATTAGGAATTTTTGTTTTTTGCTTTTTGGAGGGGGAAGGCAGGGCAATTAGGGTTAAGTGACTTGCACAAGGTCACACGGCTAGTAAGTGCATCAAATGTCTGAGGCAGGATTTGAACTCAGGTCCTCCTGACTCAAGGCTGGTGCTCTATTCACTGTGCCACCTAGCCGCCCTTCATTAGGAATTCTTGCAGCATCAGGCACTGGTCCAGTCCATGTGATAACACTGCCAATGACATGTGTTGTCCCCTCGAACATCCCAGGAACCACAGCCAGAGCCACAAGCACAGCTGGTAACTACAAAGCCTACAAGGAGGCATAAACACTATGAGCCCCTAGATGCCATGGAAAGGGAGGACTACTTTGCCACCTTACATAGTCCCCTCTTGCCCTTTTCCTTCATTAATGGCCATACTGAAACAGTGAGTGAAGGAATGGGAGGGGAAACAGAGTAGGAAGAAGTGGCCAGCTGAGGTAAAAAGGGTAGGAGAGAGGGTTTGAGAAAAGAAGCATTATAAGGAGCTATAAGAGAGGAAGAAATGAAAAAGAGTGAGAGAGCAAATTGTAAGCAAGTGTCCCCCAGCATCAAGCCCAAGAGAAAATGGAGACAGGATGCAAGAATATTTGGGGGAGGGGGTTAGTAAGTCCTTAAGCCCAATACAGTAGAACAATTGGACTGGAGGAAGGACAGGGATGGGCTGGGGGAAGATGATCTATTAGGAAGAAAGGTTAGGGAGTATCTGTAATCTAATCACTTACCTAAAGGGCAAGTGGCAAGTGTGCCTCCATTTGTCACACTTATACAATAGAGGGTTCTCTGACTTGCAGTGTCTGAAAGGCAAGCAGTGAGAAGATGGGATGTTTCTTGTTTAACTCCATCCTACAAATCTTGCTCATTCTCCTGCTCCTCTCTGGTTTCTCCAAGTTGGACACTAGATCTCAGACCTGGGGACATTCAAGGTTTTAGATTGTGCCCTGGGACCAACAGGAAGATTGTCCTAAACTGATTTGGGGATGGGGTTGGGGTCTAGGAAAAGGATTTAGGCTTCCATACTCCAGTTCCCTCAAGGTCTTTTACCTAACTTGGAAAGAGCTTTCTGTATTTTCTTCTCCACAACTGAGTCTAAGGAGCAGTCAGCATGCCCAGGAGACATCAATGCTAGAAGGGGGATGAAGATGAGCAGGAAAAAGGAGGCAGGTTTCATCTTGTTAGAAGGCTGTGTCCTGCAGGGAGAAAAAAAAACTGACCAAAAGAGGAGAAGGTGCTTGCTCATTTCCCTGAGAGCATTGCAAGGACTGGTACACTGGGGAGAGATGGTCTTAATTCCAGAATGCCAGTCTTCCATGAAGCAATGGAAATAGATTGTAGAATCATCTCACTCATCTGAGAAAAGTTGGGCAGAGTCTGAAGGGTAGGAGGTTTGTATATGTCTTGGGGCTTTGCTGTTAAACAGCATGATAGAATATATTGTCTCAGGGCTAAGGAAACAATATCCGCTGTTTATTCCCATTGACCCAACTCTAATTTCAAAGAACCCTACAGCACCTGTGACAAGCCTCACCAGGGGTAAGACCAAAGGGTAAATATCCAGGAAGTATCCAGAATGTTATTTCAAGGCCAGAGGAGTATCTCCAGACCTCTCCCCTTCTTTATTTTCATTTCAAAGGACCACTCAACCAGCTGTGATAAGTCACTCTGGGGCAAGAAGACAGAGTAATCATATAAGGAGTGTTTGGTTCTGGCAAAGCCCCCATCACTGTCCAGAGGACAAGAGAGGAAGCAAAACTCTACTCTTTGGCTTCCTAATCCTTTGAAGTATGAGAAATGGCTCCAGGCACCTTCACACTTTTGACAGAAAGTACCCTAGCTGTTTGTTATTGGGCTCCTGGTTTCATGTTTTCAGGTGTTGGAGAAATTTGCTAGATTTTGGGATGCCTTGTGACCAAGCAGCTGGGGAGTGTCATAGGAGGCAATGCGTTGGTTCTCAACCTTCCTAATGCCGCGACCCTTTAATACTCATGTGTGGGTGGGCCTGCCTAGAGACGGATAGAGGGGCGGTGTCTCGGTTCCTAAGACCATCGGAAATATGTGTTTTCTGATGGTCTCAGACGATCCCTGGGACCCCTGTGAAAGGAGTCGCAACCTACAGGTTGAGAACCATTGCAATAAGGTATATTTGAAGGGCCGAGGAACAGTGGTATGTCAGTCAATCAGTAACAAGGTATTTGTTGTTCAGTCATTTCAGTCATGTCCTACTTTTCATGACCCCATTTGGGGTTTTCTTGGCACAGATACTGGAGTGTCTTTTTGTTTGCTTCTTGAGATCATTTTACAGATGAGGAAACTGAGGCAAATAGGGTTAAGTGACTTGCCCAGGGTCACACAGTGAGGAAGTGTCTGAAGCCAGATTTGAGCTCAGAAAAATGAGTCTTCCTGACTCTAGGCCCAGTACTCTATCCACTGTGACACCTAGCTGCCTGACAAGCATTGACTAGGTTCTGATGTACCAGGCACAATGTTAAATTTATATATGCATGTGTATGTGTGTGTATATATGTGGGTGTATGTATGTATATTTATATATACACACTACAGACATACATATTTTTATATATACACACTACAGACACACATATTTCTTTGTATATATGTATCTATGTGTGCATACACATTTATGTACATGCATACATACACGTATGCATACATACATTCTCACTCTGGTTACATATCAAATTACATAACCTAGTTTCCCACCTTCAGCTACACTCTACACAAACTATATTCCTGATGCCAGCTGCTACTATGTCTGGTACCTGTCTATCACCCTCAAGTATCTATACCAAAATTTCCCACCAGGATCCATTTTGGGGACTTCTAAGCTAGTAGTGGCTGGTGTTAAATAGTGGCACGTGAAGAGCTTCTCTGTGAAGGCCCTTTCTTGGATGGATTTTGAGACTGATGTCCCAGGAGAAGCATAGCCTTACTTCTCCAGGCAGGCAAAACCAACAATTTATGATTTGGTTGAATATGGCCTGTGAGTTTACTATGGCACACCCCCCTGCCACTGCATTAGAGAGGGGAAGACTAAGTAGATAAACCATTATTTCCCTGGGCATGGTTTTGGAGGAAAAAAGAGTGGGTCAGTTGTGAGTGTATTATCAGTTACTTTTCAGGGCCAGTGGCAACCCTTTTCACCAGTGACTGATAGATATGTGCCCCCTAGGTGGGAGAGGAGAGGACCCTTTCAGGTTCCTCTGAGGGTCAGCTTGATGGCTTCCTATGTGTACCTGCTCAAAGGTTTGCTGTTGTGCAGGTCCCTAGGAGAAAGGAGCAGATTGTCTTGTCACCTGGTAGGGAAGCTTGAGAAAAATCTGCAGAAGGCACCTGTTACCACCAATAACTGAAGAGTCCAGGGGGGAATTCAGTTTCTTTTTTATTGAGAGAAGTTCCAAACTGAGTAACTTTCCTTTTCTTTTTTTCTTGGAGGTAGAAGGCAAGGCAATTGGGGTTAAGTGACTTGCCCAAGGTCACACAGCTAGTCTAATATGTCAAGTGTCTGAGGCCACGTTTGAGCTCAGGCCCTCCTGACTCTAGGGCTGGTGCTCTATTCACTGCACCACCTAGCTGCCCCCTGAGTAAATTTTCTTTTCTTTTTTTTTGGAGGTGGAAGGCAAGGCAGTTGGGGTTAAGTGACTTGCCCAAGGTCACATAGCTAGTATAATGTGTCAAGTGTCTGAGGCCACATTTGAACTCAGGCCCTCCTGACTTTAGGGCTGGTGCTCTATTCACTACACCAACTAGCTGCCCCCTGAGTAACTTTTCTTTAATGGGCCTTGGCATGTCTTTCTGGGCTCCTGCCCTTGGTTTTCCAGGAATTTCACTTGTATTGATGGACCTTGGATCCTGACTTGGTTAGTTGCCTTCGCATCCTGTATTAGGGTGTGGAGGTAGTCAAGGCCTATTGAGACTTCACTTCAGTGGGAGTGACCAGCACAATGCTCATTGTAATGGAGGATAACGGCTTGTGTGTGTGTGTGTGTGTGTGGGGCAGTGGATGTCTTAGCTATCCATCCCACCCACAGGTGGCAGAGAGCAGGGCTAGTTAGATATCCTTATGATAGGCCTGTAATGGTATACTGTGAAAGAAAGCTGTTCTTGATCCTCCTTCCAGAGGAGAACTGAGAAGAAGGCATTGGCCAGGTCAACTAACACATACCAGTCCCCCTCTGTTGTAACCATTCTTTCATTAGTAGCTATCATATTAGGTACCATGGAGGACAATAGAGCCCCCTGCCCTGTCTCATTCTTTATAGTCAATGAACAGGTCCCAAATCCCACTGGTCTTTCTGCTGCACCACACTGAATTATTCTAGGGAGAAGTGATGGGTTGGTTGTAAGATTCCCATTTGTTCTCATTCTTAGATTAGATCTATGATGTCCCCCTCTTGGGATCCCATATTGGCAGGTTTGTACTGCTTGGGATGGAATGAAGAATAAAGAAGGAAGAAATAAAAGGAAAAATAGAACAAAGAAGTATCTGGGACAAGCCATAACCACGTCCAGAGTACACTGATGGCCAGATATTGAAGGACAGAATGTGAGGTAAGTTATTCTTCTCAATGAACTGCAGTGATCAAATGTGCTACTAGAGCTACTCCAATGATATGACAAATGTCCTTAAGAGAGGTGAAGGATCTCAGTGTGAGGATGGCTAGGTCTGGGTTCCTTATATTGGGGGACAGTAGCCTTCTGGCAGGTCCTCCCTAACCTGGGACCACAGTAACCTGAGCCCCAGGGTCCAAAAGTCCCATTAAAAAGTGGGTTTCTTCTCCCGTTCACTGAATCACTATGGGTGCATAAGGATGGCTCTTGGCAGGGTAAGGAGATCAGGTCATACTTTTAGTCAAATGTCAAGTCCTTTTTATTTTTTAACATTGAAAAAAAATTATGGAACAAAGCAAGTATTTCCATAACATAGTATAATAAAAAAGATGATAGCACATGAAACTGCAAATCTACTATGCATAATTTGCTATTTCTTTCAAATATACAACCAAATACATATATAACAATATATATAATATACAAGAATTTTGTTTTTTCTTCCCTCTGCCCCAGAGATGACTAACATTACTCTCTTTCTCTCTCTCTCTCTCTCTCTCTCTATATATATATATATAATATACACACAATACATATATACATATATATGTGAAATTATTCTATACATAATTCTATTTTATCAGTTCTTTCTCTGGATACAGATAGCGTTTTTCTTCATATGTTCTTTATAGTTAATTTGAGTATAATAGTCAAAGTAACTTATTCACTCAAAGTCATTCTTAAAACAATATTGTTGTTATTGTATACAATGTTCTCTTGGTTCTGTTAATTTCACTTTTCATTATTCCATGCGAGTCTGTCCATATTTTTATAAATTTGAGCTCATCATTTCTTACAGCACAGTAATATTCCATCACAATCATATACCACAACTTGTTCAGCCATTCTTCAATTGATAGGCATCCCCTCAATTTCCAGTTATTTGCCACCACATAGAGAGCTCCTATAAACATTTTTAGAACATATAGGTTCTTTTTCCCTTTTCCCTAATTATCTTTGGAATTAGACCAAATAATGGTATTGTTGGATCAAAGGGTATAGGTAGTTTAGTAACTCTTTGGGCATAATTATGAATTGCTCTCCAAAATGGTTGGATCCTTTCACAATTCCACCAACAATAAATTAGCATCCCAATTTTTCCACATCCCACCAACATTTGTCACTTTTCCGTTCTATCATTTTAGCCAATTTGGCAGGCATGAAATGATATCTCAAGGTTGTTTTAATTTGCGTTTCTCTAATCAATAATGATTGGGTATATTTTTTCATGTGACTGTATATTGTTTTGATTTCGTCATTGGAAAACTGTGTTTTCATATTCTTTTTTTTTTTATTTTTTTGCTTTTTTGGAGTGTGGAAGGCAGGGTAAAACTTTCCCAAGGTCACATGGCTAGTAAGTGTTAAGTGTCTGAGGCTGGATCTGAACTCAGGTCCTCCTAACTCCAGGGCTGGTGCTCTATTCACTCACCACCTAGTTGTCCCTGTGTGTTCATATTCTTTAACGATTTATCAATTGGGGAATGACTTGTATTCTTATAGATTTGGCAAAATTCTTTATATATTTTAGATATGAGACTTTTATCTGACAAACTGCGGGTAAATCCCCTCTCCCCGCCCAGTTTTCTGCATTTATTCTTATCCTGATTACATTTGCTTTATTTGTACAAAACCTTTTTAATTTAATGTAATTGAAATAATCCATTTTATACCTCATTGTTTTTTATACCTTTTGTTTTTTCATAAATTATCTGCCTATCCATAAATCTAATAAGTAATATGCTCCACGCTCTTCTAAGTTTCTTCCAAAATCTCTTTTTACATCTAGGTCACGTGTCCATTTTGACCTAATCCTGGTTAGTGGTGTAAGGTATTGGTTTATGCCTAGTTCCTGCTGCACTGCTTTCCAGTTTTCCCAGCAACATTTCTTTTTTTTTTTTT
>CM053582.1:338136649-338179823 GCA_028627135.1 Pseudochirops cupreus | reverse complement strand
AAAGAAAAAGGAGGAAAAGGAAAACATTGGGAGGAATTTTGTTTCCACATAATTAAAAGTGCCCCCATCTTTGACAGCAGAATGTGGGTCAGAGGTGACTGATTCTAATCAGAGCTGTGATCTAGCAGGACCAGGATTCTGATCAGGTAGGAGGTTAGAGGCTTGGACCCGTGCATTCAGAATGTCACACTAGCCAATGGGGAGCAAAGCAGGAAATTCCAATGGAATCAGTATAAAAAGGCTCACATTTGTCTGAGTACGCATATTCAAAAAGAAGAAATATAAAATAAATGTGATGAAAACCTTAAAAAAAAAAACAGGTATCTAGAACACCACTAATTTATGTCATTTTTTCAGGATCACAAATCAAGTCTGTGTTAAACCTAGTAATGAACCTAGTTTTTTACCTAAGTTTCATGAAGTTGTGACTGATTGTTGACAGATCTGAACCCAACTCTTTATGAACTAAACCATTCTTCCTCTGCTAAGGAAGCATGTACTAAAACCACGGTTTTTCTTCACTTATTATGTACTTTTTTAAAAAATTGATATTTGGGTTTTTTTGTCTTGTTTTATTTGATAACACTGGATTTTTATGCCAGAAGGACACAGGCTCCACCAACACCCTTATATTTTTTCTTCTGCTCTTCTGCTGAAGAACTTTGCCTTCACGATGAGTGGCTACTTGGGGAGTTTCCCTGTTCCTAGAACTCTGTAGTACCCCCACCACATTGAGCATCCATGATGCGGGCAGGCCCCTCCTTGGTTTTGGCAGAATTAATCCTGGTCTGTTCACACTGACCAGTGTCCACAGCTTATCAAGAGGGACAGTTGGACAGTACCTTTGGTTCTTCTTCAAGGGGTAATTGCCTTATACCCACTTTCCTGAAATAACCTGGATGATACTTGTCCAAGTTGATCCAGTGATGGAGCAGCCCTCCCGCATTGCCTGGGCTTCAGGGTGCTTAGGATGCTTGCAGATGTGCTGGTGCGGTGGCTGACAGGCCCGTGGAGCTCCCGCCTCTTCCTCAGGTGCAAAGGCATATCTATCGCAAGGCACCGCAAAATAGGAAAGAAAGCCACTATTATGTACATTTTTATAATCACTTTATGATCTCTGCATTGTAAATATCCCACAAGGTTGGTTAAGTGCCTTTGACAAACTACAAACTTTACCAAGCTAGTTGCTGTATGTCCTTTCAAAGGTTATACTTCATCTCTTTTCATGTTCCTCCTTTATTTGTGAAGTTAAGAGTGTTGTAATGACTCTTGATCCTCTTTGCCAACAAAAAAATATTTCCAGTCTATCTTACTCTATCAAAAAAAAATGTGTAAATATTTGGGGACTTGGATGGGATTCAAATTCCTTTCCTTTCCAAAGACAAACAATCAAAAGTGGATGTTGCAAATTTATAAAGAACAAGTATGGCTCCAAAGAAGAGAAAATATTCCCATACCACTCCTTTGTAGAGGTGGGTAGCCCATGGCAACGGTACACTGCAACTATTTTCAGATTTTTTCATGTACTGATCATTTTTAATTTTTCCTTTTTTTGTCCTTTAAAAGTATTCTGAGATGGGGTAGTCAAATTTGGCCTCAGACACTTAACATACTTACTAGCTGTGTGACCTTGGGCAAGTCACTTAACAATTTCCCTGACTTCCCCCCTCCAAAAAGCAAAATGTGTGTGTGTGTGTGTGTGTGTGTGTGTGTGTGTGTGTGTGTGTGTGTGTGTGTATTCTGAGATGGCTTTTTGGGAGGGAGTAGGAAAAGCATGCTGGAAGAAATTACAGTGATGTAAAAGAAATGGCATCAATAAAATTTACTTTTAAAAAGAGAAGATTTGGAGAGTGGAGAGAGGGGAAAAGAGAATCACAAAAGTCAACAAAGTTTCTTGCAAGCAGCAAATAAGAGCATCTGAGGACCCCACACTCCTCTGTTCAGATTCATCTTAAACTGATCTGACTTTGTGGAAATACAATCTTAACTAAGCTAGTAACCCATATTTTATTAGGAGAAAGTTCTCAGTAAAGATGACCTGTCTCCAGCAGGACTGGAGTGACTTTCTTCACATACTTTTTTAATCAAAGTATTCCTTAAGCTAAAACAACAAAAGTACTTATGGGGGGGAGGGGGGGAGCTGAAGCCAGTCTTGTGTTAGTCTTTTCCTCAATTTATCATACTCTGTAGCTCAAAGTGAGGTAACCAGGATGGAAACATTGCATTCCATTTCAAACACACAGGCCTTCCAGGGAGATACTATTCACACTGTAGAAAGATGTTATTGTAATGTTGTGATCCTAATGGTGATTGTAAAATTTCATGGTTTTTAAAATGATACAACCCTGGAGACATGTCCTAAATGAACCCGAACAAAACGATGTTTGGAAATGAAAGGTTGCCAACATCTATACTTTGCCCTTTGGAAAATATTGATCAGCCACCATCAACTTTGATGTAACAGGAGAGCAGTGCAATTTTGACTGTATTCTGAGTAAATGCCTGCCTATTCCAAATCATGTTTAGCTTCTACATCTTCCAAGGAACAAACTGGAAATTATCCAAGCCACAGCCATAGCTTCTCAAAAAAGAAACCAATCCTAAAGCCAGGCTGCTAGAAAAAGTTGTCCCTTATAGATTGTCCAGGCAATCAAAAGTATGGTAGGATACCATTTGCAACTCCTTAGTTCCTGGGGATCTAAGCTTATTTGTCCAATTATGATGCCCCAAGCTTATTCACTCTGAAAAGCCACCCCTTTCATTTATTTAATAGCCTTTATTATTTTGTATCACTTGTATCTATCCTGCCAGTAGAACACAAACTCCTTGAGGGAAGGGACCTTTTTGTTTTTGTCTTTGCATCTCCTAGCAAAGTGCCTGGGACCTTGTGGGTGTTCACTAAAAGTTTGGTGAACTAAATTGAAAATTGTTGTACCAATAGAAGTGTTTAAAAATATCACAGTCAGAAAGAGAGTCACCGTTGGTTAGGTAACATATTGAAGGAAAGAGGCACTTGGGAGATTAACATAGAGGTCCTGGCAGAGGAAATAATGACAAGAAGCACAGCAAAAGCTAGTATCTATGTAGCACTGAGCATGAGCCAAGCACTTTATAATGACTAAAAACAACCCTGGGAGGCAGGTGCTGTTACAACCCTCATTTTACAGGTGAGGATACTGAGGCAAACAGATGTTAAAGGACTCATCCAGAAGGTGAGATTTTCTACAGAGGAGAGAGAGGAATGAGAGGATGTTAACAAGACATAAGTGGAGATAAGAGAGAGGGTGAGGGATGAAGGTGGAGAGGATGGCACCACCTTAAACTGCTCAACTGCAGGGTCAAAACTTCAAAGGGAGGAAAGTAAAACCCTAACAGGACAGAGGAGTAATGGGGTTAGAAACCATGGTTGGGACCAGGAATGCGTTGACCAGGAGCGAGAGAGACAGAGAGCTGGAAAGGTGGGAGGGTTTGATCCATCAGAAAAGTGTCAGGGTTTTGCACCATGGAAGTGGAGCCCTTATGGGAGACGGTGAGATTAAGTTTAACCATCCCTGTGTGCGGCCAGCAGGGTGATAACACTTGTTATTGGAATTGAGGATGATAATTAACTAAGAGACTAGGCTGTTTGAGGGAATATCAGAGTGTGTGTGTGTGTGTGTGTGTGTGTGTGTGTGTGTGTGTGTGTGTGTGTGTGCGCGCGCGTGTGTGTGAACTTCAATTATTTTTATATGTATATATACATTTTTTACATATTTTGGGTGTATATATGTAAACTTCAATTATTTTTATATGTATATATTTTTTACATATTTTATGTGTGCGTGTCTGTGTATGTATACATATAAAAATAATTGAAGTTCCCAAGTTGATTGGTTGTTGTCTTTCCTTACTGAAGAGGACCAAAATGACATCGCTTGTTGACCCCAACATTGGGGTCGTGCGTCCAGCTGTGTCCCAGAGACACCGCAAGTCTGGCTCCAGACCACTGCAATAACACAAACGTAACAAAGTGAGTCACACAAAGTTTACGGTTTCCCCATGAATACAAGTTATGTTTATATCTATTATACTGTAGTCCATTATGTAATATTGTATCTAGAGAAAAAATGTATATACTTTACTTAAAAAATATTTTCTTGCTAAAAAAAAAACACTAACCATCACCTGAGGCTTCGGCGAGCTGTAATCTTTCTGCTAGCGGAGGGTCTTGCCCTGATGCTGACGGCTGCTGACGGCTCCGGGCAGTGGCTGCTGAAAGCGGGGATGCCTGTGGCGAGTTCTTAAAATCAGACAATAAAGTGTGCCACGTCTACTGACGCTTATGAGGCCACTGTAAGGTTATTAATTGGCCTCATTTCAATATTGCTGTACCTCAAGCAACAGGGAGGCCTTAGGAGAGAGACGGGGGAGGGGCAGGTCAATGAAGCAGTCAGAACACACACATTTATCGACTAAGCTTGCCCTCTCCTATGGATGCATTTCGGGGCACCTCCAAACAATTATAATGATAATATCAAAGATCACTGATCACAGATCACCCTAACAGATATAATAATAATGTCAGAATTTGAAATAGTGAGAGAATTAACAAAATGTGACACAGATAAACAATGTGAGCATGTGCTGCTGGAAAAAAGGTGCCAACGGACTCGCTCAACAGAGGGTTGCAAAATATCCTCAATCTATAAAAAAGAAAACAAAACCAAAATAAAAAACCCCACTATCTGTAATGCACAATACAGTGAGGCACAATAACTTGAGGTATGCCGGTACTGTTCCCAGTAAGGCTCGGTGTCAAATGCCCTTCTTGGATGAGGTCCTGATAGCTAAGAGGTCTAGGAGCTGACATCTGGGCCACAGAAGAGACCCTGGTATCTGAGGCTCCCATCCTGGGTAAGTCACAAATGACAAACCTGGCATTTAGACATTTGATGGTTATAGAGGGCTAATGGGTCTTCTCATTGTTCTGATCAACCAAGGATGAACAGGCACCTGTCCCACATGGCAATAAAGGTGCAATTCAGCACCGACGGGAGGGCTGGAACACAGTTGCAGTGATTTGGGGCAGAGTGGTACTGAGCTCCAGAGCAGTACACCCCTAGGTAAAGGTCTACAAACCCAAGTGTGTAGCAGAGCTAGACCTGGTCCATTCTCACCAGTTCTGGGATGAATGGCCCAAGCTAGCAAATAGCACAGCATGGATTTGAATCCCAGTCTTAGGACCAACCTTGGGAATACTTCCTTAGACTATCCAGCCCAAACCACTCATTTTGTAGCTTAGCAAACCAACCAAGGCCCCCAAGGCTAAGTGATTGCTCAAAGTTACACGGGTAGTAAGTGATCAAGCCTAGGTTTGATTCCAGGTCTTCTGACTCCAATTTCAGTGCTCTTCTGATACCAAGTCCAATGTTTTTTCTCCTCCACCACACTTCCTCCTACCACCCCACCCCTCAAACTCTGTTCTCATTAGCAACATGGGGAAAACCTAGTGCTCGGAGGATCACTCACTGGTATTATTATGAAGTAAGTGTTCAATAACAGTGAAAGCAGTACCAAAATGTCAACTATTGTTATTACTTTGTAAGAAGGGATGACTTTCTTTCTTTTTGAAAAACTTTCTGGTTGCAAATACAGTTACACAAGGGCTCTAAAAGAAAGACTCAGAAAGAGATTCAAAAGTTTAACGACACATTTAGTCAAAAGCATGCAGGGAAAACTGTTGACTTCAGGTCCATGACCATGACCATGGTTTGACAAACGTTCATCTCACAGAGTAACCAAATTCTTATCATTCTGGAGCTGGTACAAAAGAACAGCAGCCACACAACACCATATCCACTTTAATATTCAAGTTACAATTGCTGCAGTTACAATGATAGCAGTTCTCAGTGTTGAGATGTGGGAGATGGGACTTAGCCCAGGCATCGACATGAGTATAACCATCCAAATAAAAAAATACCTACAATCAGTAAGTTCTCTGGCTGTAGGCAAATGGGTGAAACTGTAGATTTTTTTAAAGGAGGAAAAAAAAGTTCTTGGGAGAGACTCGGGTCTATCGGTGAACACATATCAATTATTCAACAATTCTCTATTTTGTGGATCAAGTCCTGCTTCCATTAATTCTCTCTCCTTGGTATTCAATAGTCAGAACCTAGTTGTAAAGCTCCTACTTTCATGAAAGGCCATGTTCTAGGTAGTGTATTTGATAACAAAATGCAAGAAAACATGCCTGCTGCTGCTGTAACTAGAAACCCCAGCATCCAATATGAGTTTAGTTGGGGAGCAGAGTGGTTTAGGGGACCATTCGGGGACCATTCCCGACTGTGGCTGAACAGACGTCATGGGAGCTGAGGAAGTTAACGAGCTGGAAAGCTGTGATTTGGGGCAAGGAAAGTTACAAACCACATAGTGAACACACTGTAGAGGAGGGACATTGGCCTGGAGTGACAGCAAACAAGCAGCAACAGCAGTAACAACACTCAGGACCTGAACAGCACAAAGTACAGCAGGAGCTAGGTTCTGCGTGAGACGGCCAAGAGAGGGCTTTGAAAGTGGCAGTGGAGAGTGAGAAATGCCCCGAATGCTCCTGGTCCTGTGCAACAGGGAATGCTGGAGAAGAAGCCGGCATTAGAGAGGGTGCCAAGAGAGGCAAGGTCTTCAGAAGGGGAGGAATGTGAGAAGGCTGGAATGAAAGAGTGTGTTAACATTAGCAGGTCTAAAGGGCAGAGGAGAGTTAGGGATGAACTGGATAGGGTATGTGGGAGGGGGGAAAGTGGGCCTAGTAGAGATAGCTTTACTTTGAGTAGCCATGGGAGAAGGTGGGGAACTTATGTCCTTCTGCTTCAGTGCCCCCCTCCCCGTGGGGCCTGAGCCCCTCTGATGGAACAAGTCAGCAGAAGATGATGACAAGAGGGGGCCAGGATTTAGTCTCCCTACTTCAGCAGGGAGGAATGCATACCCTGAGGAAGGAAACACTGCCTGCCCCAGGGCTTTGTCAAAGAATTTACAGTCTAATAGAAGGCATAGGAAAAGTTTGTAAATATAATAGAAAGAAGAAGCACAATAATAAAGTAATTTAAGAAACATATTATGGGGATTCAGATATGGAAGAAACCACAACTGACTAGGAAGAAGGTCAGGGCAGGCTTCATGAAGGGGTTGGTACTGGAACTGGGACCTGAAGAATGGGAAAAATTTTGACAAGGCATACACTGTGTCTGGCTGGAGGGCATTTCAGGTAAAGGGAGTAACATGAGCAGAAGTGCAGGGAGTGAGAAGTACAAGGAATACTCAGGGAACAGTGAAGGAGTTGTCCGGTCTAGCCAGAAGCAGTTAGGAGGCTATGGCAGTGATCCAAGCAAGTGACAACAGGGACACAAACTGGGAGGTGGCAGTGGCAACAGAAAGAGGGTGGAGGGAGGACATGTTGTGAATATAAAACTGATAGGACCTGGTAATTGATTAGATGTGGGGAAAGAGGGAAGACAGAAGGCCAGGGAGAATGGTGGGCCCATTAATGGTCAGGAAAATGATCTGATTGGGGGCAGAAAATGAGTTTTTGATGTGGAATTTGAAAAGCTAATGGGACAAGCTGATGACCAGATGACAGTTGTCAATACAGAAATGGGGTTTAGGCAAAAGACGAGGGTTGGAGGAAGTCACAGATTTAAGTCATGCACATGGAAGTAATTTTTATGTGAGTGAATTAGGTTACAAAGAGTGAGAGTGTAGCAAGAGAAGGAGGCAAAAGTAAAAACCTGAAAGAAATACCTATAAGGGGTAAGGGAGGGGAGGAGAAAGAAGAGACAAAGATCACTTTAATATACAACTTTGCAGTTTACTTTTATAACATTCCGTATTATAATTATCTGTGCTTGTGTCTTATCCCCCACTAAACCCATAAGCACTATGAAAGGGACAGTGCCTTTTCTAAACCATTTTTTTTAATCTCCCCTAGAACCAGGCAAAATGCTGGCACCTGCACACAGCAAGTGCAAAAAAAAAACAAACTGCTGAATGAAAGAGTTAATGAATAGATGGAGAAAGTTTGGAGAACTAGTGTCATGGAAGCCAAATGAGGAAGGGGTTGGTGAATAGTGTCAAATATTGCAAAAAGCTCAAAGATTATTGAAAAGGACTTGATAATAAGGAGAATATTGGTGGCCTTCAAGAAAGCCGCGTTGGACACTGAAAGCAGGTTGCTAAGGTTTAAGAATTAGAAGTGATGAGGTGATGGAACCTTTAAATATACTTATTTGATTTTTGGTGCCAACTAATTTAAGAGTGTCTCCCTCGGAAGATGAAGCAAGGGGGAAAAGCAAAAACTCAAACAATTAAATTATGCTCTTTGTCTACATGCTAGTGATATTAGAGATCAAAGCTAATGGAAGAAGAGAATTTGGCGTGTAATCTGTGGATTTCTTTCATTCACATCTTGTGAACGTGCCCACTTCTTCCTTGCTCGTCTTTACCTCCTGCACAACTCTCTCTTCTCCATTTAAATAGAAGATGGCTGTAACTGGAAGGGAGCTGGTGGAAAACTAAAGACAACAGGACTTTGTCTGAAAAGCTAGGACATTATGAATTGTTCCATTTGGAGCAGAAAGGTATGCCTATTAAGGAAAGGGAGAGTATAAAGATAACAATTTTTAAAATCAAATTCTGTCTACAAGCCACATCTACATAAGATGAATGTAGACTGCAAACTCTGAATATCTGTCCCATCCTCACTTGGTTGGGTAGTTCTTCTGTTATGGAACAGCTGTGTGCATTACCTCCCACCACCTTGCAGTATCAGACAATGAGGCAAAGCAGGATTCTAGAGTACAGAAACTGATCTCATTTGAGACCATCCATCCCCTCGCATCAGATTTTGGGTATGTGTCGGCTGGGAAGACCTGGGAATTCTTCTGGAAGCACAACATAGAGTCTGCATGTAGGACACGTCCCCTGTTGTTTCAGCCATGGTTTAATGCACTACAGATAAAAAAGAAGACAAGTCAATCAGTGATATTCAAATACCTACTACACCAAAAAAAACTTACCATTTACACCAGTGTCACCCAATTCTTACTTGACAAATTTCCAAGTCAGTTGCCTCTTCATGTCCCCCTCTCTACTGCCGTTAGCCCCACCCCACTCTGTAGCCATGCTCCCCCTCTTACTGATGATTCCTCAGGGGAAAGGATATAGCTGGCATTAGTGCCCCTACTTTCCCTGTTTAGGAAAATGTTTTCGCAGTCACTGTTTCTATTTCTTCCCTGCCTCTAACTCCCAAGGTTATCTCAAGGTCACAACAGGCTGCCTCTCAAATCCAGTTCCCATTCCTTTTTACTGCTGTACGGAGTGCAGCTAAGTGGTGTAGCTGATAGAGTACTGGGCCTGGAATCGGGAAGACCTGACTTCAAATGGAACCTCAGACACTTGCTAGCTCTGTGACCCTGGGAAAGTCACTTAACCTGTTGGCCTTTTTCCTCATCTGTAAAAATGGGGATACAAGTAACAACATCTACCTTCCAGGAGGGTTGCAAGGATCAAATGAAGTATCTGTGAAGTCCTTAGCACAGTGCCTGGCACACAGTAACCTTTACATAAATGTCAGCTATCACTAGCTATCATCGTCATCCATCCATATTCATCAACTGGAAAACCTCTTACATATACACCACCAAGACAAAGGCACAAACAGTTATCTAATACACACCTCCCCCTGCTCTGTCCAAAAGATGCCTCAGACACTTGTACAGAAGGAAAGAACTCCATACGTATCAACAGACAGGCCAATGTTTTAATGTAAAGTCCCCTTCGTGGTGGATGTGCTTCAGGACTGGGGTCTGATTGGCAACTGTGACAGGGCAGGCAAATGGCTCAGAAGCTGGCTTCCAGACATCCCAGACATGACCTGGCCATTTGTCAAGCCATCTCAATGACTTACTGACTATCCATCTTAGCTTTGTCAACAAGAGACAGGGAGAGAAGTCATGAGCCATATGTCAGAAAAGGGGGGGGGGGGTATGGGAAGGGCAAAGTGGAAAATACAGGACCATTCACCCCATCCCTAAAAGGTAAACTGAATGAATGACCTGCATTCTACTGACTAAGACAACAGCAACCAGTACACTGAGTCTGTATGAAACTTATTTCCTAAGTTTTCAGTCTCTTTTAAAAATTCAAGTGGGGAAGAAGAAATATTGTTTTCAGTGATCTTTCAGGATTGGGCACGCTGAGTATCTCTCTTTATAGCAGTGCAGAGATGCAAAATGCAATTCCAGTCTATATCGTATATCTCTGAAATAGTTTTCTATGGCTAGGTCTTGAATGAGCTGGCTATTGTTCACTTCCCTGAGAAACCTTCCTCATATAAGATTATCTTTTCCTGTGTCAAATTACATCTCTGCAACAGAAGGCCCAGATCACAAATTGTATATCGATAGTGCTTGTACAGCAGCAGAGCCAAGAGTTAGATTAATCTATATAAATGCCAAGAATCCACAAAAGGCCTGCCTGCCTCACATTATTCTAACATCAAACACTCAGGTTCTGAACATCTTAAAAGGCAAATACAAGGCGCCTAGATACCATGCTTAGCTGCCTCTTGCACTGTGTGATCACAGGAGGCCATCGTTAAGCTAGAGATGTGATCCTCTGGATAAAAGATGACCCAGAATATGTACAGCACACCAGTATGAAGTAGCCCTGTATTCTAACTTCTGCCACTAGAATGCTTCTTCAACATAGCTGCAGAGGCCTGCCCACCCTGATTCTCACTCCAGCAGCCTTCCCCAGCACAGTCCCAGTTTTTCTTGAGCATAAAGCATATGGGAGTATAAATAGAATGGCACGTGCTTTAACAGCTAGGGCCTGAGAATAAGGAACAGGACGCTATCATCAGAAAGGCTGAGGAGTACCACATGGCACAGCACTCTGCAGCCAATGGGTATCAGAGGCATACTAATGGCTAACAAGGAAGAATCAAAAGGATTCTGAGGAGCAGAAGCACGGTGACAGAAAGAATGTGAGCAAATCAAAGGACCTGCCTCGGATACCGACTAGCTGTGTGCCATTGAGCAAGCCAGCTAACCTCTCTGAGGCCGAATCTCCTTACCTGCAACATGGAGACAACGGCAGCCCATTCACCACACAGGCGGTTGCGAGGATCAAGTGAGATAACAAACACAAAGCATCCTGCAAAGCTTAAAGCTCTGCATACACGTCCGCCACTGTTATACTTATCTTTCTCCATCTATAAGATGATTTAAGAGAGCTGAAGGCAAGTCTCCAGCCACCCATATTTTAGAAACCAAGTAAAATCCAGCTTCCTGTGGAATGGAGCCTGGGGAGCAGTACTTGCCACAGAGAGCCCAAAATGATTGGACTAGTCTTGTCCAGAGCTTAATGAAAATGATGTGAGGAAATGGTACATGTCAGCTGATGGTGCTGAACAGGGAACAGTCTCCTAAGAAGGGCTGTATGAAGGACAAAGGGATGTGAGAGTCAGTGCTGTGCTCCAAATGAATATGGGACTGTTTCTATCTGTGAAGATACATGTAATCCTACTAAGAATCATAACATCTCAGAGTTGGAAAGGACCTCAAAGGTTATCTAACACCCCCTTCTGAAAGTGAGAATCCTCCTTAGCTCATACCTGACATGATTTTCCTGACTCCTCTTGAAGACCTCCAGTGCATGAGAATTTCCTACCTCCAGAAGCACCACATTCTATTTTTGGACAATTCTAATTTTCAGAAGCTTTTTTATTTTGAAACACGTATTATTGATAAATCTTTTCTCTCTTACATCACTATCACAATTTTTTTTCCTTGTAGCAACTTAAAATTTGTCTCAGCACTTATAATTAAATATTTATTTAAGTCATCTTCATAGAAGTGATAGTTGAAGCCGGGGACATGGATGAGATTACAGAGAGAGAAGGCATAGAGGGAGAAGAGATAAGGCCCAAAGACAACCTTAAGGGATACTGCGGTGGGTGAAATCTGAAATAACTGAGGGGCTTCTGAGCAAATCGATTTATTAAGCAATACATGCCAACTGAGTAACAGCTTAGCACTGGGCCGCAAATACAGGAGGAGATAGACTTTTAAAGATTTAAACAGAGCGATTAACAGAATATAATACAAGATACAAGATTGGGTAATCTGATTTATAACTGGAGGGAAAATTAAGGGCTTTCCGAGTTGGGAAGTGGATGAATGAGATGAGAGTTGGGAGGGGAGAGAGCAAGCAGGTAGACTTTTCCAGATGTGAAATAGGATGTCACTCAATTCCCACAATCAGCAAGCAGGTAGAATTTACAGGAAAATGAAACTTAGGTCTCAAAATGGAATCAAGTTTTACAAAATGGTGTCAGTTTGGTTCGTGCAATTCCCACAGTTCTCTCACTTCTCACTTTTAAGAAGGAAGAACACAAAGAGAAAGTGAAGGATCCTAAGGAGGAGCCGTCAGAGGGTCAGGGGAAGCACAAGAGCAGCATCATGGAAGTCAAAGGATAAGAGAGTGTCAAGAAGGACAGGGTGGCCAACAGTGACAAACGCTCCAGAAAGGCCAATGAAAACGACTTTTAAACAATTCAGATAAGCCTCCAGAAGAGAGAACCCCTGATTTACGCCTTAACCTTAGAGCTTTGGGCCACTGGAAGAACTGTAATCACTGGGTAGTCCAAGAGATCCCGCACAATGCCTCTGCTAAAATCAAGGTGTCCCAGGGACAGAAATAAGAACTGGACCTAGGATTTCACTGGGAAAGGGAACCCTAATGAAGGAATCTCCTCTACCAACATGACTTCCCCAGGGCCCCTCAGCCAGTAAGTGTTAAAAGTATACTTGAACTCATCTTTCTGGTTTTGAGGCCTGCTTTCTCTCTCTCTCTACACACACACACACACACACACACACACACACACACACACACACACACATACACAATTACACAATTCATTCATTCATTCATTTATTTATTTAGCGATCTCTATGTGTGTGTATATAAGTATATATATATGTATTCATGTGTGCATATCCCTATGTATGTGTGTGCATATCCTTATGTATGTATATGTACATACATACACACATACACACACACACACACCCCTACATATACTTCTCTCTGTGTGTATTTGGCAGCGTTTCTTTTTTTTTCTAGACATTTCTTTGTGGTACACTGCAAACCAGAGAGCTGATGGCAGCCCACTGGAGAACTTAAACAACTTACCTGAGTATGGAATTTGTGAGCACAAGCCAGCACAGAAAGGTTTTCTGGAGTGAGGTTGTCATGGCAGATCACACAAGGCTCCTCTTCATCACCCTATGTACGAGAAACACAAATGAGCACATCTTCTCTTTGCTGAGCTGTACCACCCTGACCAATGTGCTCAGAATCAATGGCTCTGGACACTAAGCCCTTCTGTCTTCTCTGCCTCTGAGAGTAATCCTTCCACTATGTACCACTCATTCCATTTCCACTGCTGCTACTCAAGCTCAGGCTCTCAACATCTCTCACTTGGCAAGTATAACAGCCTCAAGAACATTCTATCTCTCCTCACTCCAAATTTTTCACATTGATGCCTCTATAATCTCCCTTTTCCACTTCTCTGACTACATCACTCTTCTACTGAAAACAAAACACAACAACTTCCTACCCACTGTGGGGCCTGGTATGACCTGACTCTATCTTGGTTTTCCAGTTTTCTCTCACACGAGGCTATATTCTGACTTAACTGAACTTGTCATCATCCCTCTTCCTCATGCTGCCTTCTCTTATTTCCATGCCTTTGCCCCTGCCTTCCTCCCTCTCGCCCTATCTCCCTGGATGCCATGCTTTAAGTGAACTCTCTTCCTAGTGAAATCCCTCCCTTCCTTGAAAGTTCAAATCAGATTCTGCCTCCCCCATGAAGTCTTTGCTTCTTCCCCTAGCTAAAAGTGATCTCTCTCACTTCACATTTCACACGATACTTTATACAAATGTCTTCTTTGCACTTATGGCATCCCACCTTGTTTTATAATTATTTCTGCATAATCTCAAACCCTGCCTTTAGATTACAAGCCCCTTGAAATTAGGAGCTGTCTTATTTCATCTCTGTATTCCTAGTGCCCAGAAGAAAGTTGGTACTTCAATCAAAATCTGTAGAATCAAATTAAGTTACCAAGTTTTTGGTCCCTTCCCATGCCACAGGGACTTGTGGGTTGAGGGGTCTCCAGGCAGAACGTGGGGGTTGCTCAATGTTAGGTTTTGGTTGAGGATGGCTAGGAGGAATAGAATCAGCACTCTGCGCTCCTTGTACTTGGTTCTGAAAATGGAAATATTATGATGAATATTCTGTGTTTAAGGCCCAACAACAGACCTGTACAACATATGGCCCACAGACCACTTGCAGCTGGACAAAGCAGAATGCTATGCAGGCCTACCCAAGGGTATCAGACCTCTTAATAACTTCTTCTTAAAGGGTCAGTGAGCCCTATTAGCTCTGTCTGAAAACAGCCTTGGGGCCTGAGGATGACCTTGCTCAGGCAGCAGGCTAAATGTTGTGCAGACTTGCCTTAAATATTTGGAACTTCTGGGGTAGAATAAAATGATTCAATGGTATTGCAGAAGGTTAAGAGAGGGGATCTCTTCATTTCAATGAATAGAATCCTGATAAATCTGGCCCCAACACAGGGTGTTTTTTTTGCATCTTTAGTGAAAACTCCCAAAGGACAGTAAAGAAAGCAGGAGAAAAAAAATGAAAATCACATCTATATGTCCTATTCAAAACAAGTCTTCCCAGAAAACCAGCAATTTTCTTTTCCTTTAGAATAATACAAATTTAACTAAAAGTGAGCTGGTTTGATTTTTACCATTTCCAGTTGCCTGAATTTCTCTAAAAGGATCAGTGGATCAAGAGTAATGGTAAACGTGCTGATGTTTTAAACCCATTAATGAATGGCCCAAAATTTCTAGAACAAATAGTTGCTTTCCTGAGTTTTTAAAGCTGAAGTGATTAAATCAGTCAATACTTTTGGAGGCTGCACAAGGTCATGACATGGAGTTTCTTACCTGGGATCTTTTAGGTCCGATCATTTGGGAAACTCTACGAACTATTTCATCAAAAGTCAGCCCAGTTAATGATCTACCATTGGCATCCTTCAGTTTTCGTAAAAGGTCTGTGAGCTCCTTCCTGAAAGAGATCAAATATAACAAGTCCCAGGAAGTCTCGTCATCCTATAAGCATGTGCACTCTAATCTCGACATGAAAACACCTCACAGGCTTCACATCCAGTGTCCTTGTTCTAAAAAGTGATTATCACATAGTTCTCTGTGCAATCACCTGACACTCAGCCCTTAAGTATCTCAAGGCTCCCACAGCTTAGACTGGGCTAACATGTCAAGTATTTCTTCCCCAACCAAAGAGACTTTAATGTTAAGTCACAGAAAGGATGGCAAAAGGGCACTCTGTGCAAAATCAATTTGCCATTCACTTATTTACGTGATAAATTTATGCTTCTCAACTTGTTTCTCCCTAGGGGCTGACATTTTCCTCCTTAATCCTGCTGTTACTAGATCCTCGGCCTCCTCAGCAAGTACAAAGAGTTTTCATCATAAATATCGAAACATTCAAAAAGAGCTGAGGAACCTTATTAAATGAAATCATAATTGTAAAGTGCTTAGCACAGTGTCTAATACATAAGCACTACATAAATGTCAGGTGGTGGTGGCGGCAGTGGCGGTGGCGGCGGTGGTGATGGCGGCAGTGACGGTGGCGGCAGTGGCAGCGGCAGCAGTAGTAGTATATGCAAGATCCCTTTAACGTTCTCTCACATTTTTCATTATCCTGTGACCCAAAGCCTGCTCCGATATCTTAGGACCAAACAAAGTCCTTTTCTCCATGTAATGGGGTACACTGTAAATATCATGGAGAGCAGCTGTAGAATGGTATTAACACTAGATCTGGAAGCCTAAAGACCTGGGTTCAGATCCTGTTTCTACCAATTATTAGCCTGTGTAACCTTGGCCAACATGTTTAACCGTTCTGAGTCCCACTTTTGTCCTACACAAACTATGAGGGTTGCATTAGATTATTTTTAAGGTTCCTATCAACTCTAAAATCCTTCTAAAACAAATTTTCTTTTACTATTACTGCAATCAGAATTTTACATCAGGCTCTAGTGTTTTATTCTCACCATCAATTTTGTTGTTGTGAATTTATGAGATCTTAATTTAAGCCTGAAACATGGCAGAACGTATATTGTATTTTACAGGCATATAAAATACAAGACTTCACATGAAGAGATTCTCAAAGACCAGGATTGTTCACATGTGTAGAGAAGTGGTATCAGAAGACACTTCAGAGCTCTGGAGCGGAGGAGTTGAAGGGCCTGTCACTGCTGTGTCACAACTAGGAAAAGCCCAACTGGGAACGCCATTATTTTTTTCACTCCACCATGTTACCTAACACAGAAACTAATGCCACTAAATAACATTAAAAAGCAGCAAACCTAAACCGAAGACAAAGAAGCTCGTCTGTATAACAATCAATCAGGACACTTCAAGACAACTGCCACAGCTCAATGCCTGAAGACTGGACAAGTTTAGGTTCCCAGGATCACAGAATTAGAGGTGGAAGGAACTTTACTGATCGAGTACAAAATGGTTAAGTGATTTGACCAGTTTCACACAAGTAATAGGTAGCAGAGGCATGATCTGAACTGAGGGCTTCCTGACTCTAAGTCGAGGACTCTATCCCCTATACTTTGATGTATCCCCTATACTCAAAATAACCGAGGCCCAGACAGGTGAAGTAACTTCCATGGAATCACAGAGCCAGTAAGTGTCTGAGGCAGGATCTCGTCCTAGGATTTAACAAGGGATCTTAGAGACCACCAAGTCCAACCCCATCATTTTACAGATGAGGAAACTGAGGCTGAGATTCAGTTTCTTGCTCAGGGTCACACAGCTAGCATCTGAGGCAGGATTTACACTCAAGCCCTCCTGCCCCCAGCACACTCTCCACTCTATCAAGATATCTCATTGGTTAGATGTGTATCAAGGCTTAGGACTAACACCTTAAGAAGCAAGAAATGAAATGGAAATGCCCAGCTGCGATCGTGGTACTACTTGACGCTTCTATGGTGTTGCAGTTTTCAGACTCTTATAGCAGAAGACACAGGATGCATACCCCTACTCTTTTAACAGATCAAGACCCTGCATTTCACAGTGGCCAGTCTGGAGCCCAGGCCTCTGTTCCTCCCACCAGGCCACAAGACTTCTCTTCTGCCAGTTTTTTGTCAGAATCTTTCCTTCTCCCTCTAGCAGAAGCAGCTAGGAGGCTTGGTAGAAAGTGCTGGGTCTGGAGTCAGGAAGACTTGAGTTCAAACCCGGCCTCAGACACTTACTAGCTGTGTGACCCTGGGCTAGTCACTTAACCTCTAAGTTTCCTTGACTGTTTTAAAACGACGAAAATAATGGCACCTACTTCCCCAGGTTACTGTGAGATTAAATGGGATATTTGTAAAGCTCTTAGCATGCTGCCTGACACATACTAAACATTTAATAAATGCCTTTTTTTAACCTTGCTTCCTTCTGAGAACCTGATAGAGCAATGGTCAGATTTCTGCAATAATAAAACATACCCATTTAAAATGTGTCACCAGAGTAAACCTAGCTTCAGCAACGCCCCATATAACATGTGCCTACCATTAAAGCAACATTACCTGCTATATTCTGGAAAGGCGGTTTTCAGCTTATCCATGATCCTCTCCCAGCTGATCTTGATGCGCTCATTTCCCATGACCGCCTCAGAAATTCTGGTTTCCAAAACTTGCCCTTGTAAAGGTTGGGTCATACCAGTCACCTAAAAGGGTGATGATGTCATTGTCACAGGAAATCTTCCAATTCAACACAACAAACATGACTTAGATGCTCAATTATCTACATATGGGTAAGACTCTGTGCCAAGGGCTGGGAGATTAAAGATCCTAAATAGCTTCTACCCTTAAAAATCTTACATTCTATTTTGGGTGGAGGGGAAGAGAAAAATCACCAAAAAGAGAAGGTGCCACATGGACTAATACATGAAGAAAGCACTGGACTCTAAGGTGTGAAGGCAGAGAGGGGAGAGCCTATGCAAAGGTGAGAGGATGGAAGATGGGATGCTGAGTCAGGGAAAGAGAAAATAGTGAGAAGTCAACATCAGAAAACATTTACTAACAATTACAGCTGTTCAAAAGTAGAACTGGGTTCCTCAAATGGTAATGAGTTCCCCATCCCTGGAGGACTTCAATCAGAGGGCAGAGATGGATGAGCAGTCAGGAAGTACTTTGCAATGAATTTCTGTCCAGAACTAGGACAGGCTGACCTAGAATAGAGGTTCTTAATCTGGGGTCTATGGAGAGATTTAAGAGGATCTATAAACTTGGAAGGGAAAAAAATTATACCTTTATTTCAATATAATTGGATCCCTTTTTAATCCTATATAATTTATTGTATTACATTTTAAAACATTATTTTGAGAAGGGGTCTACAAGCTTTCCTAGACCACCAAAGGGATCTACAATACAAGAAAAGTTAAGAACTCTTAGACCAGATTTCTGAGATCCCTTCACATTCTGTGATTCTGTGATTGTGAATTTTTCAACTGTCTTTTGGAATTGTGTGGGGCCATTTGGTGAAAATAACAGCAGGGACAAAGAAACAGAAGGCGAAACAAAATGCAAGCCCTTAAAAGCCCACTACAGCAACCACTCTCTAGGATTTCTCCAAAGCCCAGCCTTGGCGATAAAAAAAGAAAATGTTCTATATGATATATATCTTAAATAAATCATTTTATTTACCAAAGGTAATCCAGCCTGGCTAGCAGTGGAACCAGTGCCAGAGTATGATGAAGCAGGCTGAGGAGGACTGGGGATAGCTCTCAGTGGATTTTCTTTCAAGACATGCTTTCCCAAGAAATGCTGCATCTATAACGAGAGAGAGTGCGTGTGTTTGTGTGTTGGGGAGAGGGGATGAAGTGGTCTATATGGAGAATATCTGGGGCTGAATATGCGGAATACTAGAAATATAACCTAAGGGTTTAAGTGCATAAGTAACAAAAAGGCAGAGAGATTCATTTCAATGATTGGTTAAATACCTACTATGCACTAAAAGTAGGCACTGTGCCAAAGGTGTGAGAATACTAAGACATCTGTAAAAGCTATGTGTTTGTGTTTGTGTGTGTGTGTGTGTGTGTGTGTTTGTGTGTGTGTGTGTGTGTGTGTGTGTGTGTGTGTGTATAACTGGACTAAACAGTTCCTAAGATCACTTCAGCTCTAATATTCTTTCTATGAAAAGGACACCCTGATTGAATTATCACGTATCCATGCTGAGTACAAATACTGACACTGTCATTGTATCTTAATTGCACCAAGCATTCATAGAATCACAGAATTTTAGAGCTGGAAGAGACCTTAGAGATAGCCTGGTCCACCTCCTTCCTTTCACAGCGGAATGCCAGGACTATGACTGGGAAGTGAAACAACTTAGCCCCAGTGTAAGTAAGGTGGATTTTACTGTGTGTGAAACAGATTTCTGTTATTATTTCTTAGAGTTCAGTTTCCCAAGATCCACAGCCATCACAATCTCATGTTCCCAGGTATTAGATGAATTCTCACAATTATTGCTCAAAACATCTCCACAACACTTGTGCAGCATTATGTAATGATATATAATATAAATATTTGTGCTTAAACTGTAAACATCCACTGCAGCTGCACAGGGATGAGGTGAGGTAAACTTGTAAGGCTGTTGCTGGCAAGATGCCTTCCCTGTCTGCTGCCCCTGTAAAGCAGGTGGTCATTGAGCGACCAGTTGGGTTGAATACACAAGTTGGAATGCCGCGCGTGCCTCGACTGGCCCCCATCAAGGCTTGGGGGGAATCTGTGCTTGCCTCAACTGGCCCTCCCTGAGACTTGAGGGGACTTATGGGAGCACAAGCTGTGCCTGTCTCGATTGACCTCATCGAGACATAGGGGCAGTTGCCCCCACTTCTCACTGGTGGCCCCCACGAGAAGGGTAACTAGGGAATGCTGTAGGCATTGTGCTCCCATTATCAGCAGTCCTCTTCTGAGAAAACTAGACTAGAATAAAGTCAGATTATTAACCCCTTCTTAGTGTCTTTCCTGTCTGACCAGGACAAGAGTGAGCCTGTGCTGGCAGCCCTCCTGTGTGCTAATGTTATCTGTCTTACACCGGTCATGCAGTCACTATGTGCATGGCATTAGTCAGAGGCAGGAATCAATCTCTGGTATTTGGGGTGCCAGTGCACCCCCTATCCACTACACCACACTGCCTGTCCACAACAGCAATAACCCTCTATATCTGTATAGTACATCATAGTTTACAAAGGATTTTCCACATAAATTAATTCATCTTATCTTTATGATAGCCCTGTAATACAGATACAGCTGGTATCATTTCTATTACTTTATAGATAAGACGCATTTTCATTACTTGATAAAGGAGGGATTAAGTGCCTTCCTTGCCTTTGTAGTTCACACTGCAAATTCATAACAGGGCGAGAATTTGAACCCAAATCTTCCAACTCCAGGTTCCTTGTGCTTCCTACTCTACCTTTCTCCTATCCCAGCACTGGCACTTATCTGTGCCGTAAAGTAAAGAAGTTAATTAGCAAGAACGTTCTGGAACCTCAAAGGAAGCACAGTGTTCCCCTCAGATGATTGGCCAAAAAAGATGAGTTAAGGGTTCTCATATTGCACTTGGCTTTACTCAGCTGTTTGAATTTTTTTTCCTTATTCTCTCTGGTTTCGTTTGGCTTGATTTTGTTTGCTTTTGCAATAATCTGACCATAGAAAGTAAGTTTTCTTGAAGTGGCTGCAGTAAAAAGTTTATCTGCATGACTGTGGAATGGTCACTAGCCTCAGATCCTTAGGAGTGTGCCAGCCTGGTATCCAGAAACTCTGGGAGTTGTTTTAAACCAGGGAGACTCTATAATCAGACTGAATTGGACCGGAAGGTATCTCCTCTTGACCACCTTGAAACCAGACAGACCAGGATGCTGAAATATCTCAGTATCCTTTGGGCTACAAGTAACCAGTAAGTCTATTCTAATGTTCAGCATCTGGTTGACTTCTGTGACCCTGAGGCCACTTTAACAGTGTCACGGGAGAAGGTTCGGACAGTGCCTAGGGGCAGAAGAAGGCTTAAGTACCTCAGTGGTTTGGGGACATATCTCACTAAAAGTAGAGAATTCTTGGTGAGTTTACCGTCATTTCAGAATGGCTGTAATATTCAAACCCAGAATAATGCTGACGGGCTCACGATGCACGTACATGAGATCTAAGTTTACTACGACTCTAAACAAGACAGAGGGCTTATATCAGACCCTCTCTTGAGGTTCTTTCCAACTCTGAATTCTGTGATTTCAATTTCAATTCCAGTTCATCTCTGTCTTGAAGTCTGCTTTCCAGACAAGTCATTCTAACTGCTGTAGTCTCCCTCTCTAAAAGAATGGAGAAAATACTTGCAGGGCTCTCCTGGAGATAGAATGGACACGCCCCGCAAATACTTCTCTTTAGCACCCATGTTCTTTGTCTGTCAATGTGCCTGCAATTCTAAATATAAGTTTTACTCCTTTAAGGACATTCTAGAAACACATAAATTCGACTCAGTTAAGAAATTATGCAACCAGGAGAGCTAATCCATAAGCTACCTTCAACATGAGTAAGGAGGCACTGCTCAGAGGAGGCACTCATGAGTAAATCCTCAAGAGCTTTGCAGCATGAGCTATGGCAAGTCCCACCTAGCTATGAATGCTGTCTGGGGACCCAGCTTGCCCAAGTTTAGAGAGGCTGGTCACTAGCTTGGCCATAGGGAGAAGGCTTGTTTGACCATGACAACTCTCCAAGATCATCTTCTGTGCTGGGTAGGACTTGAGATCAACACTGGCAGACAGTTGACCCACATCAGTGAAATCATGATGTATTAAAGTAATATTAAGAAGTAAAAAAAAATGAGTACATTAATTTAATTGACACTGTCACCTAACAAAGAATAAAGCTATGACAGCAAGTGGCAAAAGGTTGGGTCTTGATTAGAGTAGAGGTCATGGTACAGTTAAGGAATATAGATAAGAATTAAAAAGGTCCGGAGTATAAGCTAATATCCAACCTACTGTTAGTAGGACACTGAAGTGGGAAATGTCTGATAACCAAGAAACACAAAGGCTCTAGGTGAGCCTGTTATCTTATTAAGTACCTCTTAAAGGGAGGTGTATAAAGAAAGTTGATGAGGACTAGTGAATGAATAAATGAAAAAAGGATTTATATGTGCCAGGCATTGCTGACAGGTGCTTGGGTTACATAAATCCAAACCTGAGACAATCTCTATATTTAAGGAGCCCACACTCTAATGGGGGAAATATTGCATACAGGGCAGGGATGACCAGGGAAGGAAGTCGTGCTCTGAAAAATCTCAGGAACTGAGTGGAGTCAAAGGGGTATCAATTTGTTGATCCTTTCTAGTAACAACAATCTGACTATAATTCCAAGAACAAGAGGTAGAAAGCTGGATAAGAGAGGGGGCAGTAGCAGAATCTTCTGAGATTCTCTAAAAGATGAAGACATCTTATACAGATATCACAATCTAATGCATTATGATAATTTAGTAGTATAGGCTTACTTACTTCAAGGTAGAGACTCTTTATCATACCCTAAAATGTATGAATATAATTCTTCTTACTATTCACAATATATTCCATATGTATTGCAAACTTCACATTTTATATCATTACTGTTTTATCAAGATAAAGGTGACTTTTAAAAATTCAATTATCTTGGGGGCAGCTAAGTGGTGTAGTGAATAGAGCACCGACCCTGGAGTCTAGAAGACCTAAGTTCAAATACAGCCTCAGACACTTGACACCCCATTAGCTGTGTAACCATGGGCAAGTCACTTATCTCCAAGTGCCTTGCCTTCCCCCATCCAAAAAAAAATTCCCATATTTTTTACCAATATATCAGGACTTGGTGGTGGTGGAGGAATCTGTACTGGAGGCAAGCAACTCAGAGGATAACCATTCTTCACCAGAGCAATCTGTTCATTGTACTGTGTCTAGTGGAAGAAAAAAAACATAGTTCAGAACGTAGTCTATTTTGAACAAACAGGATTTCAAATTAATTTTGATTTAGCTGGCATCCTTAAATGTAGTCTAAAACTAGTATCTATAACTACGTATATATTTCTGAAAGTAAATTCAACTAGTTATTGATGGGGGAAAGCAATTTAATATTAATTCAAATATCTTTTACTAATATCACGCCCGATGCATAGATCTCACCCTCTCTCTACCCCTGGTATTTCTGTTGTAAGTCATGAGTTCTTAGACATGACCCCACAACTGAAGTTTAACATATTTTTGACTTGATCATCTTTCCAGTATCTCTGTTTATTCTGTATAATTCCTCATGTAGCTGGGAAAATGTGCTCTCTTAAAAGAAAACATCGGGTGACTGCTTCTATCCCATTGAACAACGCATATAATAACTTACATTTTTATAGCACATTTGGATTTACAAAGAACCTGCCTCACAAGAAAAGTTCACAGCAAGAAAAGGCAAAACAGTAATGAAAACCACCTTTCTGCTTCTAACAAAGGTAGGAAGATGTGAACCTGAAAAATATCAAGTTTGGAGAACCACTGAGGCAGCCTTGCTTTGTTTGGTACTTTGCATTCCATTAAACGACAATGCTAGCCATTCCCAGGATGGAGTGGGGTTGCCAGATCACAGCTGGGAGAGGAGGTAGAGGAAGGCACAACATGGGAAAACTGCCTAAGTTCTTAGCTTTTCCTAGGTCAGTTCAAACAAAATAACAAAGTTACTATTAACTATTATAAATTTCTAAATGAGATGCATCTACCTTTTCATGAGAACACCAAAATATATTTCAATCACCCATGCCACACTATCATTTTTACTGATGAAAAGTTTCCTATGAGTTTTGCAAAACAAGAATGGAGGAAACTAATAAGCTTACTTACTTTCATTTTATTCTCCCCTCCCCACTCATAATAATGCTAAAAACCAAGTCGGTTGTTTACTTTGGTTTTATTATTTTGGAATTAGACTTTAAATTCTAAGAAACTAGATGGGAAGCACAGCACATTATTCCATTGTTTCTCAAAAGGTAAGGGGGAAAAAAATGACAATTTAAGAAAATCTGCATGTGTACATCACTTCCACAGATCATTTCCAAGCCCAAAAAACCCCCTCATTTACTCATTAAGTGAAATAAGAATGTAACTTAATAAACACAATGCACAATATCACTTGTATAATCCAATATCGACTTCTAAAAGAACCAAGTTTTATTTTAGAATCATCGTATATGAGTTGGACAGTTTTCCTGAAAATGTCCTTACCCTGCTGAATGCAATTTTGTTCCTGACATCTGCCACAATGGTATCCCAACTTTCTACAGCTGCTTTTAGCTGAAGTGATTCTGGATGGCTGGTACAGAAAAAAAGTGACACATGATAAACTTCCCTCATTTCACATACCATTTAGGGTTCCCTAAAACTCTCTATTGGTTCTTAGGTAAAAATATCACTAAGGATGTCTGAGGCATTATGATGATGATAATATGCAGGTGAGAGGGCAAGATACAAAAGCACACTGTACAGACTGTCAACATTTTCACGTATTGTCCTTTTAAACACTTCATTCTGAGTTCACAGGTTAAATGGCCCACAGTAGCAAATTGAAACCAGCAGTGAAAACAACCAGTCAAAAAACCCTTTTCAGGAGGACAGAAAGTTACTCAGAGAGGGTTTGTTTTTTTTTTTTTACACTTTAAGAATGTAAAATATGTGCCTTTTACCCAGCAAAACTAACCCGCTTACAGAGAACCAAGGTATTTCATTTTGTGTAATTCAGAGGAAGAATTTATTTAGGGCAAGTTAATTGAGATACTTTTCTACCCAATACTGTCCCAAAATGGTAGAGGGGAAGGAAGGGAAGGAAGAGCCTGCCACAGAGTGAGACAGCCTTGCTAAACAGTGAATGAGTGGATTCTGAGACACTGACTGATGGATGATGTAAGTTAACAGGTTGAGAGTCCACTTCCAGTGCATAGCTCAGGCCTCACAAGTATTAAAGCAGGAGGTGATTCAATTCTATCACTTCCCCTTACAGATGTAAAAGCAGTCTTGGTGTCTTTGATCACCTGAAGAGAGCTCTCTTCTCATCTTTCAAAGGGCTCCGTGGGATTTAGGTAGATAACAATCCTCCTTCAGCACCACCCAGCTCCCAGGAGGCAGGGAAGGAGCCTGGCTGCCTCTTTGAGGTATAAGTCATTAATAAGAGCATCCACTTAATGGAAACCAGCATGCTTTCAATTTCAGCAGTTTTTTTCTTTCCAACTTTAGGGATTACCCTTGAATAGGAGGAAACTATTCCCTAGCCACTGAGGATGAAACTATCCCCTACAGCAGAGTGTGGACCTGCCTCCCTAATACGACCTCAGCAACGGGGATTATCCTCTAAATGACAAAAAGGGGGAGATAAGACATTCAAGCAAGGGCCTTCAAAGTAAGAATCTTCAGAAGAAAGTTTTACAATTAGCATGCATCTTATTCTGAAAATGTACAGTCAACAGGTACATCCAGTGCCTCTATCGCAAGCTCTTGATTTACTTCACTGTGGGAAAAGGGAAAAGTCTCCTAGTCCTCCTAAGTGAGTCCCTGCTGCTTCTGTCTATACTTATATTTCTTGGCTGTCAGCTATTATTGCACACCAGCAGACTTCGCAACACTCCAACAGAGAAGTTAGAACACAGACATGAAAGTGATTAAATGACTCACTGGCAAAAATTACTTCCTCACTCCAATCTCATCTACATAAAAATAGATGTGTTAGGCCGTGCACCTGTGTTTTAGACATTGTCTGAAGTCAAGAGGCCCTGAAGGGGAGGAAAGGGAGGGTTACCTTGACGCCAAGGTGGTTGCACGGATAAGCTGAAGCAGGCAACCCCTCTCAGTCTGTTCCAGCTGATGAAGGCCAAAATCTCTTCGGCTCTGCAGGAACCACACCTAAAATTTTTCACATTCAAAGAAGAAAATCGGAAGATAGACTTTCAAAATCTGGCATGTCACATACAATTCCCCTGGAGTACAGGTTTAGTGATTTCTCTATCTTTGTTTCTAATATGCTAATATCCCAACTCTAAAACATGATGCAAACCTTGGTTTCTTGTCCATCATGCACACCTGACAGAGACTCCATGAAGGAGTTTATGGCAAACAGCTAATACCATGCAGTTCTTTGGGGATTACAATTTAACTGAATAGCAAGCTTGGTAGAGGCAACCAGGCATAGTGGATAGAGTGGGCTTCAAAGTCAGGAAGACCCCAGAGCTCAAGGCCTATTTCTAATAAACACAGTAAATACTAGTGCTGACATGAACACTAGGAATTAGATCTGTTCTGTTTGGCCCCAGAAGTCAAAAACAAGAACAGTACTGGTACATATTGCAAAAGAGGCAAACTTATGTTTGAGGTCAGGGAAAAAAATTCCTGAACAGAGCTGTGCAAAAGGAGATCAGGCTGCCCTGGGAGGTGGCAAGTTAACTCTTACTAGAGTTCTTTAAGCAGAGGATTCACTGGGTATGTCATAGGGGAGAACACCTTTTCTGAGCAAGGGCTGGACTAGACAGCTCTTGAAGCACTCTCCAGGTCTGAAGTTTTGTGATTCTGTGACATCTTCCCATTAAGAGAACTTTATTCATTACTATTATTCATGACCCCTCTTCAAGATCGAGCTACACTGGTCTTGTTCATTTGGGCCTGAAACATAAACTGTACTCTGTAAGATGTAGCAGCTGAAAGCTAACATCCCTGGAGGCTTTGTCCAGTTGCCTGAAGCGGAAATGTTCCCTCTCTGTATCTGTAGTCTTACGTGTTACATTACAACAAAGATCAAGTGATGGCAGAAAAGTAACTTGGATTAAATTGAAAAACATTTATGAAGAACATTAGTATTAGGGGTTTTTGCTTTACTTTTTGAGAAATGGAAGGTCCTCAACATCATTTACTAAAAAGGCAAAGAACCTGCAAACTATCCAGACCCATGAACTGGAGCTATGGTCCCCGAGTGGTTTTTTTTTTTTTGTATTATATGAAGGGCAGGACACCCATTGTTAAGCTCACTGGTGTGGCAATAAACAGAGTTCACCCCTTTGCTTTCTTTACCTCTGCTGTTATAGCTCTATTGGTTTCTCCATTCAGCTTGCTCAAGCACTTCTTAGCTTTGGCTTCCAGCTTATTCTTCTCCCTTTCCCACTGAGATCTAAAATATGGAAACACTGAAGAGTTAATGAGATGACCACAAGGAAAGTTTTCAGCATTGTTACTTCATTAGAGACAGAAGAACAGACTCCATGACGATCATGGGATGGCTGCACAGAGGTGAAGGCACTGGCTGTGCCCCCCATGCCACCCTGGCGGAGCAGCAGCAAAGCCTAACATTAGACTTGGATACTTCCTGTCCGAATCTTGGGAACTATTTTCAAACAGCTTAATATCTTATTGAATTCCATAGGTTGTTTCCCCAGAAAGCCAATGACCTCCCACAAAACCTGATTTCTAAAAGTATTTCCCTTCTCAATGACAGGAGCAACAAAAGATTATCCCTTTTCTCAATTCCTTTAGGCCAGAGGTTCTCAACCTTCCTAATGCCGTGACCCTTTAATACTCGTATGTGGGTGTGTCTGCATGTAGGCAGACTCGCCTGGAAACAGAGAGAGAAGCAGTGTCTTGGTTCCTAAGACCATCGGAAATATGTGCTCTCCGATGCTCTTAGGCGACCCCTGTGACCCCTGTGAAAGGGTCATTTGACCCCCAAAGGGGTCACGACCCACAGGTTGAGAACTGCTGCTTTAAACTACTACCTTAAAGAGTCTATATTGAGAGGTGGCTAGGTGGCGCAGTGAATAGAGTACCAACCCTGGAGTCAGGAGGACTTGAGTTCAAATGTGGCCTGATACACTTAACTCAAAACCTAGCCATGTGACCTTGGGCAAGTCACTTAATTCCAAATGTCCTCCAAAAAGCAAAAGAAAAGTCTATATTGATTATTTCAGTGATGTTATTTAGGCCCTCATGTGTATGTCTGTGTGTGTGTACATGCGCATATACGCAGGTGTGCTTGAAGTAACTCAGTGGCATTGAATACCAGTCAGTTTAACTCATTCCACTGTACTTCCCCAGAGAATGCCCAGCATTCTTTATACAGCAAACCAAACATGTCCCTAATGAACACCTTAAGTGAAAATACTATCATTTTTTCTCCTTCGTCTTAGGATGAACCATTACTGCATATTATGGTCAAGAATCTGCTGCAATCAAGTTAGTCCAATTTATCTTCTCTCTCTAGTTCTTCTTTATAATAGAGGACTGGAAGAGTTAATGTACTTATTATACAGTACAAACATTTTACATTTTATTTGACAAGCTCTCAAAAAGCATCTCCTCCATGATTTCTTAAGATAAACACTTGGACTCTGGATGGCTCTCTTAATGGAAGTCAAAATACAATATAATGTAAGTACTTGGAATAAAATATGAAATATTTAATCAGAAATACTAAATACAAGCTAGAGGAATTGAATCTTCATTGTATCACTTAGACACACACCAGTTGTGCAACCAACCCTGGATAAACCACTTAACATCTCACTATCACTATGCAATTCTAAGGTTATAAATTGCCTGGAAGTTGCTAAGCTAACATCATTAGAGAATTTTCCCTCACCTAGAGTTTTCTACATTCCTGAAATCATACGCATATACTAAAACAAAACATAACTATAACACATATATGTACACAAATATAGATAATAATTTTTTTCTAGAAGAAATGCTCTTCGAATAGACATTTTTTTTCCAGTTTTAGAAAGCATCAAAGTACCAAATACACTTGACTTAGGGCTGAGTTTCAATTCTTACGATCCTCTGCTTTGTGGTAATGAGTTTGGTGCAAGTTTGGTGACCGGGATTGGCCAGGGAGAGCCCAGATCTTATGAGCATGAGTAGTGTGCTCAGTTGACAAACTCCCCACATGGACTTTAAGAGCATAACCAGATATTGTGACAAGAGAACTAGAACCAGTTACAGAATGTCTGTACATTTTCCAAAGTCCACGTGGAGATTGCATCAGTGGAGAACACTGCACATGTTTATAAGAACTGGGCTCTCACTGGTCAATCCTGGTCACCTCCTTTATAATGACTTCGTCTATCTGTGTATCAGTATCCTAACACAAGTGCTTGACAGACTGAATGAAGTTTCAAAGAATTTTATAATCATTCATAGTAAAAAGTTAAATAATAAAATATACCTTTCCGAAGCAAGTTTCTCTTTAAGCTTCCTGATTTCTGAATCTTTAGCCTGGATTTCCTGCTGTAATCTAGGCAAATAAAAGATAATGTCACCAAAGTAGAAATGATCACTCATTATCCAAGTTGGAGTGGCTTTGTATTTCATCAAGAAGGAATAGAGTACACTCATCTGAGACAACATTCTTAGTCTGAAATTTAAATGGATGTGGTTTCTGCCTGAAATAGTCCTTCTTTAGTGATTTTTTTTATCCTTCCATTTTTCAAAACTCCCCAGAAAATACAAATAGTGCTGCAGCCAACAAGGTGGAGAAGTGTACAGTCTTGTCTTATGTCCCTGAGTCAGCAAACAGCCCCCGAGGACCACGGGAGAACAACTGTCACTTCTCTGGACTTGGGTCTGTGCATCAGTAAAACGGAAGTAGCATCTCCCGATGCTCCAGAGTTCCTATGAAGATTGAAGACTTTAAGGCCCTCAGGGGGAAGACACAATATCAAGCCATGCAAATTAGCCAAGATCCAGGGTCTGGAGGAAATTAGGTTGGGCCTGAAAGGAACAGTGTTGTAGGTAAGTAAGAATTTTAATTAAAACTTAAAATACAACCCCATGGCACTGGTGCTGTAGTAACAGTTAATTCCATCAAGTAAATGTAAGAACCCTGGGTGAAGCGTGCTGAAGAATCTGACCAAATTTAGGAATATGCTGTCAAGTTTTTCAAAACTTATTTGCAAGAATAAAACATAAAAATATAAAGTGATAAAAAGTGGCTTGTTGCTTGATACAAATCTAATCAACCATCCCAGATGCTTTTCTCTCTTTATACTCTCTTGTTTGGTGACCTCATCAGCTCCCAGGCTGACTTATCACTACGAGGCTCCCCCAGATCTATAGAACCAGGCCTCATCTCTCTCCTGAGCCCCAGTCCCACATCACCAACTAGCCACTGAACATTTCAAACTTGATATACTGGAAACAGCTAGAACTCAACATATCTAAAACAGAACTCATTATCTTTCTCCCAAATCCACTTCTCTCCAAAATTCCCTATTTTGGTTGAAGGTACCACCATTCTTACAATCTCTCATCATAACCTCAGCATTATCCTCAGTTCTTCTCTGCCCCTTACCCTATGTACCTAATCAGTTGCCATGCTTGCTGTTCAACCTCCAAGACATCTCTGGCATCCATTCCATTCACTCCATTTACATGGCCACCACTCTGGTTCAGGCTCTTATCATCTCAACTCCTAATTGTCTCCCCATCTCAAGTCTCTCTCCCCTCTCCAACATCACCTCCACAAAGCTGCCAACGTGATTTTCCCAAAATTCAGATCTATGTCATTTCCCTACTGAATAGACTCTTGTAGCTCTCTATCGCCTCCAGAATCAAATGTAAATTCTCTGGCCTTTAAAGTCCTTCACAATGGCCCCAACCTACCTTTCCAGACTTACTATTAGTTGTTCCCTTTCTCACACTCCACAGTCCAGCCAAACTGGCCTTCTTACTCTTTCTCACAAAAGACATTCCATCTTCAGTCCTTATGCCTCTAGGCAGCCCCAAAGCCTAAACATACTCTCTGGTCTTGCCTCTTCCTCTAAGAAATCCTTATTTCCTTCTAAACTCAGCTTAAAACCGCCTTCTAAAAATCCCCAGAGTGGGTGATAACGCCCCTGGGGGGCTCCGGAACAATTCAGGGGGACTATAGTAGCTTAAAAGGACACAATTTTTTTTTAACCACCCAGGTTAAAGAAAGTAGATTTCAGGGTTAGAGTGGGGGGAGGGGGGGCTTGAGTACTTTTGTTTTTTTAAAAGGGGAGGCAGGCCACATAAGTTTGGGAATCTCAGTAAAATGAAGACTTTCTCCCCAAGTATTAGTGCCTCCCCCAGCTAAAACGCACTTCTGTACAGCACCGCCTTCACATCACCAGTGCCTGGCACAGGGGTGAGGAGCCTGTGGCCTCGGGGCCACCCATGGCCCTCTAGGTCCTCAAGTGTGGCCCTCTAACTGAACACAAACTTCACAGAACAAACCCCCTTCATAAAAGGATTCGTTTTGTAAAACTTGGACTCAGCCAAAAGGCCACACCCAAGCACCTCGAGGCCGCAGGTTCCTCAACCCTAGCCTGGCACATGGTAAATACTTAATACATTCCTAATAATTTATACCTAAATTTCCCTTCTCCCTGCTCCAGCTGTATTCCTGCTCATAAGTGTGTTTACATTTGTCTTATTAAACTAACACAGGAGATATAAAGACCTGAAAATCTGATAGACGCAGGCCCTCAAGAAACACAGGGCTTTGGTTTATGGAAGTTATTGGAACCATAAAACGTGCTCTTGGAGCCTTAGAGCAAGGAAATTCTAAAGCTTGGCAGGCTTGCCTCATCCTAGATTTCTGAGTCTGTCAATCTCCCTTTCCTCTAAGCTTTTCAGAAGTGAGAAAGGAGGTTGTGATCATTGTTCCAGTGGACTGAGAATGGAGAGAGGAAGAAAAGGGCCTCTATAAGGAAGGCATCATTCCCTTAATTAGAGAATTAAATAAGCTTTGCCATTTTAGAGAAGAGGGCTAAACAAGCAGTAGGAAAGTAGCGAAGCCTCTAAGGTTACACTTATTTACCCTTTCTCTGGGGCATTTCCATTATTTCACTATTTTACGTAGTAGCTCTTGGGTTAGAGTGGGTAGGCATACAGTGGACAGCTCAAGCTTGAGTCATCAAATCTGTGTTCTGTGATTGTCACTAATTAAATGAACGACCTTTGGAAAGTCACTTCACCACCCAGGGCTTCAATCTTTTTTATTTTTCTTGTCTCTTCAATTAAACTATAGACTCCTTGAGGGAAGGAAATTTATGTTCTACTTCCTTTGTAGTGTCTACATAATATGGGCATATACTACAAGCAGATACTCAGTAGATCATAAAAATTAGAGCTAGAAAAAAAACAAAAATCACCTAGATCAGACAAAGAAACTGAAGCTCAGAGATATATCAAATGATTTACCAGAAGATAACCAGGTAGAAACAGAACCAGGATTTGAAACTAGATACTTTGATTCTAAATTCAAAGCTCTTTCCAATTAAAAAAGACTCTTATCCCTTTCCTTTAGTTAAAATCCATTAGTCCCAAGAAAGTTTATTCTGATTCAGTGCACCTAACCTTGTGTCCCACTAATTTCTACACCCAAATCTTCTATTCCAGGAATTCCAAGAACACAACTCGTACTTTCCTACCTTTTCCCATTGTGTCTCTTTCACTTCTATCTTCCAAAATTCATCCTCCAAGGCCTCACACAAGCACCACCTCTTCCATGGATCCTTCCCTGACTATTCGGGTTACAGATGACCTCTCGGGCCTCTTCCAGCCTTGTGCACACACTTACTATATTACAAGGCTACTCCTTGGGTCATTACCTTGTTCTGTAGTTATCTGTTACCTTCTTAACCTGAGTTATAAGACTGTAAACTTGCACAAGTACTAAATCTGATTCATCTTTTTATCCCCTGAGGGCCTAGTACAGTGCCTCAAATATGACAAACAAAACAGAAATTTTTAAATGAATCTATCCATATACTGGATTCTGATGCAGATTCCAACAGGACTGTATTATTAGGCCAGTCTCTAGATCACATTTTAAAGTGAGGATTCTTCAATCTGGATCTGTTAACTTGGTTTTTAATATTTTGATAAATGCATTTCAATATAATTAGCTTCCTTTCTAATCCTATGTATTTCATTTCATGCATTAAAAATATTATTCTGAGAAGGGGTCCACAGGTTTCATCAAACTGCCAGAGGGGTCCATGAGACAAAAAAGTTTAAGAACCTCTATTTTTAAAGGATCTGACAGAATAATCATTCAGGTGGTAGCCAACATAAAGAAGCATCTCTCTTAAGAGTTCCTAAGACCTTTAGTGACCCTCCTACACTCTATGATTTAACTAAGGATTCAAGACAAAAGATCAAGCCCTGGATCTTGGCCACTAGCAGTTAACCTAACTGAAATACTAAGAAGTTAACTAGATTAATGATGCCAATTCAGAGGGCCCAAAAGAATTCTGCCATGTTCAACAATTCTCTCTAGTTTGGCCTAAATCATCTCTCTGGTCTCAGAGGCTCAACAAGCAAAAAAAAAATCCAACATCAACATTTCTTGTAAGAGATCATAGCTATGACAAACTCCTACTCCCCACAACCCACCATTAACATGACAGAAAAATTTCAAGATTCATATCCCTTCCCAAGCCTTCTCTCAACATCACAGAAGCCACATAGATTTTATATAAAGGATCTTACCCTCCAAAGATACAGAAAAGATAAACAATCGGTGTTGGAGGTGCTGCCTGAAGACAGAAATGCTAATACTCTATTGTCGGAGCCACATATTATTCCAACACTTCTGCAAAATGATGTGGAATTCAGTAAGAAAAGTCACTAAATTGTTCACACCTTTTAATTCAGAGCTCCTTTTTACTCCAAGCAGGTGAAAAAAAAATGAGACGCCAAATATTCATGGCGGCATTTTTTGTGGGAGCAAAAACTTGGAAACAAAGTGTATACCCATCTATCAGAGATGGCGGAAAAAATGTAATATATCATTGTAATGGAATATTATTGTAACATAAGAATCAAAACTATAAGGAATTTAGAGAAGCACAGAAAGACTTGTATGAATTTATACTGACTGAAATAGGCAGAACCAAGAAAGACAGACATAATGACTACACTAAGATAAATGAAGAGTCAAACAAAAATGAACAACATATAACTGTAATAATCAGTATTAGTCCAGAGAAGAAATGAGAAAATGCACCTTTTTCCTTTCTTGGAAGAGATGGAGGACAATGGATGCAAAACACTACATACATTTCAGACACAACTGCTGAGTAGTTTGGTTTTGCTTTACTGGTTTGGTTTGGTTTGGTTTGGTTTGGTTTACATTACGAAGAAGAGCTCACTGACACAAGACTTCAAGGAAGCTGAAGTAGATCTAGAAATAATTATGATATAAAAAGGCATCATTAAAAAGCTAATTTTTTTTTCTAAAAATCCTGCTCCAATCCTTTACTGTGCTCCCTGACCTAGCTCTACGAAGGGCAATAGTTCTCAATTAAAATCTATAGGCTGATACTTTGTGGTATTTCATCAGTTATAATTTAATTCAATTCTGATGAAGTTTTTGTTTGTTTCTAGATGTTACAGGTATGAAAGGATGGTTCATTTTGCCTGCCATAGAAAGTCACAGGCCAAAAATGTTGAAGAAACAGAGAATGAGGATGGTATAAATTCAAGGCAGAAAGGGCAAGGGGATGGGAAGTTGCTGCTCTTCCTGAATTTGTTTTTCATTCTGTCTCTCAGTCTAAATACCGTGAATCACAGTGATGGACAAAAGAGATGGTGCTTAATGGACTCTGATGTCTGTGAGGAAAGCATCCACCAAGAGAGACATGTGTAATGATTTTTGTTGCTTTGCAATTGTGTGGACCACAGCACACCAGTACTGTCCATGGAATTTTCTTGGCAAAGATACTGGAAGGGTTTACCATTTCCTTCTCCAGTGGATTAAGAGGTTTATGTGACTTGCCCAGGGTAACACAGCTACTACATGTCTGAGGCTGAGTTTGAACTCCAGGCCCGACGCTCTATCCACTGAGCCATAGAGCTCCTCCATGTAAAACGATACAGAAAATCAACCCACAATCAGTCACATATAAGACAAAGAGAAGCCACGACCCAAACATGATTTAGCCCCCATAAATAAAACTATTATCACTATGCTTGCCCTGCACATGAGAAACCAGATGCATAGAGCAATCAGTGACTACGAGCTCCTCATCCAGCTGACAAGGCAAATTCTAAGCTTATTTTTGCTTTGAAAAGATCCCAGGTTTGGTGTCAGCATCACTAACATGTGGAGCCACAGCGCCACCTACCGGGCAGACACAATTTTTCAGGCTGAGAACCTGTCCTGCATTAACCAAGAGCTTCGGGTATCAGGTCAAAGCTTAGCACTTACTTGGAAACCTTGTGGTTTCCAGAAGAAATTTGTTGGTTAAGGCCAGCAATGATTTTATCTTTCTCTTTAATCTGTATTTGCTTCTGCTGCCACTGGAGAATCACAGTTTCTAACTGCTTTTTGAAGTCCTGTTAAAGGAAAAGTAGCACATCTTAGTTAATGCTATTCAGGTCACCAAGAAAAAGGAGAGATGGCAAATGCTGTCTGAAATAACATTACTACTGCTAATAATGAATAACAATGTGACAAGTGTATAATCAACAATAAATTATACTTATAACGAATAAGAGTGACAGCCTCTGTTTGCAGGAAAAGTTAACAAAACGTCTTACCCTATTCAAGCCTCACATAAAGCCTTACAGGCACTGGCCACACTGTCTCAAAGACGTTAAGTGACTTGACAGTGAGATTCTCTGACTCTTCTCAGAATTAAAGTGAGTAGAATAAAAGGAATTATGCTCACTGCACACTGCCTCTGTGCCTCCCAGAGCTGCTGCTGCTGCTGCTCCCTGGTTTCTTCTTGACTTTTTACATGTTTTGTGGTTGGTTTGTCCCTTGAGCCCTGAAAAGGGAAAAGAGATGTGTCTCTAGCTTTGGTGCAGTTGAACCTATGCTTTTTCTCCCAGAAAAGGTTTCTTGCTTCAGCTCTTCAGAGGAGCAGTCTAAAGATGTAGTGAGACAATGCTGGGTCGACCAGAGGTGCTCTGATACATTGATCTGGTTTTATGTTTGTTGTAGCTTTTGAATGGGAAACATATAAATTTCATGTCACTGAAGACAAACAGTCACTATTTACTCTTCAAGGTGAGAGCCAAGGCTGGTAATAAAATGCTGCTTTCAAAAGGTTTGTTCTGTTCTCATAATTGAAAAGGAAAGAAAAGTATATCAATTAGGTGAATGTACCACTATCAGTCAGGGAATCACTGTAGTTTTATCTGCTAACTGTGATCTCACAAATGCATTAATACATCCACAGCCACAAATGTCATTCCATTAATAACCAGTACTCTGGCTATTAATAGAATATTTTAAGCATAGTCAGTTCTCAATATGGTGAGTTCTCAATTATCCATGGGAGGGATTCCCACACTGCCTTTGAGGAAGAACACTTACAATTATTTGTTAATATCATCATCTACTCTGCCTAATCAAGACATTTATTAATATAAATATTCCTACCTGCTAAAGTACAAACAATACACAACCAGGTAATTTCTTCATTAAAAGCAGGGACTGTTGCCAAGCCAGAGAAAACATCTGTTGTATATTACATAATATACAGATTTCAAGCTGAAAAGGACCTTCATTTTAGAGAAGAAACTGGGGCCCCGGAGATTAAAAGACTGGCTTAGCTCACACAGGTAGCAGTAAGTAGTCAACCTGGGAAAGGAGCCCAGGTCCTCTGCCTTTAGGTCTAGCATTATTTCTATTGCCTCCCCCGTATCTCCACAATGTGTTGCCTTAGAGAATCTCTCCTAATCAGATCAAAAAACACCATTACAATGGGACACCCTAACGGAAATGACACCTTGTTACAGAAGCCTTCCTCTTAATGGCATTTGCACTGATGGGATTTGACTTGTTTTTCTTTTTAATGGGCAGAAATCCTTTTTTAGCAATTAATTTCTAATTACTTCTTCCCAACAGTAATTTACAACCATCTGGAATAAGGAAATACTGTTTCTATCATTCAGCAGGTTGTTTCTTGTCTCTTCTATTGACCAACATAGCACATTTATTTGAGCTAAATGTTTCCCAGAGCACTCAGAATACGTGAGGGGTTGGGGGGAGGAAATAGAGGGTTCAATGTAGAAGGCATTTGTGTGCCATATAAATAAATGCCTACTGAATTGGATTGGCCTAGATTATCCCAGTCTAGGTTTAGAAATTGCAGCCCTCTGAATTTGTGCCCCTTGTGCTATCATCTACCAGAAACTCTGAACCTTCATTAGAACATGTGACTAGATAACTTAAAATAAACATCTGTAAGTCACAGAGGATGGACTTTCTGGCATTCAAAATACAGTATGTCGATTCTGAAAAGTAACACTAAGAAGTACCCCTCATTTGGCCCCCTTGTAATGCCCCAGGGCTTGTCTTCTTGTTTTGAGGGAGAAGTAACATGACTATGCTTGACAGGTTTTTAAAAACTTCTTTCACAAAGAGAGAGACAGAGTGACGTCCTTATACCAGCAGACGGTTCAGGCCAGCCAGGCTCACCTGATCTGGGAAGTCTGGAGTGTCTGATTGAGCTGGGTTACAGGATTCTCTTTCAGCAGCAGAATCACGCTGGAAATCGCATGCGTTCTTTTTCTCTGGTCCACTACTCAGAACTTTTTCTACCTGTTCTTCTTTTCTGAGAATATTTGGACTATGGAGAAATAATTAATGTGATTTTTAAAAAAAATTTACATCAATACTTTTCATCGAAATATTGCTACTCTTTTTACCATCGCAGTCTGGGAAAGACTGTCACACCAGTACTCTGTGGGGAGAGCTGTGCATTGGTTCAACCACTCTGAAAAATGTTCAGAAAACAAAAGGGGCAAGGCTTTCCTGCAGGCACAAACCAAAACATCAACATTCCAAATTCTGTTTCAAAAGCCTGGAGCAAGTCATGTCTGCAAGTGCTCCAATATCTAAAATCCACCCACAACACAACATCTACCTCCCAGTGCAGTGATTCCCAGTCCTTGTAATACAGTCTCAGCACATTAATCACCAGAGGCCTTCCCCTACTAATTCCTCCCAAACCTACATTCCTATTTTAATTAGCCTTACTCTTCTCCATGAGTATTCCCACATAAAGCCCAGCTTCACCTCCAAGACCTTGTATCACAGCCTTTGGAATATTCTCAACAAACACCTTTATATCCTTGAATTTTTTAACCCATCATTCTTACCATCTCCTCACTTTAATTGAAACCTGGCCCCTCCCTGAGAACAGTATATCCCTTTCAACCCTCTCAAGTGGAGGTCACATCTCTTTCCTAATTCAACTCATAAGGTCAGGAAGAAGAGTGTCCATATATATTCTTCACTCTCCATTTCTGCTCCAAGATTATTCATCCTCCATAAACAATAAGTATTCTTCTTTTTAAGTACAGCAATGAGCTTCTAGCATCCACTCCCCATCCTTGTGGCTGTCATCTATCATCTTCCTCCAAGCAGCTTTCTGAAATTAAACCTGAAACTCAAAGAGGGCAGCTTGATATTGATTATGACAAGATATCACACCAAGAGAAAAAGCTAAGAAATAAACCTAGAATGAAATCCATTCAGTGATCAAACAAATAACATCCACAGTGATGTTTCTGGCATCGTTAGAAGTATCTTCTAAAGATGTTATATGAACTTTGTCGGCTTAAATAACATTTGAAAATACCCAAACCGCTTCTTAGATTCCTTTCTATTCTAAGTTAAAAATGATGTGCAATTTGGGGAGATTTTACAGATCTGTGATCATATAATTAATAGTTCTTAAAAATAAAATAATATGTTCACTATTTTTTTTATTAAATTGCCATAGCAGAGGACAGAACTAAGACTTGGGGTAAATTTTACTTCTTCTGAATTGCTGGGAGATTCAAGCAGCTTTTAGACTTGAGAGTCTCCCTCTCCAGTTCAGGGCCTGTTGCCATGCTGGGGGCTTCAATATTCATGTTAACAATCCTTTTAACAAACTGACCATAGTAACTCAATTTCCTCAATTCTAAGACAGACCTCTGTGTCTACCCCACTTCAGCCATATACTTACACTTCACTGTCTTTCATAACCAAATTCTTAAAATCTGTATGGATCTTAACATTATTCCCTCTGCTACCACCTTCATACATATCCTTATTACTAACCACCTAGACCAGTGGTTCTCAACCTGTGGGTCACAACCCCTTTGGGGGTGGACCGACCCTTTCACAGGGGTCACAGGGGTCACCTAAGAGCATTGGAAAACACATATTTCCGATGGTCTTAGGAACCAAGACACCGCTCCTCTATCCATCTCCAGGCGGGTCCACCCACATGCGGATAGGCCCACATTCGAGTATTAAAGGGTCATGGCATTAGGAAGGTTGAGAACCACTGACCTAGACCATATGCTGTGTCACTGCTATCTTGCTGAGGTTTTAATAGTGAGATCTGCTTCTGCATACCAGGACAAAAGAACTGCTCTTTAAAAAAAAAAATCCTTACTCCCTTAAGAATACTTTCACACTATTCTATAATAAAAAGGAAGCAATAGCTTCCTGAAAGGTCTTATACTTCCTCTGCTCTTGCCCCATATCGATCCATCATTGATATCCCTATGAGAATAATTTTCCTTTTTCACAGATCTGGTCATGCTACTTACCCACTAAAGATATCTGCAGTGGTTCCCTACTACCTACCCCATAAAATTCAAACTCCCTTGTCTGGTATTTAAGATCCTGTATGATCCACAACCACCCTACTTTTCCAGGATAACTCTTACCAATTCTCCTCTATACATTCTATACATCTGTCTAACTGGACTAACTCACGTTCCCCTGACACATTCAGTACTTTTCTGCTCCTGTGCTTTTGCTCAAACTGTTCTCAGTACCTGGAATGTTCTCCCTCCCTCTTTTCACTAGCTGAACCTCTACTTATTCTTTGAAGTCCATCTCAAATGCCACTTTCTCCATGACAACTTCCTTGATGTCCCTGTCACTAATGTCCTTTTCTCTCAGTTATCAAATAGGACTTTACTTTGTAACTCTAATGCACTTGGTACGTAAAATGGTTGTTTATAATTATCTGTGTTAACTGCCAAAGCCTATTCTCAATCCTCATCCTTCTGGACCTCTCTGCAGCCTCCCACAGTCAATCTCCATTTCCTCCTGGATATTCTCTTCTCACTAGGTGTTGGTGACACTACTCTCTCCTGGCTCTCTTCTTATCTAGCTGACCAATACTTGTAAGTAACCTTTGCTGTAACTTCATCCAGCATATACCTGCTAACAGAGGGTGTCCTTCAGTACTCTGCCCTGTGCCTTTTCTTCACCTTCTATTCTGTTTCACTTGGTGATCCCCCCAGTTCCCATAGATCATGTTATCGTCTCTGTTAATGATTCTCAAATTTACTTGTACAGCCCTAACCTTCCTCCTGACCTTCAGTCTCATATTTCTGACTGTTCATTGGACATCTCTAACTGGATTTCCAAAGACATCTTAAGCTCAGCATGTCTAAAACCAAATTGATTAACTTTCCCAAGTCCCCACATCTTTTAAATTCCCTATTATTGTGAAGAGTACCACCATCCTCCTACTCACCCAGGTTTAAAACCTAGGGGTCATCCTTAACTGTTCATTCTCTTACTCTCCCATATCCAATCAGTCACCAAGTTCTGTCCCTTCTGCATTAGTAACATCACTCATATAGCCCCCTTCCCAACTCTGACACCGCCACCACCCTAGCCCAGGCCCTCATCACCTCCTGTCCGTACCACTGTATTAGCCTTCCAGTTCGTCTCCCTACCTTAAGTCTCTCCCAAATCTAATTCATTCTCCAACTTAGAAATCAAATTGAACTTCCTGAATTTCAGGTCTGACCATTTCACCTTCAGCTCTCTCCTACCTTTCCAGTTCTCTACACCTTACTCAGCCCCATATACTCTGCAATCCAGTGACACTGGCATCCTTGCACAAGATAAACCATCTCCCAAACTCTAGGCATTGTCACTGGCTGCACCTTATGCCTGAAATTCTCTCCTTCCTGGCTTCCCTAGTTTCCTCCAATTCCCAGCTAAATCTCACCTCTAAGAAGTTTTCCCCAGCCCTCCTTAAGGCTAGCACCTTCTCCACTGTTTACTGTCTTCCATTCATTCTGTATCTCTCTTATTGTTTGCATGCAGTCTCCCCCACTAGACTGTGAGTTCCCTGAGGGTAAGGACGGCCTTTCGCCTTCTTTTGTATCCCCAGAGCTGAATACGGGCCTGGCACCCAGTAGGTGCTTAATAAACACTTGCTGACTGTGTCTCTGTCTTATCCCCTACATTGCTACACGCTTCAATGAGATCAGGGATTGTTTTAATTGAACAACTTAGAATTTCATAATGTCTAACAAGTACTTATTGAAAGACAGATGGACAGATGGAAGGAAGCAAGGAAGACAGAGAGAGAAGGCGAAGAAGGGAGAGAGGAGGGGAGGAGAGGAGGAAAGGAGGGAAAAGGGAAGGAAGAGAGGGAAAAGGTGAAGAAGAGAAGAAGGCAGGAAGACAGTAAGTCAGGTAGGAAGGAAAAGTAACTTGTCTAATTCCCTCACATAGCTGGTTAGTAGAAGACCCCAGACTTGAATGCACAATCCCTAATTATCAATCCCAGTGGTGCTTACACTGTATCACAGTGAATCCTAGTGTTACTTTAGAAGGAATTACTATCAATTTAGTTATGGCTCTACGAGCGATCAAAATTGGGTTTTTGCTTATATTTAAAATTAAAGCCAACTTCACTAGGAATTATTTATGAATTTTTAAACTTAATAATGTGAAGATTATCACTTAGAATACAAAAAAATACAAAAATAAAAACTGTACCTTGTTGCTACAATTTCACTATTAAGGTCCAAGTTAACTTCACAGAGAGTTATAAACAGCTGTATAAGATGGATATTTTTTAATAACACCTTTTAAAAAGTCTTGATAGCATTCAAAATGAAATATGACTACAGTTACAATAATAACAAACGAAACAGGAATTCCCAACTCAACATTAATGAAAAAAATCTACAAACCTAATATTTCAAGCTTGTTTTATTACTTTTCTTTCAGTCTGAGTCCTTCAGAGACATCAGGTCCCTTATTCCTCTACAAGATTCAGTCATTTGGTTTTGTTTTTCATCTACAATATGGGGTGATAGGTGTGTCCCTGCTATTGACTGACCTGATCCTGCTAATGAGCAGAAAGAAATCTGACCTCTACGAGAAAGGAATGTGCACAAACCCACACAATCCCAAGAATGGAGATGATAAAAAGTCCAATCCCCTCCCATACATTCATTAAAGAATCCCCACCTGATACACTCATTAGTGAATCCCCTGTAACAATCTTGTTCTGTTTTACACGATTACACTGTATTAAACAGCTTACCATCCTAGGGAGAGGTGGAGGGAAGGAAGGGATGGAGAAAATTTGGAACTCAACATTTTATAAAAGACATGTGTTAAGAATTATCTAATTTTGTCTCAAAATTGCCTAATATACTATATTTTTTAAACACGCACAATCTTGATAAGCAGTGCTTCAGCCTTTACCTAGATCTCCAAACACAAAATCCTTCATTAGAAAGCTATTCTATTCTGGGCAGCTTTAAATATTAGGCAGAAGCCCCTTCTACCAAATCAAAATCTGCCTTTCTAGGTGAACACAGAAAAACAGGATATGAGGCCATGAGACATGACCCAGGTATTTCTGTGTCTGTGACAGAGAGACTGATTAGATGAAGCAGAGCTAGAGAAAGTATCATAATACGAAACTGGTTCACTTGTAGTTGCTAGCAGAACAACTCACCCTCTGAATCCCAGGGTGTACACTGGGAGCAGGCTCTGAAAGCCACCAGTTCCACCCTTCCTTTTTGAAGACACTCAAAGAAGCAGCCTTAGATAATATGCAATGACCTAGTTGTAATAGTAATCTGTTTAGCAGGATAGGATACTTAGCTAAGTGTGGAAGGGGCAAACCCTGTCCCACTGTTGAGAAGGCATGAACTCCCCTGTTGATGTGGAAGAAGGGGATTGGCTGAGGTGTGTATATAAGCAAGAATTCCAGAGAC
>CM053582.1:338107223-338136149 GCA_028627135.1 Pseudochirops cupreus | reverse complement strand
TGTTGTGAATATTATAATGTTTTGAATATTTGTCTTGATTTGTAATGGAATAAACAGAGTGTTCACTATATTTTGTAATCTGAACTCTAAAAGCTGTTCACAGTAGCATTCCTTTGGGAATCTGCTGGTGCATGGCGTTACACTAGTCTAGCTGAAGAAAGGCAAGAGAAAAGCATATAAATAAAAAGATACTGGGAGTCCCTTAGTCAAGCTTCAAAGCTTCAATGGAAGGGGTTGATGTAGTTAAGAGGCACAGTGTCAAGGAGTAGAAGGACTAAAGAATTGAGACTGTAGGAGACATGTGAAACAACAAAGTTTAAACCAGATGTATTTCATGTCTAGAGGGTGAGAAATAGCTGCACCTTCAACGACCAGAGGAACAGGGAGCATAGGAAGAGAAATGAGAACAGTGACAAGAAGCACCCACAATCCCCTTCCAGGAAGGGAAGAGAATGGCAGTAGAGTGATGGAACAAAGAAAGAAAGAGTTACTAGAAAACAACAATATATTATTATGCTGACAAGGAAGAGGAAGCCCTGACAAAGAAGGAGGGCCCTTTCTGGGCCCTACTCAGGATACTGTATATCCTTTGCGGGGTAGGTGGGGAGTAGCTCACAATTGATTATTTATGATTTCAGAGTCCCACTGTATCTTTTACTGTGTAAATAAAAGTGATCCATGCCTTGTGAGTCTATGCACTTATAATAAGAACTGATGGTAATCCTTGGGAGGGGGCTAGATACTTGGAGTCCCCAGATCCCACCCAGGTGGGAACAATGAGAAAGAAGTGAAGGGTTCCTAAAGTGTTTCCAAGTGTGTCACGTCAGAAGGCAGATTCTGATTTGGAAAAGGTACAAAATCAGGAATGTACTGAAATTTGTGAGAGTGATACAGTCACACAGTCATGATGACCTGGGGCTCACGGTGCCTTTACCTCTATCCTTGGATTTGTGAATGGCTTCCTGTCAAACCTCTGGCAGAGCTAATCTGGAGAAGAGGTGTGATAAAGTTAAGACACCATCCCTCCAGAGAGAGCTGAGTGATGATGTGCTGCATCACAGACTTGGCTGGCCACCACGGACCTGACTGTCCTGCCCAAGCTTGGCCTCCACAGCTTCCACAACACAGATTCTATTTCCATTTCTAGGACCAAGCAGAGTAAGTCTGACTCTTCTTCCACAGAACTAGACAATGCTTCAAATATTTGAACACAGCAACCATTTTCTCTCTAAGTCTTCTCTTTTCTAGTCACTCAGGCAACTGAGATCTAAAATTACCATGCCATTGACTTGTATTTTATAATTTTAAACATGTTTACCAACTTTCTCATTTGACATTTCTGAGGCTATCTACAATTAACAATTCTGCAGCCATTTCAGAAAATTCAACCACAAAATCAGTACAACTCATTATTTGGTGCTATATAAGGCAAAATAACCAAGTGAATTTAAACCTGTCAAACCTCTGGCCAGTTGTCGTATAAACAAAGCCTGAATAAAACACTGCCACCACATAAGCTGGTAACCATCTTTTCTATGAGAATCAATGTCCCTTATGAAGATGAGTCATTTACTATGTATTCAGTATCAGTGGTGAGCATACTACTGCCCAAGAATTACGGATTTTCAGTCTGCACATTTCCACTGAAGTCAGAAGTATGTCACCGCTATCAATGTTAACTATGCTGTATTACCATGTCTTTACAAGGAACTCTAAGGTCCCTGAAGCCGAGGGGTAACATCTCTAATGGGAAGACGTGGAAAGGGTCATTTTTAACATGGCAATAATTACCATTATCAGTATTTCTTCATTAAGTTATTATTTCTTCCTTCCCCCTACAAATGATCTTCTATCAAATGAGATACAAAATTGCAGACCACAATTTTTATATTAAAAATTACCCTTCAATAATTAACATTATTAACAAATGACAAAATTCAAATAATGTGAGTTTCCATTTCTATAATTTTGATAGCACTTTCACATCCGTCTTTTCATCAACTTCTCACAAGTACCCGATGACGTATGCAGAGCATGCATTTATTTTGTGGATGAGGAAATTAAGGCTCAGGGTTATTACCAAATTTGCTCAAGGTTACACGACTAACAAGTGGTGAAGCCAGTTCCAGAATCCCGGTTTCCTGGTTTCTAGTTCAGTGCTCTGTTCTCTAAATCATACTGCCTCTCCCGTCAAAACAAAAATGTCTTTGTCAACCATGGGAATAAAGTTCTTTTTATTGCAAAGGGTGCAGGGATCGAGATATGCCAGAGAAAAGCATTTGGGATGGGTCATGAACACTGGCATATTCTATCTCATGACTAGGGTCCCTTCTTTAAGAAGGAGAGTTAAGTCTTGGTCCTGGCCCGCCATATCTCCTCTAGTGGCGGCCCCAGAGTCAGCTGCTCACTAAATACTCGCTGGGCAGAAGAGAACTGAATTGTTCTGACCTGGATTCAAACTGAACCAAAGTCAGTACTTGAATGTAAGCAATTAGGATCAGAGTGCTCTTCAGTGACTACAAAGAAAAGAAGTGAGCACTTCCATTCTTCTACAACAATGATCATCTATACTCTCAGCCCTAGTAAAAAGGTTATAAAAACAGAAAAGAGTTACAAAGACTGAGCCACTCTCTTCTCTTGCCCTTAGTGAAAGTACTTCCTAACTCCAGGGTTGGGGACAATGGTTAGGCATTCTTCACGTGCATTCAAAAACAATGAAAAAGCTGACACTTACCTATGCTCTGTATTCAGCTCTTTATTCTGAAAAAGAGGACAAAGAATTAGTAGAAATCTTCAACTATGTCTCCACGGAATAGGATAATGGTCTGTCTACATTTAAAACTTGGAATATTGGGGGCAGCTGGGTGACTCAGTGAGTGGAACGCCGGCCCTGGAGTCAGGAGGATCTGAGTCCAAATCCGGCCTCAGACACTTGACACATCTGCTAGCTGTATGACCTTGAGCAGGTCACTTTGCCCTAGTTGCCTTGCTTGCGCCCCTCCCAAAAAAAAAAAAAGAGGAGACTGATTTGGGGAGTGTGTTTTTAAGCTATTTACCTTTGGCATAAAAATTAATTCCAAAAGACAGCCTGACTGCTCTCTGTTGACAGTGTTAGGCTAAGTGTTTTAAGATTTAGCTTTTCAAAATTACCTATACTGCCCCCAGAGAATGGGTATGTAACACTAGCCTATACCTGCAATATGAATAACTGAGTGTGTGAATGAAAGAATAAACACCTACTATGTATTAGGTATTGTGTTATACACCAGGACGGCAGATACAAAAGGGAGCCAGTCCCTGCCCTTAAGGAGCTTCCATCCTAATAGGTGGATACAAAACACCTACAAGAGTGGGAGCCAGTGAAGAGGGCTTTGGTCTGAGGAATCATGGTGATTTCTAGTGGAATCAAAGAACAAGAAGAGTTGAAACTGGTCTGCTTAAGGCAGCCATGGTACATATTTATAGGCAGCGTGATACCATACATTTCCTCCATTTAGATATGTACAGTCATGCGCCACATGACTTCTAGACGAGAATGAACTATTCAGCTTCTAGCCCGACCCTCCTTGGGGTAAGTCACCGTGTTTCTACAAACGCTGACCTTGACGGCGACCCTTTGAAAAGGAAAACCTTAAAATTCTGTACAAATGGAAGCTTTTTTAAAAGCTGGTTTTGACAGCATTTGTATTTCTAAATGACTTTATTTCTTCTCCTTGTGTGTGGCACTTGACGTGGCAGCGTGAATATCCGGGCCTGTGTGACCAGGGGCAGTTCAATACACTGTGCGTTTTTCCCGATGGGAGACTAGGAAACAACAGGGACCCACAGAAAACTGTCTCAATGACACTGCGCCTTAGGCCTGCTTTTTGGAGGTAAAACGACAAGTGTACGTGCACAAGTGGAGTGCGTCCAAGCAGGGCCATCAGTTTAACTGTAATCTATCTAGCTGATCTGCTTTAGCAGAAGGGAACTTTTCAAAAGAAAAACCTTAACTCAAGGCTTAAAAATCAATTAATTTTAAAAGAATCATTAAGTGAAACAGTAAGTTGTAGTAGACTCAATAATGATACAAAAAGTATAATAGCAATTAGAAAAATAACAAAAAACTTTGTAGCCAAACTGGTCTATTAACAATTTTGTTTATAACTCACAATTTAATTCAATAAAAGCAACTATTTTATTTTTAAATTGGCTTTGCTTTTTCTTACTCTTAATCACTATTAATGCTTGGCAGTATTCTACTCCTGTTTTTTTTGAGTCTGGTCAAACAGCAATTAGACAGATACCCTTATTTACAATACACTTTGACCCACATGTGAATTTTAACAAGATCTCAGTTTCCTTCTCATACAACCAGTCAGGAAACAGAAATTTTTCATCACAAAGATCATGAGTCACAGTTGGCTATGTGTTTCCTGAGAGTACAAGAAATAACCACAGGTTCCAATATCAAATCAGGTCCCTAAAAAGGAATGAGGTGCTACAGAAAGCAGGCACACTTAAGAAGGCCAGAAAAAGGAAGGCTATTTTTCCTTCCACTCTGATAAGAGTGAATTCTTTGTACCCTCTCAGATGTGAAAAAGAAAATCAAGAATGCCTAAAGGTTTGCAAGGTGATGAAACACCTGAGGGAAAAATTAATGATGGTACCACGGCAATACTGAGGCCTAAAATGCATTTTTAAAGGATTAGGATTTTTAACTATCTCTAGATAGAAAGGAATAAAACTTTGCAAGTGACTTTAATCTAGACACTATGAAGATTTACAAATGAAAATATGTAAGTGAAGTTGAACATAACCAAAAACTCCAGATTAAACCATTCAGGTCGCACAATGCCAAGACTACTCAATAAACATACGTAAGGCCTCTTAAACTGCTTTAGCCACCACTCTACCTGGATTGATTTTAAGCTCAGAGTGAACAGACATATTGCATTCAAGAGGTCAGTACAAATGCAGAAAAAAATAAATGAGCTGCTCCAAATTCTCTTGGTTTCATAAGATCACTTGTTAAAAGTGACAGTCAAGGACTGGTTTTCTGATGACTGATTGTTATCTTGACAGGGTACCTTCAACTTGACAAATCTGACTTGGTAAATAATACTTTATTTTAACCATGTATCATTAAGCCAAGGGGCTTAAAATTTTTTCATAGGTCAACTTATCATTTGAAGGAACTGTGAGATCTTGACATATATAAAATACCCAATAAATCGTTTCTTTGTTAGGAATTATCCATGCTAACAGTCTCTTTACACAGCATTTCCCAGACACTATTTGTAATATGGCTACTATTGCTCTTACCTTCTTAGCCTTATTCTTTTTCTTCTTCTTTGATTTACTGTTAACTTGGGCACTCTGTAACGGACACGTGATTATAAACAATTCACTACAACAACCATAAAACCCACAGAGAATATTGTTTTATGTATGAAGAACTTCAGCGCTATCCCACATCCCAGGCTTTACACACGAAATCAAATAATTGTAATCTTTACTTTTCTAATGTTCTCCTATGACCATGTTTCTTTTCTAGACTGGTTGAGAGCTACTACTGCAGATCCTGGAAGGCCCATAATCTCACTTTCTGCTCAGAACACAAGGAGGAAAACAAAAGGGGCATGACTAGACGCTCAGACTAAGCTTCCAGATATTCTAAGCCATCACCTGCCACATCAACACTTACCTGTACAACAAATGAGGAAGGCCTTTGAGAACAACGCCTGGATTTAACAAATAATTTCAAGGGCAATTTAAAAACTCATGGCAACACATGCTGAACATAGGGGGCATTATAAAGTCTTTAATCCTCTGACTACTCTTTCAGTCCATTATCACTAGTGAGATGACCCAGTGCAAACAGTGAAGAGACATCCCTCTGGCCTAGCCCTTCTCACCCACTTCTTCTCTTCTCTCCTTTCTAGCTCCAAACAATGAGAGAGGAATTAGGGCTGACTGCAGGCATAGAGTAGGCAGGGGTACTGGAAATGGAATCCTTCTAGTGTCTTTGCTTCCCTACCTGCCGAAAGCAGGCTCCCTTAAGTTTTCGAAAACAGACTCTATCAGGAATACTTTGGATATAGTTGCACATGGTGGCAAAATGGTAGGTAAAATGATCTAAGTCTCATCTAATTCCATGTTTCTTTGATGAAGAAGAACTTATACCTCCTGGACATCTTTCACAGATTCTATCGAAGATTCGCTGGGTGCTGATTTTTCATCTTTAGGAATTTCTGCTGGCAGTTCTTCTGGGTCTGACTTCATATCTTTAATAGAGTCTACTGGAGATGCATTCTGTTCCAGTATCTCATCCTGAAAGATCTCTTCTGGATTATAACCTAAATATCAGAGACAAATAACTTAGGCTAACTGTCATTATTATGATAGAGTGGAAAGTGGATTAGGAATCAGAAGATACAGATTTTAGCATTACCTTTACCACTGATTAAATGAGAGGCCTTGGATAAGTCACTTAACTTTGCTGAGCCTTGGTCCTTCCCCTTTAAAATGGAGATCATAAAATATACTCTGCCTCCCTCACACTATTACAGTGAAGACTACAAAAGTGCTTTGTAAACACTAAAGCAGAGCATGGCACAGGGTCAGTGCTGACTAAATGTTTACCAAACTGAACTGAATAACAACAAATATATACTAAGCAAGCACTGTATGGAATGGGGATGGAAGGACACAAAACAGTCCCTGACCTTAAGAAGCTTATTACTAGAGGGAAGGGAGAGAGGCATATGTATATAACATATAACAGCATAAGGAAAATTGAGACAGGAGAGAATATGGACAGCGGGAAGTAGAGAGAAGGGAGCCTCAAGAAAGCTTTATAGAGAAGATAGCACCTGAACTGAACCTTGAAAGAAGACAAGGATTTTCAAGGTAGAAATAAGGAAAAGAGTCTATTCCAGGAACTGAGGATGGCTAATTCACAGAGCTGGGAAATGGAGTACTGAATCTAAGCAACAATGAATAGATTACACTAGTTTGGGGGGAAAAAAACTATAAAGGGAAATAGCATGAATCAAGGCGGGAAAGGGCCAAATTGTCTTAAATAACAGGTTATGAAGCGTGTACTGTATTTTACAGGTAATAGGGAAACACTAGCAGTTTTTTGAGGTGGAGGAGCTAACATGGTTAGATGGATGCCTTTTAAAGACAGATTTATTAGGACACTAGTACAGAAAAATAAGGGAGGAAGGGCAAGTAGGTGGCCCAGTGGATAAAGTGCCAGGTCTGGAGTCAGTCAGACTCATCTTCCTGAGTCGAAATCTAGCCTCAAACATTTACTATGTGATCTTGGGCAAGTCACATAACTCTGTTGGCTTCCGTTTCCTCGTCCGTAAAAATGAGCTGGAGAAGGAAATGGCAAACCACTCCAGTAGCTTTGCCAAGAAAAACCCAGTCACAAAGAGTTGAACATGACTGAAAAATGACTGAACAAAGTGGATGACAAGCAATGAGGGTCTGAACTAGGGTGGTGAGAAAAATGAATGTAAAAGAGCTAGAATTAACAGTGAGGAGGAGGTGGAGGAGGTATTAAAAAAAAACAGGCATTTGGGACAGCCAGATGGCACCGTGGATGGAGGATGGAGCACCAACTCTGGAGTCAGGAGGACCTCAGTTCAAATCTGTCCTCAGATGCTCAGACGCTGGACAATTCCCTTAGCCCTAATTGCCTACAAAATTAATAATAACAATAGGAATTCAAATTCTTGCTGATCAAATTACCAACGAAAATGAAAGCATCTAATTACGAGTCACAGCACGTTACTGTGAGGTCCCTGCAGGCGGGGGCTGTGTCCTGTTTATCTTTCCATCTTCCCTAGTAGCTATCACGGTACATGTCAGAGGCACTGAAATCCTATCTTTCGGTGAACATGTGAATGAGCGACACACTTCCTACGAGAATTCAGTCCTGACTCCCAGTCACTCCTGCAGTATAAAAGAAATCAGATGCACATAAAACCATATACGATCCCCTGGCTTAGAGGGACAAAACCAGGACCGAGACAAAACTCCGAAGATTTCCACATCCCTTTACTCCGCAGCTGATTACAAACGCGGGCACCTCGAGTCTCTCTGGGGGCTCTCTTTATCATCGTGTATGAGAACCACAAAAACACAATTAGAAAAGACGACAAAGTTCTGCCTGCTCCACATGACGTAACACCCACAGACAAGGAGAACCACGGGCCCAGGGCTCGGTCTGGGGGTTGGTTGGGGGTTTTTCTTTGTGGGGGTGGGGTACCATTATAGACGGATTCGGAAGGTCATCACAAGGTCACTCAGCCATAGTGGAAAGACCAGGCTGTGATTTGGGATGGGGGTGGGGAGGGAGGGTCAGAGAAAGGAGGCAGCGGGTCAAAGGTAAAGGTCACTCGTCCAGCTCCTATAATGGGCAGATGGGGTGAGGGCAATGATGGGGGGGCCTATTTCCTCATCCCAGTGTCACTCAGCGCCCCCCCTTTTTTTTCATTTGAAGGATATCCCTGAGAATACTTGCCACAGCCAGTAAGGTAGGTCAAGAACTAAGGAGGAAAATGGGTTTCTGAAGATTAGGTCTGAGGAGATTAGAACTCGGGAGATGAGAGACGGGCAGAGATTCAAGGGAGGCCCACGTTGACTGACCCAAACCTGGCCACCTGCTGGGGACCTTCTGGCAAAGGATGGCCCGGCTAGGGAAGTGCTCCCCAGCCATTGGCTGAGAGAGCTACAAGCCCGCCCCTTCCCGGGGAGGAGCTTACCACAGCGCCTCTGATTGGTTGGGGGGGCTGAGTGGCAGGTGGTCCCGAGGTTTCCCAAGTGAGCATGCTCAAGGCACGGTGTGCACAAGGAATGGAATCCTGCATGTGGAAATACCACTAAAGGAGGATTCTTCCCTTTCCTCCCTCCCTCACCAAGTTAGGGGGATCCTATGGACCCCTATTCAAAATGTGCATAAAATAAAACGCATAAGATTATAAAGGATACTCATGTTAAAATAAAGTTAACCGATGAAAAATGCGATTCGCCTCCAGAAAGAGCGGGTGAACCTAAATGCAGAGGTTAAAGCATGGCTTTTTTTCCCAATTGCTTTTTTCTGCTTTTTTTTTTTTTAGGTACCATGGCTTATATGAAAATATGCTTTACATGCCTCTATGGTAAAACTGACAGCATTCTCAAATGGTGGAAAGGAGAGAATATGGAAGTCAAAATTTTAAAAATGAATGTTAAAAAATTTTTTTACATACACTTGGGAAATATTTAATGAAATAAAATATACTAGAAGAAAAAAATTGAGACATGTTCACAGGCTGCCAGTTAAGAACCCTAGAACTAAAAGGAAGACAAATTCTAAGTAATTACAAAACCAAGAGAAGTCTCCAGAGGAAAAATAATGACACTTCCAGCAGGAGTGCGGTGGTAAATGTTTAACAACTGTTTGGGTTTTTTTTTTTCAAAAACATGTGTACAGGATATATTTTATCTACATTATTAATACTTTTTGAAGTCCAGACAGTCAACAAAACAATAAATCAAGCCCTGTTGTGTAGCGTTTGCCAGCTTCCAAGGCGTAAATGCTCACACTGAAAATTTAACAATCAGCTCTTGCAAGGTGGTACAGCCCTGCAATACCTCCCTTTTCATAGGAGAGAGAAAGGGAACTGCTAGGACAGAATGCTTTATTCGTTGTCATATACAGTCATTGTACTGAATGTTTCTTCTTAATAGGTTGGTTTAGTTTTTTTGTTTTTTTGATACAAGGGAGGGTATCAAAAGATACATGAGGGAAGGGCATTTCCAAAAATGACTATAAGGTGGTAATGCATGAATTAATATGCAATTACTAATCACAATGTGATTAGTGTTAACACTGTGTTAAGTGCTAAGCATTAGGGATAAAATTCAAGCAAAGAAGACAGTCCACAGCACTGGCATGTTTTGGAAACAATCAGAAAGTAAGGTAGAGGCCTGGTTCTGGACAAAATACAACGAAAGTTAGGTCCACAGGACAGAGTCCAGGGCCCTCTAGGAAGAAGATCAGGAAGACAGCTAAAATACAGGTTGCATGGTTTGCAAATGGCCAGGCAGCAATGTGGAGGTCTGCTTCCAGGCAAAAAGAGGTAAAAGTCCAGGATCCCTGGAACTCTTTGAGAAAAAAGGCATCAAAAAAAGGTAACCTCCCCCTTCCCCCCCCCATCCACTCTCCCAGGATTTTAGAGTCAAATTCCAGAGCACCCAGGTCAAAAAAGAAAACACTTCAAGCAGGCAGAAAGAAACAATGATACACTTCAAATATCATGGAGCCACAGTTAGGATCACATGAGATTTAATGTCTTTCATGTTAAAGGGGTAGAGGGCATGGAATATTATATTTCAGAAGGCAAAAAAGCTAGAATTACAACCAAGAATCACCTACCCAGCAAAACTGAGTGTAATTTTCAGAGGGAAAAGTAGATTTTTAATGAAACAGAAGACTTTCAAGCATTCTTGGTAAAAAGACCAAAGCTGAATAGAAAATTTTACATTCAAACACGAGACTCAAGAGGAGAATAAAAAGGTAGCCATAAAAGAGAAATAAAAACAGACTCAATAAGGTTAAACTGTTTGTATTCCTATATGGGAAAATGATACATGTAACTCCTAAAAACTTTATCATTATTGGGAAAACTAGAAGGGGTCTACATAGACAGAGGGCATGGATGTGAGTTGATTATGTTGGGATGATCTCCAAAAAAACATTAAGGGATGCACTGGAAGAAGGGAGAAGGGAGGGGAAGAATGGGGAAAATTAACTCATGTAAAAGAGGCATGCAAAGAAGAGCTTTTACAGTGGAGGGGAAAAAGGGGGGCTGGGCAACACTTGAACCTCACTCTCATATATGTGTGTATGTATGTACGCATGCATGCGTACATACACAACATACTCAGTTGGTATAGAAATTTAACTTACCCAACAGAGAAGCAGGAGGGGAAGAAGATAAGAAAAGGGGGAGGGGTGACAAAAGGTAGGGGTGGATTAAGGGAGGTAGTGGTCAAAAGCAAAACAGAGTTTTGAGAATAGACAGGATAAAAAGAAAAGGACAAGGACAAAGAGAAAAAAGTTGGATGGAGGAAAATAAACAGTTAGTGAACATATCTGTGAAATGTGAATGAGATGAACTCACCCAGAAAGTGGAAGCAGATAGTAGAATGGATGAGAAACTAGAATCCAATAATATATTGTTTAGAAGAGACAACCTTGAAACAGAAAGACACACATGATATTAAAAAATAGGCTGGAACAGAATCTATTATATTCAGCTGAAGTAAAAAAAAGGCAAAGGTAAGAATCATGATCTCAGACAAAGCAAAAGCAAAAAAACCTAATTAGCAGAGATAATCAGGGAAACTACATTCTGCTAAAAGGTACCACAGACAGTAAAGAAATATCAAAAAAAAATTTATAGCAAGTTTCTCTGATAAAAGCCTCATTTCTCAAATACACAGGGAACTGAACCAAATTTATAAAAATACAGCCATTCCCCAAATGATAAATGATTAAAGAATATGAAGAGACAGCTTTCATAAGAAGAAATCATATGAAAAATGCTCTAAATCATTACTAATTAGAGAAATACAAATTAAAACAATTCTGATATACCACCTCACACCTACCAGAAATGACAAATGCTAGAGGAGATGTGAGAAAATAAGTACACTAATGAACTACTGGTGGAGTTGTAAACTGGTCTGGCCATTTTGGAGAACAACTTTTTTAAAATTTAAATTTATTTATTTACTTTTAGTTTACAACATTCAATTCCTCAATCCCTTGAGTTTCAAATTTTCTCCCCTTCCTTCTCCTTCCCCCTACACCCATGGCGGTATGCAATCAAATATAGGATCTACAAATACCTTCACATTAAACATTAGTCAGGTTGTAAAGAGGAATTAAAACCAATTGAGTGAACAATAAGAAAGAAGAAACAAAACAAAAAAAAAAGAATGAGAGAGGGCAAGTAGTTTGCTTCAATCTTCATTCACACTCTAGTTCTTCCTCTGGACGTGGATATCTCTTTCCATCATGAGTATTTTGGAGTTGTCTTATAAACTTGCATTGCTGAGAGGAGCCCAGTCTATCAAAGTCAGTTGTCACACACATGATGTGTCTGTGATCGTGTACAAATTTTTCCTGGTTCTACTCTCCTCACTCAGCATTGGTTTATATAAGTCTCTCCAGGTTATTATGAAGTTTGTCTGCTCCTCATTTCTTATAGCACAATAGTATTCTATTACATTCGTATACCACAACTTGTTTAGCCATTCCCCAATTAATGGGCATCCCCTTGATTTTCAATTCTTTGCCACCACAAAAAGAGCTGCTATAAATATTTTTGAACCTATAGATCCTTTCTCTATTTCTTTGATCTCTTTGGGATACAGACTTAATAGTGCTGGATCAAGAGTGTGCACAATTTTATAGCCTTTTGGGCTTAGTTCTAAATTGTTCTCCAGAATTGTGAACTCCAGAAGTTGTGATATATGACTGGGAGTACTATTGTTATATAAGAAATTATGAGGGGAATGGTTCAGAAAAACATGGGAAGACCTATATGAAATGTAGTGAGAAGAACTCGGAGATCATTGTACACAGTAACAGCAATATTGTAATGATGATAAGCTGGGAAGATTTAGCTTCTCTGATCAATATAATGATCCAAAATAATTCCAAAGGGCTCTTGATGAAAAAATGCCATTCATGTCCAAAGATAGAATTGATAAAATCTGAGTACAAACTAAAATATAATTTTCTCACTTAATTTTTCTTGCTTTTTTGGGACATGGCTAATATGGAAATATGTTTTGTATAATTTCACATGTATAATTGATATCATTGCTTACTTTCTTAGTGAGGGATAAGAGAGCATGGAAGAGAAGGAGAGAATTTCAAATTCAGAATTTGAAAAGAATATTTAAAAGAAAAAAATGGGCACAGGGAAAGAGAGCAGAAGCTACACTGGAATAAATGACTCAGTTTCAAGCAAAAGAAGTCATCAAAGGTTTGTAGATTACTCCAACATTTTATAAATTTCAGTATCATGCATATTTTTTTTCAAGAAGGACAGAGGTTAACACAACCTGATAAGTAGTCTGCCTGACAATTATTATTATCAGCTATCATAACTATATGAAACAGATGAGGAAAATAATTATGAGTTCTTGAGATTGGTATTTCATTGAAAAGGAATTTTGAGAAGGCAAATCTGTACCTAATAAAAGAGAAAGATATCCTGCATTAATTCTATTTTATACATGTGGTTTCACCTTTAAAGTTGCCAGTTTTGGTCAAAGCAGATCAAGAAATAGATTTAAAAAATACATAATAGCCCTCATTCCTGTATAGTCCCCTCTTTCCTTTCTGCAAAAGATGCAAAAGACTTAAAATATTAACAAGTGGTCTTAAAACTTTGTGCCTCTTCATTTTAAGACCAACGCCAATATTAAGCGGTACTCTCAACGTTCAATATCCAACATTCAGCTTGTTGATGTCCTACTGGAGGAACTAAACCATATCCATTATGACACTTTCAGTACTGGGACATAAAGAAGCTTTGACTAAATGGAAAGACAATTTAGAGGCTTATTTCATAAGAAGAAAATAATTGGGGAATTGGTTCCATCTTATGCCCAATATTAGCAATATATATTATTCTGGGGGCATTTGGCTACCTGACTTTGCAGTGCACAACAGCATAAGTAATTATGGGGCAATTACAGTTTTTACCTTGGTGGAGAATAAAGAGATAAAGAAGTTTCAGTAATCTATATATTATTATATATATTTATTATATATATATTATATATTTATTATATATATTATTACATTTATTATATATTTATTATATATTATTATGATATATATTATATATTTATAAATCTATATTTTGATGCTGGACAACTTCAATTCAAAAGTGGGCACAAGGAAAGACAGTAAAAGCTGCGCTGGAACACACGGTTTTATATCAGGGAATGAAAGAAGTCAAAGGTCATTCTGAAGACTCACATGTTATATTATGAATATTTTCCTCAAGGAGGGAGTCAGAAGGCACTATAGATATAGTTAATATTAAAAAAGATACTTTTTAAATGAAATTTACTAAAACTTAGCAGAAAACAAATGAGTGTTCACAGATATATGCATCATTTCAGAATCAGCTGCGTGTCACCAGACCATCCGCCAGTTAACCAGTTTAAAATAAACACTAAATAATGATGAGGAAATACTCCATGCAGTGACAGCAGTTCACACCTGATTTGTTTTAATAAGCAGCCAACTCAGAAACACGGAGAATGGATCAAAGTGAAAATACTGGTTCTGAAAACAGAAAAGTTTTTTTTTAACAATTTTTTTTTTGCTTTTTGGGGGGCAATTGGGGTTAAGTGACTTGCCCAAGGTCACATGGCTACTAAGTACGTCAAGTGTCTGAGGCCGGATTTGAACTCAGGTCCTCCTAACTCCAGGGCCGGTGCTCTACTCACTGTACCATCTAGCCACCCCGGAAAACAGAAAAGTTAAACACCACAAACAGTTGCCAAAAACATGTTACCAACTTCCAGACAGAGAAGCAATGGTCTCCAGAGTACAGTAGAGATGACACATATATGTAGCTATATATGTGTATATAATATATAAAAGTAAAACAAAGTCCCTGTAACAAATATGTATAGTCGAGAAAAACAACTTTCCACTTATCCGTGTGTGTGTGTATATGTGTGTCTGTGTTTTGTTGTTCAGTAGTTTCACTTTTTTGTCTGTCTGTGACCCAATTTGGGGTTTTCTTGGCAAAGATGCTAGAGAGGTTTGCCATTTCCTTCTCCAGGTCATTTTACAGATGAGGAAACTGAGGTAAACAGGGGTAAGTGACTTGCTCAAGCTCACACTGCTAGTAAATGGCCAAATTTGAACTTCAGAAGATGAGCCTTCCTGACTCCAGGCTTGGCGCTCTATCTGCTGTGCCGCCGAGCGTCCCTGTGTGTGTACTGTATATATGGTCAAAGTGGCAGTATGCTTTGCTTGACTATACATGTTTATTACACACACTTTGTTTTACTTTCTTTTTCAATGGGGGTCAGTGGGGAGAGAGGAGGTGGAGGGAGAAGAAAGGAAATTTTGGTTCACAGAAAAAAATTTTTTTAATTCTAAAAAAGAAAAGATGTTTTAAAGTTGCATAAGCTGAATAGTACAAGGGAGAAATGAACTAGTCCTTCTGATGTTATGGAATGAAAGATAAATAAATTGCAGGAACAGATTTTTAAAAAGCTGCCAAAATGAAGAGGCTAAGAGAACCCACAGATATAGAGGAGGTTAGGACTGTTAAGGGATGCGTTCGATATTGTCTACTTTGACACCTTCATTTCACAGATTTGAAAAAGGAGGCCAAGAAAAATTAAGCAAATTGCTCAAAGTCACATGACAACTTGACCCCAAAATAAAATTTAAACCTAAGCCTGATAACTCCAAATCCTGTTTCTACCATAAACACCTAATTATCATTTTCAAAGCACTAAAGAAGAAGATATTATGAGCAAAATCATCTCTTGAAATAGTGAGGGGGAAGTGGCTGAAGAGAAAACAAGCTTGGGAATGAGATACAGCTAGCCTAAATTATTCAAGAAGATTTATAGATAAATCTAGAACACAAGATCCCTGAGAGCAGAGATTCTGGCATTCTTACCACGTAGCACATGAGGCATTTAATAAATGCTTCATGAATGATGGTGGATAGAGCACTAGACTCAAAGACCTGGGACCAAATCCTGCAACAGACACTTACTAGCTACAAGGCATTTCACCTCCCTTAGCTTCAATTTCTTCATCCATAAAATGAAGACGTCGGACTCCATGGCCTTTTCCAGCTCTAAATCTGTGATCTCACAACAGACGATTCAAAATGGAACGTAACTGTAAGTTTACATTTCAGTGATTCTCATTAGTAATGGTAGTGTAACCAATGCATTGGGTCCTATCCCTTTGGCATCCAGTGTATGACATAAAGAAATGGAAATGTAGGGGCAGTTAGGTGGCACAGTGAATAGAGTGCCAGTCCTGGAGTCAGGAGGACCTGAGTGCAAATCCAACCTCAGACATTTGACACTTACTAGCTGTGTGACCTTGGGCAAGTCACTTAACCCCAACTGCCCTGCCCTTCTCCATCTCCCCCCCAAAAAAGTGGAAATGGAATTAGCAAAGATGTAATTGGGGAAAGTCTGTTAAGTCTGAACAGAAACACATAGAAGAAATCTACACAGACAGTAACATTAAAAAAAAAAGAATTCAAGGATCAATTAAAAATATATCTGTAAGAACACAAAATTCCCAAAGAATGAGAAATATCACGAATAGTATTTTTACCGAAAAAAAAAAAAGACATTGGTCATTACCATTTCCAGGTTTCTCGTCCATGTAAAATTATAATCAATAGAAATATAAAGAGTCGAATATTGTACCTAAGCAGACTGGAGCAAGCTACCAAACACCACCTGAACACACACACACAGTAGCATGTTATAAAGCATCACTGAAGATACGTATGGTCAGAAAAGGAAGTGAATCAGTCAGGTGTCGAGAATGAGACACAAAACATAGCACACCGAAATGCTGGAGATATTAAATAAGAGAAAGATTTGGAGTAATACAGGCAGAACATGGGTAATTTCTGTGAAAACACAGACCAGAATTACACAGGATAAAAAGGCACTAAGATTTCCAGCAGTGGAGAGAGAACCTATCCTGATGTAAATGGAAAATCTTTTCAATTATCAAATCCTTTTAAAGATACCTCCATGATTGTATGTCTACAGTCCTTCAGAACAGGTACTACCAAACACAATTAAGTGCAGTGCTTTGTATACTGAAGGTATTCAATAAATAAGGCTGACTAGCTGCCATACAGTTAAAGCAACGTGGTCATTCATGTGCCAATAATCACGTAATAAAAGCTCACATTTATACTGTGTTCCAGACACCTTGCTGAGCACTTTACAATATTAACTCATTCAATCCTCACAGCCCTGGGAGGTAAAAACTATTATTATCTCTGTTTTATGGGTCAAACAAAGTTTGAGGTGAAACAGGTCTGAGACAAAGTTTTAGTGACTTGCCCAGGGACACACAGCTAGTAAGCATAAGAGGTTCGATTTGAATTCAGATTTTCCTAACTCCAGGCCCTCTATCTACTGCATCACCTAGAACATACAATAAACCTTTCAGCCAACCACACAGGGTTTTGTGCCACTGAGTAGTAACTTCTGGCAACTAAACGACTCCATAAATTAAACGTAGAGTACTGGGTCCTTTGCAAATTTGGAAATTGTACCAAATTAGTAATCAGTGATAATTACAAGGAGTTATAGTTTACTTGGACCTAGAAATGTAAACTGAACTGATGCTCCATGTATAGACCATCATGGCACAGATCTGCACCTCCATAGTAAATAAATTGAAAATTAGCTTTCTTATTAGAGATGCTAGAGATAGATGAATCCAGCTAGACAACTCTTTTGCTACTCTTTCTTTTAGTGGCCTTTCCAAGAGAGAACAATGAAAATAATATTAATTGCTGTGGCACAGGAAATCAATAAGGATTTTGTCTGTGAACTTGTTTTATGTGAAATTTCAAAATCTGTGCCCTATTGTATGATGGAGTTTTATTAATTTCATTCTTTGGGATTATTTAATACAACAGATTTGCTAAATCAACATTTTAGCTTTATCTATGTGTACCACAAGCAGAGGATAACTTTCCAGGAAAAAAAAGATAAAAAATAAAATGAAACCTTTTCCTTCTAAATTTAATTTCTGTATTTTCGTAGCTCCAGTGACTCTTCCAGTCTTGAGTTTTTTAAAACAACTGCAAGTAGAAAAGAAACATTTAATTTGCTGTAGGCAAAAGGAATCCCAAAGTTTCTCCCTGGAATGGAGTGAACAAGGCAAAAGAATCAGCAAATTCTAGAATCTGTCTCTCCGGCTCTTCACCCCAAGGCCAGAGCAGGGTCAGAAATTAAACTACTTGTTCACTTCCTACTCAAAGAGGAAACTTCATTTTTTTATTATAGTCAGTGCTGCCAGAGACTTTAAAGTACATTTCCGTAGTTATAGCCCACCTAAGGGATTTCTTTAAGGCCTATAATGCACCGTAAATGAAAACAAAAACCTCTTGCTGGGATACATTTATGTCTACGGTTAAACAATGCTCTAAAACGGTTTCTTTGAGACACTATTCTCATGATAAATGACTGCAAGAAGGAGACATTTATTGATATTTGAAATAGAGGCAGGGTGGTATAGCCAATAAGAGCTCCTCTCAAAGTCAGAAAAGACCAGGATTCCAGTTTCGCCTTCAATCATTATTGGTTGTGTGACCCTAGACAAGTAACTTAACTTCTCGGTGCTCCAAACAACTCTTATCAGTCTATAAGTTGCAGAGAAGGGGCCAACCTGAATTAATAGAGGGAGTTTCCTCATTTTGTAGTTCTCTTTACTGATGAATTACAGGTTCGCCTCCATTCCCATTTCATATATATCCAAAAATCAGCCCTAGAGATAGGCTGCCTCAGAGATGGAAGGGATCTTGGAAACCTCTTCCATTCATTCCCTTCAGTTTATAGTTGATGAACTAGGTCATCACCAGTCATCCTGATCTATATCTGGTCACTGGACCCAAATAACTCTGGAGGAGAAAGTGAGGCTGGTAACTTTGCACATCTCACCCTCATCAAATCCAAATCAATGCAAGTCTTGTCAACACCTCCCTGATGTCATGGTCTTCTTCGAGAAGGAAGGACAAACCACAACTACAACAACCACAGGGGTGATAAAAATGAGGCTCATTCATTGATTTCTTTCGTGTCACAAAGCCAGGTCTGAAGCTTAGACATTACAGAAAGTGGGAATTTTGGCATCCAGGGCATGTGCAGTAGTGGGGAAGGGAAGCAATTCAGGAAAACATGCCCTGGGAGATTGGCAGGGAAGACACAGGTTCCACCGTGGGTACCAAGTGCATATCTCTAAGATAATTTGCACCTTTGGGCCAAGCCCTTATTTCACCCTGCCCCGCTGCCATTAGAGCGCTCTCGCCTCTGTATATACACTGTCTCTTTCAATTTATTTTTATGTATTAATGGGAATAATCAGTGATGGGCTTTATGGCACTTTTTATGCATGCAAAATGCTTTCCAAACTTTAAAGTACTAAATAAATAGCAATGATGATGATGATGGTGGTGGTGATGATGAAGATGCCATTTTCTCCAACACTTATTTTTTCCACTTGACTACCACTTGCAGGGATGGAAATCCTGCGACCTTGAGGCCACATGCAGACGTCTAAGTCCTTGCATGCAGCCCTTTGAATCCAAACTTCACAGAACAAATCCAAGGATTTGTCAAAGGGCTTCACTTGAGGACCTAGAGGGCCACATAGGTTCCCCATCCCTGATTAAGGTTTATAAAGCACTTTGCATGCATTGGTTCATTTTATCCTCCCAACAGCCAGGTGCTATTATTATCCCATTTTGCAGATAAAGAGATTGAGGCAGATGACTGTTAAGTAACTCCCCCAGAATAGTTCTTCATCCTTTGCTCTCGAAGAAGACTGCTAGCGAGTATCTGAGGTGAGATTTGAATTCAAATCTTCCTGACTCAAGTTCTAGTTTTCTATCCACTATACCACCTACCTGCTATCCTTCTGCATAATTGAGATCTTCTAAGTGAATGTACCCTTAGCTCATGTGCCACTGCCTACAGGAGACCTATCCTGATCGCTGCCATTACTAGCACCCTCTCCACATTCCAGAAAGTGTGCAACCTATTTTGTGATATATTATACATTTATTTTTCTGTATAAATATTTGCTTAGAATATACAATAGAATATAAGCTTTTTGAAAGTAGGAACCATCTAACTTTTGCATTTGTATCCCTAGCACCTAGCACGTAACAGGCATTTCACAAATGCTTGCTGACTGCTGTGTAAGGGAGATAATTTCATAGCTAAGGTTCCCACTTCCCTAACAGAGAGAGTTTGTTTCTCCTCTTTCATGATTTACCTCTTCTTTCCCATCAGTTTTCCTTCCCAGGACACAGAGAGCTATGACTATAACTATACTCATCCTCAGTATTTGGGTGGGTTGTGAGAGCTCATAGGAAACTTTAACATCAGAGCATTCTAATCTAGGTCCAAGGAGGAAGCACGGCAGGAAGCTAGCCCTGCGTTTGGAAGCAAAAGACCTGGGTTTGAACTCTGCTCAGATACTTATTCTCTAAACCATTATTTAATAAATCAGTTCCTATCTCTGGTTCTCAACTGTCTGTAAAATGAGAGATGATCTCTTCTGGCTCTAAATCCCATACCCTGTAAACTTGAATAAGGAAATCTGCTCTAATTCTGAGAAAAGCTCTCCTTTCCTACTCTTAACGAGGGTCATTTTCACAGTTAAGGAAAAGCCATCTCTATAATTTTTGCTTCCTTATTAAAGTATTTGAATATTACATAAGTAAATGGGAATTTAATTCTAATTCTCTCATAAGGATAATCCCTGGTAAGCTTTCTGGAGCTCTAACTGTGGAAAAGGCATAGTAAGGAAAAAAGTAAATAAGATGTAAATTCAAACCACAAATAGCTACTAAGATTCAGGGGACTGTAAGTGCTTACCTTTGCATACATTCATCCTTTTTCAAAACGTCAAACTACCGAGAGAGGCAAAAAAAAAAGAATAAAATCAAAACTAATGTACATTAAAGGGAAAAAAAACTTTCCTGTTGTTTCCTGCTCTTGTGTATTAAGATATTGAAAGAATTAGAAAAGAATATCAAATACGAAAAGGGAAAAAAAACCATAAATAACTAATCTATATATCCAGTCCCAGTCTCTCTCCTGAGTTAAAATCCCACATCACCTAGAGAACATCTCCCAGCAGAGATCTTGTAGGCGTCTTAAACTCAAAACAGCCAAGACAGAAAGGATCACCTGCTCCCCCTTTGAGTTTCCTTTTATGTATTGTCTTATCTTATTTGACTGTAAGCTCTTAGAGGGCAAGGACTGTCTTTCTTTTTCTTATTTGTATCCCTAGAGCTTAGCACAGTACATATAGTGGGTGCTGAGAGTGAGAGAAGAGAGGAGGAGAAAAGAGAGAGAGAGAGGAAAGAAAAAGAGAGAAGAGAAGACAAGACAAGAGAAAAGGAGAGAGGAAAGAAGAGAAGAGAGAAGAGAAGAAGAGGGAGAGGGGAGAGAGAAAGAAGAGAAAGAGAAGAAAAAGAAAAGATAGACAAGGGAAGGAGAGAGAAGAGAAAGGAAAAAGAGAGAGAAAAGAGAGAGAGATCCATTCAATATATATATGGGTATGTGCGTTATACACACATACATATAAATAAATGCTTTTAGTGACTTCTCTGGGGCTACTACCTATCTCAGAACTTATAGGTTGCAGTTTGTGAACCCAGAGGAGCAACCACTCTCAGGTACTAGGTTCTGTATGGGTCCATACGCCTCAGCTAAAACTGTAGCTCACAGCCTCTACAATGTGCTTACTTTTAATAGTCAGCTAATAAAAACAGCTCAAACCAAAGGCATTTATGAAAATGGAACAGTAAGAACAGTATCTATAAAACATTCCCCATAAATCTGGTGCACAGTCTCACAAATATAATGCTTCTATGAAAGCAATGGGCATAAACTAACTGATACCAGTACAATAGCAGTAAGGCAGACACATAGGGAACATAGGACAAAGGCGAGTCATGCCTTCAGTACTGCAAGGACGGGATGTCTTTTCTTCGGGTTCCTTGGGCCTGGAACATTTCAGAGCTCACCTCGAAAACACCAGAGCAAATTCTCTTTTATTCCATAGCTGGCTCTCCTCTCTAATGCCATAATTCTATTAGTTTAATCCACAGTACAAGTTCACAAGTTCAGGGTAAAATTGTAAAGGTCCTATTTACAGTCACATTATATTGTCCTTATCAACTAATAAGCATTTGTTTACTGCTTAACAGGTGATGGGCACCAAGCAAGGCACTATGAAACTGGTTTCCAAATGGAAGATTACTACTACTCTTGCTATTTTTATTATTCCAAATCCCCCCACAAAAATCCTATTCTGATGTCTGACTGTGGCATGGAAATGGCCCCGAATTCTTAAAGATTAAATTCATAGAATACAAAATTGGGCATGTTCTACCAAGTAAGAAAGGGCCTGAGGTTCAGTGACAGGTCCTGAGTCTCTCATATGAGGACCAGCCTTAGTAGAACTTAGAAACTGTCACCAGGTTAGCCACCTGATGATAAAATGTTCTGGCTACAGCAAGTTCTGAAGTCATCTACTGAGGCACAGACAGACTGTTATTTGCACTGGGGGAGGGAACATTCTCACCAATCACAGATCCTTAAAGTTCTGAAATAAGCAAGATTCAAAATAAAACCTCATTCATATCTTACTTTAAAGGTAACACAATGCTTCCTCCACAACAACCCAATGAGGTGTATAGCACAAATATCTTCCCCATCTTACAGATGAGAAAAGTGAAACTCAGAAAAGCCAAGTGACTTCTCTGTAGGACATAATATACTATAACTAAAATGAGGTTAGTCATCACCAGAATGGCACTTTTGAGGAGACAACAGCAGTGGGAACACTGTTTTCATTTTTACTTTACAATTAATTATTGTTCAGAAAATCTGTGTCAGGGAGAAAAACACCAAATTTGTAGATGGAAATGCTTCTGAAAGGCACCAAGAAAGTATAGCAAGTCTTTGCAGGGTTGCAACAAGGTCTTACAGATGTCAAACAGAGATTGAATTATTAGATGGCTGCCCTTCATAGTACGCTTGTCTCATGAAAGAACTGAGTCAGTATTATTTAGGGCAAACTGAGGCAGGGGAAAGGCAAATGGGAGCACATTGTGTTACATAGTTAAAAAGAGCCAATGATTTCTTACTATCTGTCTCCCAGAGCCAGCTTTAGAAAATCTAGTTATAATCCTTGCTGTGCCACTTAACTACTTTCTATGAGCTTGGACAAATTATTTCCCTCTCTGAGCCCCATTTTCCACATCTGTAAAATGCATATTAGATAATCTCTAAGATTCCATACAGCTCTAAATTTTATGATCCTCTAAAATCTCCCATTTAATCACTAACCCACAGACCTGTGGCTAAAATCCTCTCTTCTTACTGACAGTATCTGTTCAAGCCAAGGGTTGAAAGAAAAACAATGTTGCAGGACTCTGTATACTCACCAGAATATTAAAGACTCCAGGTCCTTCACATTTTTGCATCTTTACAATGTTACCAATACATCCTTTTTTCAAACAGTTTTTTTCACTAAAGCTCTGAAAATATTTTTAAAAAATAAAAAAGTAACCAATCAGTGAATGCTTCTACATTTCAAAGGATAAGCAAATTTAGACCAAAAATTCCTTGAGAGCAAGCATGTCTTACATATTTTTGTGCCCATCCCCACCACCTCAGCATAGTATCTTGTACAAAGTAAAGGCATAATCAATGTTTGCTGAATAATGAACAAATGTCAGCAATTATCAGAGTTGACTAGTAGGTATATGCAACCTTCAGTTTGTGTCCTAAACATAGATATAGACATAGATATAGATTTAGATATAGATATGTCAGTTGTTTAGACTTTGGAAAAGCAGAGAAAGAGAAAAAGAAAGAGGTCTATATGTATATAAAGATATGTATGTGTATGTATCTGTGTTATACGTGTGTATATCTGTATATACATGTGTATCTATATCTACATATGCTACATGTGATGATTCTCCAGTTTCATACTTATTGATCTCTCTGAAACTCTTTATATAACTGACCGCCCCCTCCTTTTGGATACTGTCTCCTCCCTGGGTTTTTGTGATGCTGATTCACCAGGGTTCTCTTCCCACCTGTCTGAGCCATCTTTATCAGTCTCTTTCCTTCTATCGAAACATTGTCCATGCCTCACCCCACTATGCAGGGATGTAGCTCAGTTCTCTGGCCAGAATTCTCTTCTCTATTTCTGTACTCTTCCTCTTGCTGTTATCAGTTCCTCTGGGTTTGACTAATGTCTAATGCAGATGGACTCTCAAATTTATAAATGTAGCCCCCTTCCTATTCCCCTGAGCGCCAATGCCAGCTCTGCACCTAAAAGCACCATGCTACACACCTTCTGCTTCATAAATGTCTCCAGCTCCACATATCAAAACAGAACTCCTGTGCCCCAAACTTATTTCTGACCTAACCTTCTTGAATCGAGCTGTTTTCTCTTTCTTGACTTCCCTTTCTCCAATGGGAAAATATCTGCCCCTTCTATCCCTGAGATATATTAAGAACTTTGAACTCCTTTAAAGAAAAAAGTTCCATAAATCCAAAGCACTTTGCTGAAACTCTCCAGGGTTTAGAATGTATTTTTCTTCTTGAACAACACAAATGCTACGGGTTCCAAATTATGGTAATTAGTTCACTGAAGAGGATAACTGTTATGGGCTTGGGTTTTAGACTTCTAAATTAACTCCAGTGGTAGAGAACTAATTTCAGGGTTGTATGATTTTCAATATGTGATTATGGATTTACTTTTGAAGAATATGTTAAATCAGAATTTATCACTGTGCTCCACCCATAGGGAATGTTAATATAATTTTATTGTCTATGTAGTTATCTGGAGACAAATGCCTCTGTTGTTGGTGTACCCTTGATGTCTTTGGCAAAGAAGCCATAGTGTATCTCTTAAACTGTAAGTTCCTACAAGCACAACAGCAAAGCAGTTCACACAAGAATGTGTGGAATGAAGAGATGTAAATGGAAGTAAACTTTATTCAAGTTTTAACAATAACACCCAAATGCAATACCTCATCACTTTTCCCAGAATAGTTTATATTCTTGAGCTTTTCCCAACAAATTTTATGGAAGTAGATACTGCAGTTTTCATTGCAAACAAGATGAACAAAACCCTAGAAAGAACAAAATATGTAAAAAGAACAAAAATAGGGCAATATGAAAGTTTTCAACAACACAGAGGGTGTCTCCACTGGTAACAAATCTAGGTTACTTCTGTGCCAAATCCAATATTACCCAAAAAAGCATTGCTAAGCAAAGGTAATAAAGCACTCCAAAGAAACTTTAGAAGTCATAGTTGAGTATGAATAGCTACATTTAAATAAAATGTTCCATAAATTAATACAAACAAAAGAAAAGTAGTCATTTATCAACAACTCTCTAAATGAGTTGATACACAGTAGCTGATCTACAAGAAGAAAGCAGAAAAATACTGACATGATGAATTTAGTATAGGAAGATTATAACAGTGGTTTGTCATAGATAAGGGATGTACTTTGAGGTTTTATTTTATTCCCGAATTGGTTTAGTGGTTTTCTCTTTCCTTCTCTTTTCCCCCTCCCCTTCTTGCTCTCTCTCTCTCTCCCACCCCTCCCACCCTCTCTCTCTGTCTCTCCTCCCCACACTACTCCCTTTCTTTCTTTTTCTTCTCTCCTTCCCTCTCTCCCAGCTCCTCTCTCCCCAGGGTTTGAAGATATGGACTAAAGGTTAATAGGCTCATCTGGAAAGCCATAACTTCAATCTTATTAGTGTGATGCTCAGTTCAATAGTCTGAAACCTACTCTAAGGGTATCTACCAGCATATCTTATAAAATGGTAATGTTTTTGTCGCGATTGGAAAGATCAAACTTTATCTATATCAGGAGTCTTTAACTTTTTGTGTGTCATGTACCCCAATGGCAGTCTAGTGATATCTAAAGACCTGTTCTCAGGATAATTTTTCAAATATATAAAACAAAATATGTAGGGTTATACTGAAATAGAGATATCAAAATATGATTTTTTAAAAAGGTTCAAAGACCCCAGGTTAAGAACCTCTGTTGTTTAGGAAAGCTGTTATTTAACTTATCCAGAGAAGCCAGGCAATGGGATCTTATTAAGCATCACCAGAGGTGTCTAACATGTGAAAACAATCAGTATTCAAAGATGCTAAATGATAGCTGTTGCACCTTTTCTTGAATATCCTGATGTGAAACCACACCTAAGCAAAAGGTCAACAGATACATACAGTATTTTACATATCTATCTTCATCTCTTTTAGCCAACAAAAGATTGAGGCTGTAGGGTATTGACTTGCCTGATTAACTAGAAAATTCCAGATCTTGCCAGTCTTCAAGAGGAATAGAGCTCAAATTTAGAAATCTCATGTTCTATGTCTCTTGCTCCTCTAGGTTATATCACTTTGGCCTCCTTCTCTTAAGTCACTGAACTCATTGAGAACTATCCCCTCATCCCTAGGCTTGCTGCTGCTGTATATCTATCTTTCCTATTCTCTCTCCTGTTCTATACCTCTGACAGCATCTGGCTCATTCCTGACCGCCTAGATGATACCTATCTAATCTGATAAACTCATTATACTAATGTCATAATGCAAGAAGATTAAAGGGGCTTTTGAAGGCTTTCACTCTAGTTCTTTATTCTAAGATCCTTTTGCAGATAATAATTATTATTTAGCCTTTCTCTTATATTTAACAATGCATATTACTTACTAAATTGAATAAAGCATACTAAAATTGGATATAATTCAGGAATAAAAACTAGTCTGTGCCAAGAATCACAGAAACATTAGGCACTTAATAAATGCTTTTAAGGCTTGTCTTAGGTTTTTAAAAAAATTATTGAGTCTATTTGAAGATCTTTTTTTTTTTCCTGGACTGAAGAAACAAAAATTTGCACCTATTTGACAATATGGTTTCAGGTAATAGCTTGGTAATATGATATAGTTCTATAATAATGTGTCTGTGTGTGTATAATATGTATATATATATGTATATATTTATACATATATATATATATAGCATGCTTACCGATTTATAATTTTTAAGTTATTTTTATGTTTTCATGGATTTTTAGACCACTTTGACTGGATTTTGATCAGGAAATAAATATGCTTACATCAGTGAATGGAATTTCTGGTACAGAAACTACTGCCACCAATGGAGATCAGCACTTCATCCCTAATTTACAGTCTCAGAGAGCTTCCTGAGGGACTGAAAGCTTAGTTCCCCAGAGTCAAACATAAGTCTGAGCCAAGACTTGAACCCAATGTCTTCTTGACCCTCAGGTCAGCCCTCTGTCTATAATGCCACATTTCCTATTGCTTCCTTGGCAGTCTGTAGTTGAAATTGCAAAAAACTCTAGCAGGCCATACCTTGAGCACCATAGCAACACAGAAACAAGCTTCAATCTGGCGAGACAATAAAATACTAAAACCCAACAGCAATAGACTAAAACTAGACTTTCCTCCCTACTTTGCTGTTAAAGGTTACAATGATTCCTGATCCTCAGTTGAAGTCTGAAAAAAAGATTCAATATTTTAACATCTGGATTTCATCTGAGTTTCACCGACACAGATTACAACTCCTTTATGCCTCAGTAATGAGTTTTTATGTTTTGCTACAGCCAAAAACATTTTTACTAGTTAGTGGTCGACCTCTAAACTTTGTAATGATAAAACTCTTCAAATTTAGCTAGGTTGGACCACCTGAAATACATAAGCAATATAGACACACAGAACCACAAGAAAAAAAATACAGAGCCCTAATTTGCACTTTTCTAAGGCATGTGATATTGAAAGTTCTTAGAAGGGTTTTTTTCCCCACATCTACAAATCAGTGAAGACTGTTAGGGCTTGAATTACAAGCTCCTCAGAGTTTTTGTCCATTGATCCTTATAACTGTCTTGCTCTATTTGGGAGGAATTATCCAAGTTTCTTTTGATAATATAGATGCTTTCTCATTGATAAAGAAAATAAAATGTATTATAATTAATAGTTTAAAAGTAACAGACAGTAACTTTGAATTACGATGAAAGGAAAGGTTTTTAAGGTAACATTTTAAACAACATTTGGGCACTTTCTTTAACCTACTGTACTTAATTTCAAAATTTAATAAATTCCAAACTTTAATGACAATACCTTATATTTAGATTTCTTTAAAATATCAATCTCACAAGATCGCTCACAGTCTGGAGAACTGCAGATAGTTCCCTTTTCTATATGATTTTCATATTTTTTAATATAGTCATCAAGAAGATCCTGTTGAAAAAACAAGAAAAATTCATGCATTGACAATTATAAAAAAGGAGAAGAGATTGGAAAGAGGGGAAAGAAAGGAAAAAGAAAAGTTGGGGGGAAGAAGAAGAGAAGGAACAAGAGGAAAAGAAGTGGGTTGTTGTTTTTTTTCATCCTGCCCCTAATCCACAGTAAAGTCCCCTTTCATTGGCTCTTTTCACTTGGAAAGTGTTTTACTACTTTGTTCCTATTACAAGGAAATTATTTTATCTTCATATATCTCAGCATTCACTTTCTGTGTGAGTTAAATGACTGGTGTTGGGCTCTACTTCAAGAGGTCCATATTTGTTAAAAGATCCATAGTGAGAGCAAAGCTTTAGGAGTAACTTTTATCATAGCAAGATGAGTGAAAATGACTAAAACTCAAAAAACAACCTAATGTTACCTAGTGTTATCAACAGCTATCTCTGAAGAAAACCAATTGAACTGACTTTGAACTGGCACCCTAGCAACTTATAACTTGGGAATTTTAGTACATTTACTACCCTTTTACTTCCTATGACACATTAATAGACTTGCCTGTGTTACTAGGCAGAGGTTCTGAACTTTAAGTTTCAGATGTCTATTTACATAGCTCACATCTGTAATGCCATGCACCAGCAGATTCCCAAGGGAATGCTACTGTGAACAGCTTTTAGAGTTCAGATTACAAAATAGAGTGAACACTCTGTTTATTCCATTACAAATCAAGACAAACATTCAAAACATTATAATATTCACAACATTACATCTTATAACATTAAATGGCCACACAGTTTTCACTACAGTGGCCACAATAT